>CM069086.1:35672500-36272500 GCA_035578085.1 Solanum pinnatisectum
GATTATCCAAATTAAATAACTTTAGTGGATGAGTAGTATTGGTTGAGGGGTCTTGAAAAGTATTTGGTGAAGTATTCTTTTTTCCCTACAAAGATTTGTGTGGTTGGCCTACAAGATTTCTTTACAAATTAGATAGTAAGTCTTTACCTAATTATAAAACAAAAAATAATTATTTTTGCATGAGAGCCTTAGGGTCCAAGACAGAGTAGGAGATTAGTGTAAATTGCTGGCTACCTTTTTTCATATATAATTATTCCTATATATACCTTTTTTTACCTTTCATATATTTTCAATTTCACACCTCCTTTTGACAGGTGTTTAGAGAAAAAAGGCAAAAAAATTGGACCATTTCATAAGTTTGACTATACTTTTTTCATGTTGTGTGATAGAATGATTTATAGGCAATAAATTTTCTATCTCACAAAAATAAAAATAAGATATGCAGATATTCAACCACTACAGGAAAAGTATGAATTAAATGGGGATTTTCCTAGGGATTAGTATGAAAATCCGCAGGAAACTTATTTTCCTGTAAATTTTCATACTAATTCCCAGAAAAATCCCCATGTAATTCACTTTTTTCTAGTAAACTCTTTCTCATATTCTACTTATGAGATTACAGCTACATTGAATATGTTGTTGTTATTGTGTGGACGGATGAGCGATATATATATGTGTGTGTGTGTGTGTTTTTGCAAACAAATTTGAAACATCTTAGATAGTTCTTTTTCTTAACAATTCTTTTTTGTGTTCCTTAATTTTAAAAGTGGTATTTGTTTTATGAATCTTCTTTTAAAAATTAAATCATCATGATTAAGGGTTAATGACAGCTTCTTTTTTGTGTTAGATTTACCTTTTCTTTTAAGGTAGGGGGACCAAATGAAGACTAAAATAATTTAAAGTAGTTTTATTCTTTACGATGAAAATGTTTCTAATTATGAATCATTGAGAACATATAATATTGAAATTTGAAAATGAAAATTCTTGAATAACTAATTATTTATGCTAGGAGTAATGTAGGCCCACTTTTGATTTATAATTCAAAATTTTGAAATCCAAAAAATACTTTTAGTAAGTGGCTAAGTATTGAATACGTAACGTGAGTTTGTGGTAGGATAATTAAGATCTTTTCATTCTTAATCAGAGGTTTTAGATTTGAGCTCAAAAAGTATATAAAAAATATGTAATTTGAATTAGTCAAACTTTAAGATGAATAATGAACACCAAATGAGAAACCAAAAAATAAATAAATTAAAAACCGCTTTAAAATTTGATTAATTCGAATTTGTGTGGAATATCATCATGCCTTATAAGTTATATATAACCTTTCAAAAAGAGCTTTGTTCTATTTTTCCATCAGTACTATTTCTATCGATCCATTTTATTTTTATTTGAGAACGTTTGATCGACATGATCATAATTCAAGTCGAGATTTTTATTTTAGCACATAATTAGTTAATTATAAACTATTTAATTTTATACTTCTCTTCTCAATTTTTCTTCAATAAGATGATTTATAGTCACATTAATGTTTATGGCCTTTTTTTTTTTTTTTAAATCCCAAGTTCTAAATTTATCTTTCTCTCAAATTTCATATATAGTCAAACATTATCACATAAATTGAGACAGACGAATTTACAAATATATATTCTTTAAACCTGAGGCATAAGAGAGGTATGATGAGAATACTATATGGTATAATAACTGTTATTTTTAGTAATTATGTGTAGTCATACTTGGATAAATGAATGAACTTCTCAATCATTTTAAGTGCTTAATAAATTGTAGCTAAAGCATGTCTTGAAACCAATTAGAGTTGTGGTCGAGTGATTATAAGTATTTTTTTTTTATCTTTAATAAAAGGTTTTGAATTCGAATCTTTATGGATATAAAATCGTCTATATTAAAAAGTGTTTTATCCTTCAATATAAAAACTTTCTATGCAAATTTAAATTTAATTAGATTCTAATATAAATATTGAACACCAGATAATAGATTCATGTATTATAAGGTCATTCTTTTAATCAAGTGTTTATGATGTGCAAAATCATACCAAAATTATGTTGGAGTCCAACACACTCCAACAAATGTACTTTTGTCTTTGAAATTACAAATGAGGATACAAAGTCATGGTAGAGGGCGGAACCATCGTTATAGTTCCAAATTCGACAAAATTCGATAATTTTAACTTATTTTCTCGTATTAAAAGTTTACTTAATATAACCTAAAATTCATAAACTATAGAATGTGCTATATTACCTAGCAAAAAAAAAATCAGAAAAAGGCTAAAATATAAATTATTATAGAACCATGCTAGTATTTGAATCATAGATTTATAGGGTAAACTGTTTTTTAATTATATTTTCTCAAGTTTTAACTCTTTCTTGAACTCTACATAAATATGAATGCTTTGTGAATCGAAATATTATTTTTAATTGGATGTAATGATAATTCAAACTCAGTAAGTTCTTAGTTTTGCTTAGTGATAATATATAAGACTAATTATTGGTCATGGATAATGACGACACACACTATTAGAGTGAAAATTGGGTGGGCTTATATTATTTAGATTGATATTCTAAATTTAGTGATTATTTTAAATGTAATAACGAATAGATAGTCAATATTAACGCGAAAATAACATTTGAATAAACATATTTCCAACTAAAATATGATTTTTTTAGTACAATGTGTTAAGAGTTCAAAATCTCATCATGTGAAACTTCAACAAAGTCAGTCTTTTTAATGTGAAACTCCAACACAATGTAATGAAATTTCAAACTCAAAGACAAAATTCTAGAATCATGAACTCCATAACTCTTTTTTTGAACTCATCACGAATTTCACGACGAAAACCTTTCTGGCTAAAGAACCACAAACTTTAGGACCTCTTAGATGTGTAACTTCATCACTGTATGCAGGTTTAGAACTTTTACAAGTGAAATTTAATATAAAATTTTCCCCTGGCCTTTCTTTGTTCAAGGAAATTTGTTATTCGCCTTATCTATCCTCTTCGGGGTTCACATATCGGGAATTTCAAACTCCAACATAATATAATGAAGTCTCACTTGTAAATTTTTTGAATTCCAGCATATTATATTGGATTTTTCTGTATATTTGAGTGGTATCTCTGTTGAACTTTGTTTATTATTATTAAAGAACAATAACAATAAGCTTAGTGTAATATAACAAGTGTGATTTGAGAGTTTAGAATATATACAGACTTTACCGCTATCTTTGCAGACTATAGAAGTTGTTTCTGAGACACCCTTGATCAAATTTTCTTAGGTAAAAAATCAGAAAAACAGACGAACAATGTACAAAACAAGCGTAACAATAAATACTAATACACATTGGAGAAAAAAAAAATAGGATACCTGAATCATACTACTGGAAGTATGATAATACTCGACTATAGTAATTTTTTATGGGAAAATTGTGCAGAATAACAAACATTTAAACCATATTAAATGCTATAGCTATTGTATATGGAAATTCTAATTGACAATTATATTTTCGCCCAATCTTGCTATTCGCAATTGTATAATTCGCCTGATTTGGATAAATTCTGAATTTGTATAATTCGGTTCCTAATTGTATAAATCTAGAATTTTGTATATGCTTACCATATCTATTTGTATATGATTTATGAAAAATTTATAATAAATTACCTTGTTTGTATATTGGCAAGCAAAATATACAAAAGGAGTTTTGAAAAATTCCGAAATGTATAAATTCAGAATTTGTATATACTTACCCTATTTGTATATTCGCAAGCGAAATATACAAACGAGCAGAAATATACAACCGCAACCTCCATAACAAATGAAACTATAGCTATGGAACTCAATTATCGAAAATATAGCTATATAGCCTTATTATGTTTGCTATCTTTTAATTTTTAATTTTTTTTTTTGGGAATATAATTTGGCTATTTGTCCAATTCTCTCAAAGTAGGTTGGGTTGGGCCTTTTACTCAAGTACTAACCAAATCCAACTAAGCCCATCATAGGTGGCCCTTTTAGTAACCCGGCCCAACACTGGACACATATCCATCAAATATCAATGTTTTCCCCTTCAGCATAGATCCGCCATTGTCAAATCTTCCAATTTGACGCCATTACAGACGCATCCACAGTTCTCCATCTTCGTAACTTTGCACCAATCGCATCATCATCATCATCATCATCGTCATCATGATCAGAAGAGAAACAGTGGAATTTCCTTCATATTCTCATCTTAAAAAGGTTTGAATTTGATAATCTGTTGATCGCGTTTTTGTGGATTGTTTGATCTGAAAGAGGTATTTTTGAATACCCTTTTGCTTGAATCGAATTTATTTTAGCGGTAGAAAGAAGTTTACGGACGAATATATAATTTATTTTAGGGTTAGGGTTTCGGGGATCTGTCGTTTTGCTGTTGATTAGCAAGTTAGTATTTTTTGATGTTCCGCTGTGAAAATTTTTGGTGATTGAAAGTGGGAAGCTGTTCTTTTGCTGTAGAAGTTTGGGTTGATTTAGGTTGGAAATTGCTGAAGTTTAGTCTTTTGTTGATAATGAGGGGGGAGAGGAGATTTGGAGGAGATGCTAGAGGTCCACCACGGTTGCCGGAAAGGAGAAAGGATCGTGGTTACTCCCCTCGACAGAGGAATAGGAACAGGGATTACTCGTCTCCACGGAGAATTAGGGATGAGGGTTACTCGCCTAGACGGAGGATAAGAGACAGGGATTATGTGTCTCCACGGAGGATTAGGGGCTCACCCCCAATGAGGATTCAAGAGCGGAAGAACTCACCACCAAGGAGGTATCAGGGGCGTGAATACTCACCCGTGGAAACTGACAGGAACCGCGATCGCACACCACCAGTAAGGAGACGGAACCAGGAATACTCACCACCAGGAAGGAATAGGAACATGGAGATTTCGCCACCAGCAAGGACTAGGAACTGGGAGCAGCACTCACCAGGAAGGAATAGGAACAGGGAGATTTCGCCACCAGCAAGGACTAGGAACTGGGAGCAGCGCTCACCACGTGGACGGAGTAGGGAGCATCACCTTTCACCTAGTGGCCAGATGATTGGTGAACAGCGGGGTGAGTACTTTCACGAGCTTGAGAGGTCGAGAAGGATGGGAATTGATGGTGGTGGAGACTTTGGAGAGTTGCAGAATGCCCGACCCTTGAATTATGTTGGTGGAGATAGAGACTATGGGCCATCTCAGAGCTTGAGAATCTCTGACCATGATAGAGGAAACACTGACATTCTTGGTGAACATTCACACAGGCTGCATGAGGTAAAGGAGAGCTCAGGGAATGAGGACTCAACTTCCAATAAGTATCCATGGAGCCATTTGTTAGATAAGCCTAGAAAGTTTGATACTGTTAATGGGTCCAGAGACTATGGAGTTAGTGGTAGTAGAGTAAGCAGCGAGAGAGATAATCGTGGAAGGCCCTATCCAGGTTTTGTGGATGGTAGCATTTCTTCAGAAGCTGATAAGAGGGCGTTGTACTCTTCATATGAATCTCATCTCCCTGATGGTGGTGTACAACCAAGAATCTCTGGCATTGGAAATAGTGGTGGCTACTCATTGCCATCACATTATTTGGATACTGATCCTCTCAAAGATGAGGAAATACATTTACAAGAAGGGTTTCATTCTCATAAAGCAGCAGGAGGAAGAGTGCCGTCATCAATGGACCCATACATGGAGGAATCCTTGAAGACCAGACGATATTCAGAATTCAGTACTGATTACATGATATCGTCATCTCACTCTAACATGGTGCCCGGAGTTAATAAGGATGATATCACCAGTTCATATAGTATAGAGGGCCAAATTTGTTCACATGGAGGTAGACTGGACAGTGGAAAGGCTATTGAGTCTATTGGCCATGACGGATATGATAAAAATCCCAGGACCATATCTTCCCTGAACCCTGAAAAGCAAGTTAGTGGTTTCAGGAACTACACGGAGTCTTACTTTGGTCGAGGTGAGGAAAGGCGTGAAACATACAGTTATTATGACATTCAAAGAGGTGAAGTTGGTAGTCCTAATGCCCTGTCTAGTGAATTCTATGGGAAGAGGGTGGGTTCTAGAGAAGCACATTTTCAAGATGTTCCAAGGAATAACATGGGATTGGGCAAATATGATGAATTTTCTCATCGGGAGATTTTGATGGAAGATAAGCCACGGGAATCTCTTTTTTCTTCACATAGATGGTCAACGCCGGATTATTTTGAGTCCCGCAGAGCACTAGACCAAAGAAAGCCAGATGTGGACATATTGGATTATGGGGCTAATCGTCTACAATATGAAAATGAAACACATCGAGGCTATGAAAGTTCCCGTAAAAGAGAGCTTCATAAGTATCAGATGGATGATGATCTTCTAGAAAGATCTGATGCCTTGTATAGAGAACATGACCCCCATTTAGAGAAGATAGAGGCAGGTTCTCGTGAAAGATTTATTTCAAGGGACTTGCCTGGATCATCTAATCTTTCTCTTAGAGAAAAACATGGCACAATGAGCAATCGTGGTGCTGGAATTATGATTTCAAGTGATATAAGGTGCGCACACATAACCCATGACCGTGGAGATGCTGATGAAATGCGGATCAGTAGGGATATGGATTCTGTAGTTATGTCTAGAAAGCCAAATGTCCCGCGCTCCAAATATGTGAAGAATGGTAGGCCACACAAAGCCGCTGCCACTAATAGTTCCACCAGAAACCTTTCAGTGTCAATGTTGAGACGTACAAGCAAATTTAGTAAATCTGGTGGAAGTGATATAAAGAAGCGGCTGGGGCCACGTTACCAGAATGTTGATGTTGAACGCCCACTAGGAACAAAATATAAATCTTCACTGAAGAAGCGTTTGGGACCCCGTTTAGTGAAGAATCATGCTCCTCCACCATGGGTGAAAAAGTTCAATTCTCATGAGCTCTCTAGAAATCAAGATACTTTAGATGAAAGTGTTGCTGAACAAGGTGATGACCCCAAAGAAGGTATTACTACTACAGCAAAAACTGAACCTCCTGAGAACTCTAAGGATTTTAAGCAGCTGGTCCAAAATGCCTTCTTCAGGTTCGTGAGGCACTTGAATGAGACTCCAGCTAAAAGAAGAAAATACAGTGAGCAAGCTGGTAGTTTAAAGTGCCTCGTGTGTGGCAGGTAGGTCTGTCTTTTACATCATGAAATGTTTTCATAGATGGAGTAAACTACTTCTCTTTTAATTGAAACTTATTCATAACTATGTTGCTGCGATCAAGTAAGTGGAAGTAATTCATATTACTGGTTTTATGAGGACTCATTTGGCTAAGGTAAATAATGAGACTAGCTGGGCTCCCATGAGGCTTTTTCATTCCACGAAGTCTGTCAGAGTAAAAAAAAATTCCTGTGCGGATGGAATGAAATGGGCCTGAATACAGCTGTTATATAAGGATTTTTGTATAGTTGGCTCTAAGTAGTGTGGGTTCAAGGATTACTTGATGGATGCATGGAAACTCTGGAGTTGGATAAAAAGTTCAGTTATGTAGGTCGGAAGTCTTATTGTCCTGGAAATATTATAACCGGAAGCTTAGGGCATTCCCTCTCCATCTGGCTAGTTAGCACCATCACCCATAAGGTGCTTATTATGAAGAGCAAATGTATTCTTTGTTTTAGTACATTTGCCCTTATCTTAAAATGGTGCTTACAAAGAGGATCAAATACCTTGGTTGTTCAAACAACCATGACTTTGAGGAAATGAAAAGGGAAGATGTTGAATGAGTTGCAAAAGAAAACCTCTTCTGCTATTCCCCTAAGTGGGAAAATCAGATCTGACACTAAACTGGATTTGACACACCAGATGTTCATGTGGTGTGATTGCTTGGGGAAGGGGCAATAGGTGAAGCAGTTTGTTTGATAATTGGGTTTAAATAGTACCTATAACAGTTAGCATATTTCTTATTTTCAGTCGATGATTAGTAGTGTCTCCACTTGACCATAGTCAATGTTGAGCCTACTGCATGATCAAATAGGCGAATCTGCTTACACACGAACACGGCTTCAGTTATTTGCATATTTAGTGACCAATTCTAGACCTTGTTGGGCGGACATAGTTTTTAGCCTAGTCTTTGCACATCCAGTTAATCTTTGTTGGCTTTGGATTTTTCTTCTCTCGCTAGCTTATTTTTATTGGATGAGATGAGAAATTTTTCTTGATGAGTCTTGTTTAAAGATAATCTCTCTTGTAGGGGCCACCTGAATGAAGAACTTAAGTTAACACCTGCAGATCTGTTGTCTTTTAGTAAAAATAAATTCATTTTAGAGATATTTTTGGTTGGTAAGTTGAGTAACGGTCTATTTGTCTGTTTAAGTATCTAGAATTTTATCGCTTACCTTTTCCCTCCTAAATTCCAGTTATATTTACTGTTAACTCGGAGAACTGTATAGCTTATTTCTTCACTTCGTATTGACCTTGTTTTGTTTCTCAAAACTTTATTGGACCTTTTCTTCATCAAGAACTTAACTGGACTTTTTTCTTTATGTCGTCTTCTATGCTGTTTCAGAGATTCAGAAGAGTTCACAGATTCAGAAAGCCTCGTGCGTCATGCATTAACATCCTCTAAGGCTGGTCTCAGATCACAGCACTTCGGTTTTCACAAAGCTTTATGTGCTTTGATGGGATGGAAGAGTGCATATTCTCATGAAGATAGTTGGGTTCGTGAAAAGCTGTCCAATGCTGAAACTGTGGCTTTGAAGGAAGATCTAATCATCTGGCCTCCAGTTGTTATCATCCATAACAGTTCCATAAATAGCAGCAATCCGGATCAGCGTGTGGTTGTATCAGCTGAAGAGCTCGAGTCTAAGCTGAGAGGTCAGTTACTTTTGGTGGTCTAAAACACGCCGGATACATTTGTTTGGTTATAAAATCATGTTATTAGAAGTAAAATGGGAAGTTTAAAGTTAAATTGTTTCTAAATATACATAGGTGTCATTCATTTTGGTACAAACTAAAAAGGAAAGTGTGTAGTGTGCATAAAATGGGATACGGAGACTAATAAAAAGCTAGCCACCCCCTAGGCCCCTCCCTTTGGAAAGGCCAAACAATTAGAAAAGGGTATACCTTTACTGGTTCAAATTCCTTTACTTTTGGACTTTTACCTCAAATTTGTTCAAGCAGTCCGGCTTTTTTATTTTTGATGAAGGCATTTATTTTACTGTACTTCCTCTAGGGACTAAGAAAAGATGAATCTCAATTCAAAAGGATATTTTTCCTCATTGTTTTGTGATTTGCTGCTTGATGTGATTTTCAGATGTTCCATTGCTTTTATCATTGTATCTGCTAGTTTAGCTGAACAGATCTTAGTCCTAGTTATTTTATTTTCTGAATCTTTTGTTCTAATCCTCTCTTTTTTTACAGATATGGGCTTCGGGGAGAAGGCCAAGGTTTCTCGTGGTAAGCCTGCAAATCAGAGTATTCTTATGGTGAAGTTTAGCGCTACTCTATCAGGTTTGGAAGAAGCAGTAAGACTCTGTGACATATATGCCCATAGGAAGCATGGAAGGGTGGAGTTCCAGCGTATCAGTTCTGGTCACTCTGGAAACAATGATGATGAAACTAAAGAACCATTGACAGACAAGGTAGGTAAAATCCTTTATGGTTACCTCGGAATTGCAGAAGACCTGGATAAAGTTGATTTTGAAACAAAGAAACGAAGTTCTGTGAGGAGCAAAAAGCAGATCAAGGATATTGCAGTTGCGCCTTAAGAAGGAAGACCAAGTTTTAGTTTGGCAGGGCAAAAATATATGTTCTGAATGATAGCTAGACACTTCGGCTTTTGCTTTTGCTTGTAGCTAATTATATTTTGCTATCTAACTTGATGACAGTAGATACTCCCAAATATGTCTTTAAAACACAGGCTTGGAAATGGTTAAATTATAAATATTTTTGCCCATTCTTGCTTATTGCTTGATGCCGTTGACGATTAATTAATGCTTGTGTGATAATCGTCTTGCTAGAGCAGTTGTATGTAATTGTATTGATGGCACAAAGATGGTGCTTAGTGATTTCATTTCATCTGCAGGGCAGAGTTGGATAGAAATGCGAATTAAGAAGCAAAAGCACTTCTTTGTATCAAGCTATAGCACTGCACAATTTTTTGTTTGAAGGTGTAAAACATATAAGCCTAGTACAACAACATCGACAACCCAGTGTAATTTCACAAGTGGGGGTTTGATAAGGGTAGTGTATATGCAGATTGTATCTCTACCTTGAGAGGTTGTTTCCGATGAACCATTTGGTTCATGGAATAAACATATACCTTACTATCTAAGGGGAACTTTAGTGTATTCAGAGAAATTTCTCCCCTTCTACCTTTTTTGGTGGTTCAAGAACTTGATTCCATAAGCAAAAACAAAGAAAAATAGAAGAACCCAACCCACATGAGCAAACACCACAGCTACAAGAAAGTCATGATCATATCCCAAATATTCTCTCAGGAACTGATTCACCTGCATTTTCACAGTTTCACTGGGGATTTCAAGTTCATCGGTTCTGTCTCCCACCTGGGACGCGAAAATCCCATATATTGTCCAAGCAACTGGAGAACCCCAATAGTACCATCTCCACCACACTGGAATTAGCTGTAGAAGTTGTAACCAAAAAAACCAAACACCTTGTAAGTTTTTAGCTAAATCAAGAAAATGTTCAAGAAATGGTTGCTAGTAGTTTGGTCTAAGGTTTGACCTACCGGACGAGGAACAAGGAAACCGGAGAATAAGTTCCAGAAGCTGAGGAAGAAGGACATGACAATGGCAGCAATTTGATAACCAGGAGTTAAAGCAACAACCATCATGCCATACATGGAGAAGTAGGTGAAGCACATGAATATGAAGTAGTAGAAATAGAAGAACTTTGCTGGTGTCCATTCATATCCAATCATTGAAAACAACAGAAGAGAATACATAAAAGTCTGTACTGCAACATATATAGTCTCTATAGCCACCTGCAAATCACATAAACCAAAACTCTCATAACCAACTGCTATACTAGAGAAACTTCAAAAATGTCCATCTTTTGTTGTGACCACTCAACAACAACATACCGGGTCTGAGGATGGTAGGATGTATGAGACCTTACCTCTACCTTTTCAGGCAGAGAGGTTGTTTCCGATAGATTTCTTGTGAATATTAAATATGACTAATTGTCTAAACTTTCCAAATATGCTTATTTGGAAAAGTGCTTTTTCAAAACAGTAATTTTGGAGAGTAATAGTTTTTGTTTGGCTAATCAATCGATATTAGAGGTTCCAAAAGTGCTTATGGAGAAAATTCCTGGTTCCGCCACTAGACTAAGAGATCAGTGAAGATCAAGCATGTATTCAGGGAAGTTTATGTGATACCTGAGCAAATGCATAAGGCAACTCTGAATACATTCCAGCAGCCCTTTCACGATAGAAAACTGTTCTTTCAACAGCCACAACAGATTGTACTGCAGAAGCATTTGTGGCTCCAAGAAACATGACAGCTGCATAAGTAGCTCCAAGTAGATTAAGCAAGTCTTGTTGTCTGTATCTGTTTCACAGGATAAACAAAAGTCCAAAACATTTCTCAGTTTGAAATTTGTCAACATAATCGAGCTTATAACAAAGAAGTTCAGGATTACATTTTGTTCCCTTTATCCCAAAAGATGACACCAAACATAATCCCAATGATTACTGTCATGAAGAATCTAATTGCATTATATTGTGAATTCCTCCAGTATGACCAGTGTTGTTTCCAGAAACAAGCCTTGCACTGAGTTATGAAGGATTGGGAATATTGAGTGGGGAAGTAGAGATCCTCCGAGCGCGGTGCTGGTGTGCTGAGTTCCTTGATTAGTTGTTGATTTCTCCTGCAGTGCAAATTGAGACTCTAGTCAATACTCTATCCGTCTTTCCTTTTTAGTCCGTTTAAAAAAGAATGCGTCTTTCCTTTTCTTGACAACTCTTTAATTCTAACTTTGCACGTGTCATGTGACATATTGGTATGCTCTACGTATCTTTAGTTTAAAACAAGAAGATTCAAAAATCTTCTTTACTTTCTTAAATTCTATGTCAAGTCAAAACCAGAGCAACAGATTAGCTTAGCAGTATCCACAAGAACTTACTGGTAAAGGTCAGACTTGGCATAGACTTCAGCAAAATCGACATCAAGCTTTGCTTCCATAGAAGCTGAGCTGATATCAAGCATCCATGTAGCTGGATTATCGCACTCTCTGATTTTAGGAACCCCCCGTATGGCCTGCAGAACGAAAAACATGAAGTGAAAATTAAAAACCTTTTGAATTATGAGAGAAGAAGAGTTCTGATATACAGCCTCATCATTTTTTTATTCCCAAGCCCGCTAAGGACTGGACTGACTTAGAACAAGGTTTTCGTGTTGTTGATTCCTAGGCAGTGGCGGACTCAGAATTTTCGTTCAGGGGTTCGAAAAATAAAAATATTAACGTGTAAATAAGCCAACAAAACAAAATTTCAAGGAAGTAGTAGTATATAGTTTTAGTGGCGGACTATTGAATTCTTTTGGGTTTAACACCACATTTTAGCATGTTTTATTAAAAAAAAAAAAAAAACGTGAAAACCTGAACTGGAACTAAAAAGAAAAAAAAAAACTGAAACTAAAAAAGTAAAAAATAAAACGCTAACCAAGGGATTCGAACCCTCGACGTGAGGCTTAATTTTAAAGGAACCTGCCGCTGGGCTATCTATTTCACCTCGTCATTGAGAGGTTTCAAAATATATATATCTACATAAATCCAGAAAATTCACCTTTATGTGTAATTTTTTATCGAGGGGGTTCGGGTGAACCCCTGGTGGGTCCGCCCCTGTTCCTAGGTGTAATGCTTCCACCCTTATGCTGTCTATTAGCGCTAGTAGAGTAGAATTAGACCATAATGCAGAACATTTAGACATAATCTTTTCACTTTAATACTAGAATCGAGAATGAAACATAGCATCTAAGATTGCATTAATCGAGAATACATGACAGAAGGAAGTGTTCTATTTCCAAATTTCACCTTTAAAAAGACACAGGATAGAGAGACAACTAACCTCAAAATATTCAACCATCGTTTGGGAACGAGCGCCAAGAGATCCAGCATATATTACTTGTCCTCCTCTTTTCATCAAAAGTAGCTTAAAACAAGAAGTTTGGTTTTATCGTGACTTATTTTACAAAATGGAATTATGCCTATACATGCTTAGTGGATAGAGTCGATAGATACCTCATCGAAAGCTTCAAAAATATCTATGCTAGGCTGGTGGATCGTGCAGACGACTGTTCTTCCTGTATCCACCGTCTTTCTGACAGTACGCATAACAATAGCTGCAGCTCTAGCATCAAGTCCTGATGTGGGCTCATCCATAAAGATGATGGATGGATTTGCAACTAATTCGACAGCAGTGGTCAGCCTCTTTCTCTGTTCAGTAGAAAGACCGTTTATCCCCGGGAGCCCAACAAGAGCATTCCTCAATGGTTTGAGCTCTACCAATTCCATTACTTCTTCCACAAACATCTGCATTTGGAAAGAAACAAGGTTAGTGGAACTATCACACAGTTTGTATTAAATGTGGATCTGATTCAATTTGTTTGTTTGGTTTTGACTTAGGCTCGGAGTTTAAGAAAGTAAATAAGACTTTTGAATCTTGTGGTCTTAAACTAAATAATGTACCAAAATCCCCTTTTAATCTTGTGGTCTTAAACATGTCACGTGGAAAGTTAGAATTATAGAGTTGCCATAAAAGGAAAGAGGTATTCTTTTTGAAAGAGACTAAAATGGGAAGTAAGACAAACAAATTGAGACGGAGGGAGTACTATCTTGCCTTTCGTGTTTCTGTCTTTACATCGGAGGGAAGACGTAGCCAGGCTGAGTAGAGGAGAGATTCATAGATTGTAACATATGGTGAATGAATGTCATTTTGTTCACAGTAACCGCTGACTCGAGCAAATGTTGTCTGATTCTTTGGGTAACCAGAAATCTTTATGCATCCTTCAATGTATCCACCTGTCTTTCTACCTGCTAAGACATCCATCAAAGTGGTCTTTCCAGCACCACTGACACCGACTAAGGCGGTAAGAATTCCCGGCCTAAAAACACCACTAACATCTCGTAGAAGTTGCAATCTATCTTCTTCAATTCCTTGAGTCTTCATTTCCTGATAAAACAAAACTTCCATGTTTAGAGAGCTATAGTGAGAATACAATAACTACGCCTTAGTCCCAAACAAGTTGGGGTCGGCTATATGAATCCTCACTATTGCATTTAAGCTCAACTATTCATGATGAGCCTCATAATGAAGAAACAGTGAGAATCATCACTTAAGATTGGAAAAATAACTTACAGCAGGCATATCGACATAATAATTCACATGGTTGAATGATAGTGAAAGTGGCTGAAACGGTAAGACCATCCGTTTTCTTGATTCCTTATTCGGGAAAGGAACAACACAGCTGGTGTTTACTTGAGAACATGTTGTAGCCATCAGAATACCTGGGGTAGTTACTAAACGACGAATTACTCTCAATCTGTGTGTTTATTATTCTAGCTCTACAGATTAACCTTAAAGGATGACAAGTCATGAATACAGCAAAGAGAAATTCAACGACTCTTGATGGATTGTATAGAAGTCCAAACTTTAGATGGTATAAATTACTCCCTCCATTTTAGTTTGTTTGTCTGGTTATGACTTGACATGAAGTTTAAGAAAGTAAAAAACACTTTTGAATCTTGTGGTCTTAAATTAAAGATATGAAAAATGTACCAAAAATGTCTTTTTATCTTGTGGTTTTAAACATGCCACATGGAAAGTTAGAATTAAAGAGTTGTCAAAAAAGGAAAGAGGCATTCTTTTTGAAACAGACTGAAAACAAAAGTAAGACAAAAAAGTTGAAACGGAGTGAGTAATTCATTTGGTTTTATTGATTAAATCTATTTACTACAGCCCTTTTGTGTCTCTTTGATTACTTCAATCATTTCATTTCCATTACAACAAAATAACTGAAGAAGTTGCTGACTGAAAATGTACAAAAACAGAAATCTAGAAGTTACTTACCTCCAACTGCTCTTTTTTCTTGTGGCCTGCTATTGCTTTTTTCGTCGTCCTCAACACTGACAGCTTTAATATCTCCGAGAGCTGATATTGATCATGCTTTGAGTTAATACACCGCAATCTCTTTACAATTGAGTTGTGAAAGTTAAAGTCATAAAAAGGGAACATACGATTTAAAAACGTCAAAGCTGCAATGAAGAGGACATTGAAGAGAAGTGAAAATCCAAAAAGTGCTGCAATGCATATCCAATACCAAGCTTCTGTGGTAAATAAGCCTCTGTCATGTAGAAGAGTCTTTCCTACTGTTGGTTGAGAACCATTAGTTGGCTGCCACGAAAGAACGAAAAAGTTAGAATCTGTTATCCTTGATATGTTCAACTGAAGGTGAACGGAAAATCAGGTCTTACAGCACTCCATCGATCATCTAGAAACTCATTTATGGCAATTGCATTCTGTCCATACATCATAGGGGACAGATAGTAGCCCCAAATCATCCAATCTTGGATGTCATCTGTGTAAAACATTCTAGTATGTCAGTACTTCTAAGGTCTAGACGGAAAATACTACTCCCTCCGTTTCAATTTGTTTGTCTGATTTTGACTTCACACGGAGTTTAAGAAAGTAAACAAGACTTAAAAATCTTGTGGTCTTAAACTAAAGATATGTAGAATGTACTAAAATGTCTTTTAATCGTGTGGCCTTAAACATGTGAAATTAAGGAGTTGTCAAAAAAGAAAAGAGGCATTGTTTTATAAACAGACTAAAAAGGAAAGTAAGACAAAAAAATTGAAATGGAGGGAGTAAAAATGATTTGAGGCATAGAGCTAAAGCAATGGAATTGTGACCTTTCGAGACGATGAAGCCTCCAAGTATAAACACAAGAAGCAAAGTGAAGGTTCCAAGTGTGTTTGCAACTACTTGTGTTCTTCCCGCTGCTGCAATAAAACGGAACAAAGAGAGAGCCATCTGATGGACCCCGACAAACGCCAATAACTGCTTGAAAAACCTGAAAGGAAACAAAGATCAGTAACTACACACTATAGTAGTACTAAAATGAATGAAGTTCCACATTTCGAGTAAATGTACAACTCACCTGCTGGCTGCAGGAGCAAAGCCAATGGTGTAGTATGTAAGGATGATCCATATTGATGATTCCACTAATGAAATAGGAATTTTTAGCACCCAAATTGGCAAGGCGAAAGCCCATGCTGGATAAAATAAGCTATCTCTCTGCTTGAAAAATACAGGAAGCCTAAAAACTGTCATCGCAAGCTCTTGCATCCCATTGAACATCACATTGATCAGACTGAAAAACAACGCGCCCCAGAACTTAGCGGAATCTTTTACATTGCCAGCTTTCATTTGTGTTCTTAAAAACACTGTCAAGGCAATAGTTGCCATGATAGTGATTTGAGTAGTTTTAAAGATGTACAAGAACGAACTTCGTTTCATCAGCAGCCATTCCCTTGCAAAACATGCCTTGAAGAGTTCCAAGTTGGAGATACCATATTTATTTTTCACCAATGCTGCGCGATGGACGCTGAACTTATCATATGGAATTGTAAGTTCTATAATAATTTGTTCACCAATCTGAAAAGAATTGAAGGACTCAGCAAACTCAGGAACAGATATATATACATATGGCCTGCTATTTCTGAACCAATACTGTTCTTGGTCTTTCTTGGAAGTAACTTCCACTAGAAAATCTGCAATTCCTTTCCTTTCTGGACATCTAAATCCCATGTATTCGAAGAATTCAAGAACGTTTTCTTTCGGACCTTGGTAAACAATTTGACCTTCTGACAGGAGAATAACATCATCGAATAGATCAAATGTCTCGGGATCAGGCTGTAAGAGGGAGATAACCATAGTTATATCGTTAACGTGAACCATCTGCCTCATAAACTTGACAATCTGATAGGTGGTGGAACTGTCTAGCCCCTTTGATATTTCATCCATGAAAAACGCTTTCGCTGGTCCAACCAACATTTCCCCTTCATTTCATCAAAAAGAAGACAAACCATTAAGGAAAATATAATGAAAAAATGATGAGCTCAAACATAAGAAAACGATCAAAAGAAAGACTAAGAAATGACATAATATATAAACAGAAACTCAAACTTGGCTTTTAGCTGGCAAGTAAAACCTCCAACTTTGATAGTGCACATCTAGACACCTCAACTTGGTCTCAACTGGCAACTAAACACTCCAACTCGTCTCTACTGTGTCTCGTGGACACCCAATGCTGACGTGACACATAAATTTTGAAGGTGGCTAGATGATCATTTTGTAAGTTGGAGTGTTCAACTGATACTATGGAGATGAGTTGAGGTGTTTAGATGTGCATACTCAAAGTAGAGTGTTTCTTTGTCAGTTGATGCCAAGTTTAAGTGTCTATTTATGTATAATTCCCTAAGAAATATATACCAGTAGTGACGCGCTTCTTTTGTCCACCCGAAATGCCTCTTCTCATATCATCTCCAACCATGATATCAGCACAAATATCTAATCCAAGAATCTGTTTGGAAATGGGACATTACTTTTAATGTAAGAGGACTTTGGCACAAGCAAGAAAGTTGACTCCTAAAAAGAAAAAAAAAAAACAGATGTTACAAACCTTGAGTACATAATCTGTAATTAAACTTGTCTCTAGGCCCTCCATTGCTGTGGCTTTCATAAATGCATCAATCTGAGGATCTGGCATTATACCTGCTTCTTTCTCTCGTCTCGACAACTCCACCAATAAATCATACCTGGTTCCAACACCCAAGCATCTTCCAGCAAAATCTAACGTTTCACGAACTGTCATCTCTCCATGATGCAGATCATGTTGGCTAATATAAGCACTTGTTCTTTGAGGAACAAATTCATGAAATTCATGCCCACAATACGTAATTTTTCCTGTCACCTGCAAAATATAACTCACGATTCAGCTACAACAACATAACCAGTGTAATCCCACAAGTGGGGTATGGGGAGGGTAGAGTAGAGCATACATAGACCTTATCCCTAATAATATGGAAGGAACAATAACTACAACAAAATAGTGCGATAATCGAAGTACAAGAGACAGTAGATAGTAGTAGAAATCAAAGGACAAAAAAAAAAACACAGGAGAAATACTATGGCTACTAGCATGGAAGGATAAGCAAGATAACGCTCTACTACCTACTAACCCTCTATCCTAGTTTGTGTCCTCCGCAACCTCCTAAGTCCTATCTACGGTGATGTCCTCGATAAGTTGAAACTACATTGGCATACAAGTAAACAATTTCTACAAAAGAGAAGTAGCGGCATGAACATACCCTCAGATCGTCTTCGCTCTTTCCTGCAAGTGCTTTCAACAATGTTGTTTTTCCTGAACCAGGAGGCCCTAGGAGTAATGTCATCCTGAAATCAACTCAGCACAAGTGATAAGCAACAAGCTAAAGAACAAAGCAAAATATGACTTAAAAAGATCAAATCTTTGATGATATAATCATCTACAATTGAGTTGCGTAAACTTCTGAATAGGTATCCTGCATCTAAACCAAATTCCTTCTGGTTAAAGAATCTCTTTTTGTTTGCTCTGAAACAATTCGGAGATTATCTAGAAGAAATGTGCGGTTCTGCTTCTGGCTGCTTCGTCCCACTTATGGGAAAAAATATTAATCAACAACCAAATTAGGAATGAACTCAAATATTTTTATTGTGTACTAACTTTGTAATGTAAATCAAGAAACAAAGGCAAGATTTTAGGATGTAAGAAGACAACATACCTTGATGGTCTTATAATTCCACTCACATCTTCAAGAATTTTTACGACCCTTTTCTTGGATGGAGAAAGATTAATCAATCCAAGAACAGCCTGTTCATGTCATAAGTTCAACTTAAGAACAAAGATTGATATATCTTCTAGAAAATCTCCTAATTATTCTGCAGCATTTAGAAAGAATGATATATCTATGTTGCTTGGGCTCTTCAAAATGTTGACGCATGTGTGTCGGATCCTCCAAATGTAGTGCATTTTTGGAGGATTCAACACGGGTGTGGCGACATGTTTGGAGAATCCAAGCAATATAGCTTATAGAAGGTCAATTACAACTCTACTATAGATTCCTTTCTTCTCTTTCAACTTCTTTCTGTTCTTACTTTTAGTCTATGCAACTCTGACTCTTCAAAAATGTCATCAGGTGCATGTTGGATCCTCCAAAACTAGTATATTTTTGGAGGATCCGACACGGATGAGACAATATTTTTGGAGTACGAGTAACATAGCTTTTAGTAAGATGAATACACTTTTGTGAAAAGGAGGAAAAACAGTTACCTCTATGGTATTCAAGGTGGAATTCAGCAGTGTAGGTAATGCTCTTGTCCCAACATATGCATCTCCTTCTACACTTAAGTTCTCAAATCTCACTTCAATCTTCGGGATCTCTATCCCTACCCTATTTCAGCGCAAAATTTTACATCAGTATAGTATCATGCAGCATCTTCATTTTCCCTAAGCTTTAAAATGATCAAAAAATGAAGAAAAAATGGAAGAGTGCTTATATGTGCATCGAGTTTAACTTATGTACACCGACAGTATAAACGGTCGTTATGATGTCACACCCAGTGGCGGATCTATGAAGGAGTCAGGGGGTGCCACGCCACCCCCAACTTCGACGGAAACTCTACATATACATAGGTATATATATATAATATTTATATAAATATAAAGCGTGGCACCCAGTGAACAAAATTGGCTTGTGGTGCCACGGTTGGAGGGCAATTTAGATGGCTAATGTTGCGGGTTCGAATCCCATTTGTACCTATTTTTTTTGAGAAATTTGCTGCAGACATTTTTTAAGAAAAAAAAAATGCTCCAAGCACGTTTTTTTAAGGAAAAAAGCTGGCACATTAATCGATAAGTCTATTTGGCACCCACGGACTCTAAATCCTGGATTCGCCACTGGTCACACCATTTAAAAGAATACATGTAACTATTCATAATAAGTGAAATTAGTAACCAGAAAGAGAACATGCAGCATCTTCATCATATCTAAACTCTAAAATGATCAAAAAAAGATTGAAGAGTACTAATATTGTGCATCGAGTTTAACTTTGGTATACTGATGATAGTATAAACGATTGTTATAATGTAAGTGAAATTAGTAACGAGAACGAGAAATCACCTATCAGTCCTATTTCTGAGTCTTCTAAGAAATTTCTCATTATCATCTTCCACAACCTTAAGTATACTCTCCATGAGTACCTTCCTATCTTGATTACCAAGATTAGTCATGTCAACTTCATGATGCACTACCCTCCCATTGCCTATCACCTCCTTCATCATCCCTTTTCTCATTCTATCGTACGTTGGCAACCGATCTATAGCAGCCCATTTCAGCTCCTTCTCCTCCTCCTCTGCCATCTCCCGCCATCGCGTACTATAATTCTTCATGAAAAAATCATCCCTTTGCCCTCCAAGCACCTCCATAATACTTTGAGATGACCTCCAACTTGTTCCCCTACTATTACTACTCCTCAATCTTGCTAACTCATTCCCCACAAATGCCCCCTCCATCATTTTCAACACTTCCTCAAATTGTTATACCACTAATAGTAACACATCAAGAACAAGGAAAAGATCAAATCTTCTGAAGAGTTCACCAAGAATGATCAAGATTTCAACGAGAGCAAAGTTAGTATTTTCACTAACAGGATTCAAAATATAAGGAAGTGAACTCACGAAGAAGCCAAGGGGATTCAACGTCTACTATATAAACATAAAAAATAATTTCAAATGTTATATATATAATGTAATTTTTCGACAAAAAAGGGTTCAAAATGATTAAGATTTTGGAGAGTTGTTCATAAACCAATGATCAAATGAATTCTTGATCAAAGATTTTTGGAGGATCATATAAAAAATAAAATCAATAGTTTAGATGTTACATAGAAGATTATCAAGAAATGTTTCAATTCAAGAATGCAACTTTTTAAGTTTCTTGAGATACTATAAAATATAAAAATTTCTTATATTTATAAAACTTTTTTTTTTCTTCATGGTGGACTAGGCAATATCTTCTTTATTACTTCCCCCAACCCCATATAGGATAGTGGGGTGGTGAGAAATGATAGTGTTGAAGATTAACCAAAAAAGCGAACCATTTTTCTGAAAAATTCTGGTCAAATTAGGAGAACTGAGTGTTTTTTCCCCCTCTTTAAAACTGTTATTTTGCCATTTGAGATATTATGTTATGTCAAACTTACAAAGACAAGTCAAAGATTTAAAGTTTATGAGTTTTGAATTTGCTATCGAATTTTAGTTACTGAGTTCTCAATTAGAAATTTATTGAATGAGTTTTCACAAAGTCGCTTGAATTCGTAACTAATATTGTAGGTTTGATGTTGACGGACAATATGTATATTTTTAATTTACCATAAGATTTGAGCCAGTGTTATTTCATAAATTTGGTACATATATAATTTAAATAGGTGAGATTATTAAGATAAGAAAAGAGAAAATATTTGACTAAGTGGAGATTAATCTAACTTAGTTGACTTGTGAGAGAGGTTATGTTCCACTTTGAGTTATTTTTCTATTATAATCATTAAGGTAATAAAGTTGTTTAGTTGGGAAAACACCCACTAAACACATCCTACATAGTGTACTTCTACTTAACTTTAAGTATTTTAGAGCAATAATCATGGTAGACCAAAGGTACAACTGTTTAGACACACAGTACAATAGTGACGATGCTCGTTTTTTGCAGAGCTAATATCCTATCACTACGTATTATAAAAATGATCATATAAACTTGTGTTTTATTTATTGATTTCATGTAAAACTGATCGTATAACTAAAAGAATATCTGTTTACTTCTACTTGTGATGAATTAATTCCATTGCCAACTCGTTAAGTCGAGCACCAACAAGGGCTGTAGTGGGATAGATAGAATCCTTTCATTCTTAATCAGAGATTTCGAGTTTAAATATTGAATATCAAAAAATCTTGTTAGACAGCGATTTATGAAGCACAAATTTGGATTAGTCGGAGTCTGAATGGGAGTATGAGACACCGGGTGAAGAACAAAAAAAAATATTTTTTTTAAAAATAGTCTGAAAGTCAAGGAGGATAAAAGGTTAAAGACTGAATAATCCATCACTATCCTTGGTCATTACAGACAAAGGTTTCTAATGCTTTGAAAAACCAGAAAGAACATCTGATCTCAGAACATACAGCTATTGGAAAAGCAAATTAGTCACCACTTGCACAACCTTGACATCCACAATGTACACACTCTATTACAGCAGCTTCCCTAAGGTGTTTGGGGACACGACATGCACAAGTAGTCGCAAAGTTGTGATCCCGGGGCTGTATGCAGTGCAAGCAGCAGAGACGCTCGTATCCAGGCTGCAAGTTGAATCCCAGGAAACAGGAAAGAGTTAAATGTAAGTGACCAAATACAAAGGCCGGTAAGATGGCTTTTAATGCCTGTAAATAAGCTGTAAGCCTGAAAATATTTGTTTACCATCTCAGCGAGAAAGTATCTGATGGGTGATAAAGAAGCAAAGGGTCAAAAATGCAGTTCAATAGAAGAGTGCAGGTATTTTTAAAATCTTATGTCTCACTCTTCAAGAAAAAGAAGAAGAACCATTTTCCTAGAATGCCTACGAATATGTATCCAGAGGCAAAACATGCTAAATCTTGGTAAGTTTTAAGTTTCTGAAATAAAATATGCCTCCTATCTTCCAAACCTTTCCATCCATTAACTAGCATCTAAGAACTAAGACTAAAACAATGTTTAATATGGATAATATGTTGAAAGATTTGTAACTATATGAATATTTCCCTAGAGAGGATATTAAAATCTAACAGACACAGATGAAGTCAGCAGATGAGGAAGAAAGAAAAGAAAAGAAAACCTTTTTTAGTTTTTCATTTTGTACAGTGCTTTTGGGCATTTTCTCTTGTTCTCTTATTGTCAAAAAGAACTAAAAAGATGAAGGGGTTTTGTATGACTTCCAAAGAAGTAAAGAGAGAAAACTGTAGCTATCGCAAATTTTCACCCTCTTTACTTCTTTTTTTCAATTTGACTTTAGATGAGCAGGACGCTGGGCAGTTAACTAGAACAGACAGATTTTATAAGTTCTAAAGGAAGTTGCCTTCAATTACCTTTTTCCACTTTGCAATCAGGTTGCGATCTGCATAACCTTGTTCCAAACAGAATTCGTACAGCTCTTTAGATATTTCATTCCTTCCGTAGTAAAGGTCATATACATATCTGCTCCTCTGATGTGCAACCTTGAATATGGGCCAGAGTGCTTCACACTTTCTTTTACCATCATTAGAGTCATTGCCAGCTACCAAAACCCAAAAAAACAGAAGTTAATGGTCTGGAAATTTCAATCATAAAAATAGACAATGACATTGCTGAATTCCACCTAGTATCAAATTGCTTACCTTCTCTCATTTTAGCATCCAGTTCAGCTAAGGTAGGCTCAATCAGCTCCCAACCCTCGGGGTATTTTATACGATTTGTCTTGACTCTAGGCATTTTTCAGCTGCAAATAAAAAAAATGAAGAGATTTTTTTATCTATAAGACAACATGAAGAGAAAAGTAG
The DNA here is from genome assembly GCA_035578085.1 of Solanum pinnatisectum. NCBI lineage: Eukaryota > Viridiplantae > Streptophyta > Magnoliopsida > Solanales > Solanaceae > Solanum > Solanum pinnatisectum. Next base: position 35,696,162 of record CM069086.1, read on the forward strand.
CAACACCCCTATCATTTATATACCAACAACATGCACATAAAAAACATTTTAGGTCAATTAAGTTTCTTTATCATCAATAAGCAGCACCAAGAAGGTGCTACATCAGTACAAAATGAGTGAGGAATCATTCCCTGTAAGAGTGCAGGGGAGTCTATGAACTCCACCATATTGACAGGATCATCTATTACTACAGAAGTACATATTCTGTAAGAATTTGAAAGTCTCCAGTAAGGATAAGGTTTTATCCTGAAAAAACTCTGCCTCCTTCCAATCTGGATTGCCCAGAAATAGACAAAGAAATGATGTTCCAAAGCATTCTATGGCTCTTCTTAACCCTCCATCACCCCACCCCCACCCCACCCAAAGCTGCTTAGTGCATCCACACTTCATCCATATAGTCACAAAACCATCCCCAAGCTGCTTAATGCATCCACAATTCACCCGAACCCTATTTGTTTTTTTCTTTTAACCAAGTAAGGATTTATTTTATTCACATCAATAGGTATTCCATTGAGAAAGCCTCTCTCTGCAGTAAAAAGCATCTATCGCAGAGACTAATCCCTCACTTTGGCAAGTTGTCCTGTCTTAACCATTCCTCATTTTTTTTTTTTTTTTGAAATTGATGTCTTAGACATTCCTCGTGTAAGGCAATTTATTCAAAACAGAAACTTTAGCAAGCAGCATTTGCTTTCCAAATCATTTCCCATGGCAAATGGTCAATATCCCAGCATACTCTGCTTAAAACCATTCATGAAGCCTTAAATGGGAAATTTTCATCCTTCATGCTGACATTGGATCTGGTACTCTTGAGTAGGATCCGGTCCGGTCTGAAAATCAGACAGCTAACAGTTTCCATTTTCGATCTTCCAGATTTCTTCTATACTATAGGTTCCAGCATCATCATTCAGGCAGTCGGCCAAGGGGCAAGATAACCTCACACCTCCCTCAATCTGCGGTTAACCAGCGCCTTATCCTAATCCTATCAAAATCGTATCTTTTACCACATGAGCTTCAGTTGATTACTTCTGAAAACTCGTCATAGGTTCCTACTCTATTACATACAGCCACCATGACAAGCATGTCAAGCTTTGTATCTAATTGTCTATCCACATCATATTTTTCTTTTACCGACTCCTTCCATTAGCTGTTCCTTTTCTGCAGAACTACCACAGCCATTTGGAAAAAAAGGCTCGTATTATGAAGCCTTAGGTTCTTCACTACTAATCCTCCACTAGTTTTTGCTTTAGTCAACTGTCAGTGTGGACCATTTGATCAAATATACCTTCTTTCATTCACAGCATCCCTTTACATCTCAAGCAGTCCAGTTGTTTCTCAACTTTGGTAAGAATTTGAACAGCCGAAATATCTAATACACTATTTATCAATGTCACCCGTCCTCCAAAAGAAAGATATTACTTCTTTCAAGGTTCTAGTTCTACACCATTTGATAACATCCGACCAATCTGGTGGGCCACTATAGTCCCCAATATGTGTACTTGCCAGCTCATCTACAAAATTTCTAGCATTCACCCAAAATATGCTACTCTTGGTCAAGTTAATGTGATACCCAGCAATAGCAACAACAGCTGGGGGCATTATTATCTTAAATATTCGACTACCACTGCTTCAGCACCACACAAAGTGTGTGTATTATCTGCTTACTTCCACTATGTTTCTATTTACTTACCAATTCCAAAACCTTTTATCCACTCAGATTTCACAGTCCTTATTATCACCAAGATGAGAGACCCCATCACCAATAGAAATAGAACAGGCATTTTGGCTATCATCTGCTAACAAGTAGGGCAGGATTATATCCTCTTAACTAAAGACTAATCAGTCTGAGATCTTTCAACTCAATTGTCCCTGTTCTTTGTTATTGCAGCAATGAAGGCGGAACTAAAACATTCCCCAAATGTTCCCTTCAAAAGATTTCCAACATTCCCCGGCATCTCTGAAATAATGACGAAGGGCCTTATCATGAACATTGCTTATTACAACTGCCTTCACTTTCTCAACCAAAAATAGATTCTTCTTTTTCTAAGGGATTTTGTAACATTATTTATACTCTGGTGTTGAGAATATCAGATCATCATCCTATCAATCTGGTTCCGAGTGCTCCAGTTTTCCTACAATGGTCTTTCATAGAATTCTAAAGATCACTCTTAATCTCTTTTAAGTCATCCACAGTTTCCATAATAATCTCCTGTCTGTCTATATTTCTATACCTACTATGAGCATTGACCATTTCATGAAAAAACTATACTATGCAAGCAGGCCTAAAAAACTAATTTTTCAGTTCTATAAAAACAGTGGATTTTTTCAGAATTGCAACAACTATAGGAGTATCAAGTTGTTAAGCCACACTATGAAGGTTTGAGAGAGGGTGGTGGAGATGAGGGTGAGGACGAATGTGTTTATTTCCAAGAATCAGTTATATTTCATGCCATCCATCTACCTCACAAGGAAGGGATAAGGTGTGCGTACACATTATCCTTCTCAAACCCCACTTGTGGAATTACAATTACATTGGGTTGGTATGATGTTATTGTTGTTATTAAAACAGTTGAATCACCTAGACATAAGATAATTTTATTGAGGTGACAAAGAAGTTCAAAAATCGCTACTACTTTTGAATCCTTGTGTAAATTCCTAGTTCCACCACTATCCATGTTCAATTAAGTTTTGTTCCACATCACCATAAAAATTACAACAACATATGCAGTGGAGCCCGACAAGGTAGAGTGTACGCCGACCTTGAGGTAGAGAGGTTGTTTCCAATAGACTCTCGTCCACAAGAGATATTATAAACTACCATATTCAATATAATCTCACAAATAGAGACTGTGAAGGGCAAAATATACGCAAACCTTACTCCTATGTTTATGAGTTAGAGAGGTTGTTTCCTATAGATAACCGGTTCAATGAGCATATTACAAGGATCATCATTGAAATTATCATTGCACAAAAATCCACAAAAAGAATCATAATCGAGTAACCGAAACATTCTTGTGCACATAGAAGATGTTCAAAAGTAGAGAAGGTGTTTACTTACCTTCGGTTATGAACGGAAGTATCTCCGATCGCCGGCTCCGGCAAGCCACTGGCCACTGCTACAACTGCGGGAAGTATGCTTCTCCGTTTTCTGTGTTCGGCGACGAAAGAGAAAATAGAGGAACAAATTACATATATATATATCCCCTTAACTTGTCATAATTGAAGAATACTCCCTATTTTTATTATAACAGACAATTGAGTACCTGATCTTTTTTCTTTACCTTTTGGGATCCCCAAAGAAAAAAAAAAAAAAAAGGTTACCAACTAATTTAAAATTATAGGGTAAAGTGTAAACTTGAGAAATGAAAAAAATAATAATGAATTCAATAATAATAAAGAGTGGAATATTCACAAATCTTACGCCAATCTTTATAAATTAATGAAGTTGTTTTCGATATTTGTTAAAACTGTTAATTAATTACTTATTAATATTGATAAGCTGAAATTAATTCTCATTCTCAATTGATCAAACTAATCCAATTTCCAAACGTTAATCTAAAAACTCATGAGTTTATTTATAGAAAGTTGTAAACTGGTCGACATTTTTAACGTTTACTTTCACCATCAAAGAATGTGATGTAATAAATAAGACTGCTTTATTTCTTAATTAGAGATGTCGATTTGAAATCCTGAATGTGAAATAAGAAACTGATAGTGTTTCCTATCATGGTCCCTCACACCAAATTTTTGACAAGACCCCTTTCTCCGAATGGGCCTTACACATAACACAATACAAACACAAATTAAACAAGTTTGAAAAAATTTCATAAATAGAAAACATAATAAAACTATATAATTATAGTTTTGATAATTGTACTCTATAGTTCTAGTTTCGTTTGCTATAGAGGTTGCAGTTTGTATATTTCACTTGCGAATATACAAATTTTGTATTTATACATTAAGGAAATTTTCAAAATTCCGTTTGTATATTTCGCTTGCCAATATACAAACATGATAATTCATTATGATTTTTTCATAAATCGTATACAAATAGCTAGGATAAGCATATACAAAATTATGGATCGAATTATATAAATCAAGCAAATAACAAAAAAGGAAAAACTGTAGCCGCAAATTACAATTTTCTTAAACTGTAGCTATGTTATTTTGCATAATTTTCCCAACAAGTTTTATTGTAAATAATGAATATCCACTTCAAATATCACGTGAGATTATTTTATATTATACTTAATAATAAATATAATTTAACTTAAAAATTATTCTATTTTATATTTAAATAGAAATATTAGGAACTTAATAAATATAATTTAACTTAAAAAATTCTATTTTATATTTAAATAGAAATATTAGTTAGTTCCGAAATTATTCTAGTCCCATGATGTCGAATTGAGTGGCAGTAAAATAGGAAGTAACAAATCTTGTGGCCTCGACTCAACAAAATTCATTTCCCTTTGCGTCTACTCTTCTCTCTGACTCGTTGCTTTTCATCGAATTTCGCTTTAACTTTCCAAGTAAGTTCATTTCTCTATTTGAATTTTATTTTTTCATTGACCCTTTATTGTTCTTTGATTCATTTTTTTGTTATTTACATGATTGATTGATTGATTAGATCTTGTTTTCTCCAATTTTTTTATGTGTGGCTTTGTTTTGATTGATGGGTATGTTTGATTTGATCTATTTGATTGATATGATAGATGGGATCTTGTGGTTTTTGATTTCGTTTTGGATTTGAAGTTTACCATTCTGTCCAGTTTGAGCGTATCTCAACTAATTTCAGGGGTAGCTGCTACCTATAGTGGCAAATCCATGATTTTCAATCAGGGGTTTGAAAAATAAAAATGTACTTGACGTTGGGCTGCATTTTGAATATCTTAGATAGTTGAGCTAGCCTTTTGTATGTTGTTTTAGGGGATTCACAATTTATATATGTACGTGAATGTAGAAAATCTATCATGTATATACAAAGTAACTTTTTGACGAGGGGGATTTGCATGAATACCCTCTAGTTCTGCCCCTGGCTACCTCTCACAAGTAGAGGTAGGTGATTCTGTCAATCAAGGCTTGAACAAATCGGAAGAAATCGCTTGAGACTTAATGTTTGCCAATCCAATTCATTGACCACTTGGTGTTACGCTTGGGTGCTATAATGTTGGTATTTGGTATTCAGGGCTGTCTTAGTTCTTCGTTAATTATGACAATGGAAAAAAAGGTTCCTTGATAGGAAGTTCCTTTTTTGGGTGTCGGGGTTGGGGCTTTTGACAGTGGAATGTCGCGTTGGCTAGCTAAGGCACTCCAACAAGAGAATTCCTATCTGATTATCAATGCCAATAAAGGGAAATTGTATTTCTTTTTGTGTTAGCAACTAGCAAGTGATTTGCACTGTCATTTGATGCCTAAAAGCACATGTTAGTGGATAAATTGGCTCATGGATTAGATATTTTGGACATGGTAGTGGAAGACGTTGAGCTTCATTTATGTGAAGCATGTCTATGATGTAAGTGTGGTTGTTGGAGCTCCTGCTGATCTTACAGTTGTTAGAGATGATAATTGGACCCGTAGCATTTTTTAATAAGAATTGGACACGTTGTGTGCTCGAAATGCTAACAGTTTTACTGCCTGTTAGATATTGAAACCATGTGCTAGGAGAAATGCTGGTGAACACAGATCTGAAATCATCTGAGCGTGTCTTGATAAAAGCCGTTTCCTTTTACATTCTCCTTCTACAATTCCCCTTTTTCTTTATCTAGAAAAATAAATGCTGCTTAACATTATCTTTCGGCAATTATCAGCACGTAAAATATTACTAGGCACTCTAATTGTTGGCCTAAATATTATCAGCAAGCTTGGTAAATAATGTCAGTATATTGGATATTGGTGAGACATGTTCCAAGATGCCGGATGTATCCAATTTTTGTTGTTGTAATTTTTCTTGCTTGATCTGTTGATAGTTGAACATATTTGATGCAAAGATGGAGCTTACAAAAGTCTATAGAGCCTACACTTGTGTGCAAATTGCACCCAAGTCAGTCTATCTTTGTGTGAAGTTATGGTTAGCTTATTCTATCTATGTTTGTTTCTCTTCTTTCTTTTGAATGGTCTTTCTAATCTCTGGATGTGTTGTACTGGACAAGCATTACCTTCATGACATTTCTTAATACCACAACTTTTTAACCATAAAAGGAAAAGCGGGTGGGGTTGGGGAAGAAGAGTCAGACTATCATTGTTTCTCAGTGTACTGTTGAATTTTTTTTTTTTTTTTTGGTAATATCCATCCGGACCATCCCGATTAACATTATTAATATGGGAGGCCTTTTACTAGTACCTTCTAACAATAGGCATATGGTTCATATTCTACTTTCTGATTGATTGGTCGTAGTCTCGAGTCTTGGCCATATTCTTTCCAAATATGTGCTTGATTGACATCTTGCTTGCATTAATTAGTCTCGAGTCTTTGCCATCTTTTTTCCGGATTTGTTTTCGATTGACATCTTTCTTGCATTAGAGGAACACTTGCTTTTCACTTCTTCATTTCCCTCTCTCCTTGTGTGCCACAAAAGTGATCAAAGATCAAAGTATGTCTTTGAAGTGGTAAATAAGACGAGGAAATCACACAGATTACACGTCTAACAAAGCGAAAAGGATGCATGCTAAAGAGCCTCTTCTATGTTTATTTACCATCCTATTTCAACACCCATGATATTTTATTTGTCGTGAGATTCTGCATTGACAAGTTAATGAATTATGCAGGATGTCAGAAACACCCTTCTATCCCCGAGAAAAGCTTGCTGCGAAACAAAAGTATTTCCAGAGTGTTCACAAGTATACACACCTGAAAGGTCCCGTAGACAAGATTACCTCAGTTGCCATTCCACTTGCTTTGGCAACTACAGCTACCTTCATGATTGTGAGTTTCTATCATATTAAATCGTCCGAGTCATTTCTTTGTTTCCTAGAATCAACTGTAAATCCGTTGTTGGATGATGTTTCAGGCCAGGGGGATCTACAACATGTCTCATGGCATTGGCAAGAAGCAATAAAATGCTGACTTCTGCGCGATCATTCCTAGGAAACTCGAGCACAAAAGAGATTTTTTGTGTTATTCACATTGAAATTTTTGATGTTCTGAAGCTAATAATTGGTTAGATGCAGCAGACAATGCAGCCTGCACATTGAAAAGTTTGATGTTGTAAAGCTAATAATCAGTTTTTTTTTTCCATCTATTAACTGCCACAATTTGAGACTTTGCTCTAATTTTTGATGAAATGTTACTGTTTAACAATGAAAACAGAGTGGAACTATGTTCCCCCTCTTTGTCAAAACTTGTTTGACAGTCTACTGTTTTCGATAGATTGTCGACTCAAGTGAAGCATACAAGAAAATAAGTATGGGAACGAAATACACTAATAAAGATGACATGTTAAAATAAAGGAGAAAGAAAACAATAACAACAATAAATAATACAATAATAATAAATAAACATGTAATAACAAAAGCATAGAATAAGATAGTAGAAGAGTATTAATGGCAATATTGATATCAAAAATTGGACGATGCTCAATTTAAGGTCATCTCCTCAGAAAGTTGCATGTATGTCATCTCTTATGTACTTGTTCGGCCTACGTCTACCTTTTTTCATATCCACCATAACCAACCTTGGTAAACAAATATGTACTTCAAAATAGTTCTAAGTATTTAATTAGTCAATTATTGATCAAACAATAATTCACTTTTATTTGTTGACTTTATTAAAACTATAAATTCTCATATAAAAACTATCATTTCCTTTTTTGCCCGTAACATTTACTATAATTCTAAATTATTTTCCAACTAGGGGATGTAATATGCAATTCATTTATTGGTCAAATATATAATCAATTTATTATTGAGATAATAGTCAAGAACACATTTATCTATAATTCTTTACCAAAAGAACACTAATAGTTAAAGAATAAAATCCGAAAAAAAAAAAAATCGAGGGTATTTTTGACCATTAAATCTTCCTATTTCATTTTTTCGGAATTACAAAGATATACATGTAAGTCCGCGAAGTTGTCCATTGTTTCATTTCACAGCAAATCGCCGACGGCTAGCCGGGAAAGCTCTCCCGCCGGCGAAGTTCCGTAAACTACTCCGGTAGTCTCTTCTCTGCATAGCTATTCCCTCTACAATGAGGTCCAAGGACAAAATCTCCTACTTCTACGACGGTAAGAGTTTTCTCTTTTTCTCCTTTTTCACTTCACACTAGAGAAATCACAAACCCTAGGTGCTGTTCATTCTGTATGCGAGTGTTTATTTTGTTTATGTAAGCTGAATTTTTGTTACAGGTGATGTTGGAAGCGTATACTTTGGTCCGAATCATCCAATGAAGCCGCACAGGTTGTGTATGACTCATCATCTGGTTCTAGCATATGGACTTCACAGCAAGATGGAAGTTTATGTTTGTTACTCTTTCCTTTTCTCTTTTGTGTTTGTGAATTTTTCTGTTTTTTATGAGTTAATGGTGAAACACACTGAAAAATATCTATTTTTCGAGTTTCATACCTGAGTTATGAGGTACGGCCTAATTGTGTCCTGTTTTTTCAAGTTTCATACTTGAATTATGAGGAGTGTGAGTTTCCTACGAGAATTATCGCCAACTATTTATCTAAACGCAACTTGGCTATCAGCTGTCCCTTTTCGTACCTGAAATATCACCATCATTTGGGTGTGTTTTGGGAACAATTAATAGTTGAGGTACTCATGATAAATAGTTGGTGATAGTTCAAATATGAAACTCGGAAAAAGGGATATTTTAAGCATGTTTTTGACCCTTAACTCTTTTTCTTTTACTTTACTATTTTTGGTTGACCTTTTTTGATTGACTGTGTAGAGGCCTCACAAAGCATATCCAGTGGAGCTAGCGCAGTTTCATTCTGCTGATTATGTAGAATTCTTGAACAGAATAACCCCAGATACTCAGAACTTGTTCCCTAGTGAAATGGCAAGATGTAAGTGTTGAACTTTGTCTTATTTTATCTCTTTTCCTTTGAATTATCATCTTTGAGCTGCATACTTATTCATATGAATCTAGCTTGTACTAGTACTCGTCATCTTCAATAAACAAGCATGCCACCACCACCAACAGCTACACCTAAATCCGAAGCTAGTTACATACTCTGTATTCATGTTACTCCACTTAGACTTTTCTCAATGAATATTGAAAAATTACGTTCTCTAGTACAAAAAGTTCTCTGCTAGAGAATGTACGAACATGACTAGATCACCTATATGAATGTTTTCATGTGCTCTATTTTAACTGTCTTAATGGATTTCTAGAGATGTATTCTGAGTAACACCAAGTCGCCATCAAAAATGTATATTTTGATTTCATCCTTATTATTGTCAGCTTTTCCTTCGTACCGTCTCTAATTTCTCTCCTTCCTATTTTTTTGTCTATGTGTTGATTGTTTGGTCTTTTTCCGACTTTTTTTGTATGATGAATAGGTGTAGTTAACAACTCACTATAAGATCATAATGGAAACTAATTTCGATAGCATATATTTTCTAAAGAGTATGCTTTTTGGCATCACGTCTTTTTAGATGATTTGTTTGGATAATGTGATGTTCAACTATTGCTTATCTGTTTACTTATCAGATAATCTTGGAGAAGATTGCCCTGTATTTGACAACTTATTCGAGTTTTGTCAAATATATGCTGGTGGAACAATAGGTAAAATCGGCCTTGTTAACATGCTATTACTGTTGAAGTCTCAAATTCACTTGCTAACAAATATTTAGTGGCAGATGCTGCACGTAGATTGAATAATAAGCTTTGTGATATTGCAATAAATTGGGCTGGTGGATTGCATCATGCCAAGAAGTGTGCGGCTTCAGGATTTTGCTATATCAATGACCTAGTTCTGGGGATATTGGAGCTTCTAAAGTATCATCCGCGGGTTCTATATATTGATATTGATGTGCATCACGGTGATGGTGTAGAAGAGGCCTTTTATTTCACTGACAGGTGGAATTATTTTCTGTAGTTTTCTCCAATTTTTCGTTTTTCCTTCTCTGTTTTTCTTTCTCTAATGTCATACCTGAGGATAAATCTTAAATCAATATGAAGGCTTAAAGTAGCAGCTATTGAGTCTAGAGTGAGACTCTGAGAACCTAGATGATCGACTTTGCCAGTAAGAAATCTGTATTGAAGTTCTTTGTAATACTGTAGATGGGACCTCTCAGAAGCATCTTTAAATTAAAGTGTCACATATTCACTTGATTATTAAATTGCTAGTTTATTCAGTAGCTGTGAGTATGAAGCTTCCACCCTGGCACCAGTCGAATACTTTAATTTTTCAAAAAAATTGGCTTCTAACCAGTTGATTTGTTTGCGTACTGCATAGTTGGAACATTTTTGTTTGATATGATTGTTGCTGCTACTATGTTCATAGCTTTGACATTTTTGTCAAATGCTATATATTCATTAGCATTTTAGTAATTGCATTCATGCTCTGCTAGGTGCTTGTTAAAGCCTTGTATAAGTCTTTCTGGTGTAGAAAGTGCACTTTTCCTCGTGATGTGTTTTAACTGGGGAATGGGATAAATATTTACCAAAATTGGTGCAGTCCAAAATATTTTTAGACAGTGGCTGAAATTTTAAGTTTCTAATATTAGATCTTTTTGCAGGGTTATGACCGTTAGTTTCCACAAGTATGGGGATAAGTTCTTTCCTGGAACTGGTGATATGAAGGTACTTCTATATTGACAGTTTATTCTTCTTTTTTTTCTCTAGATTTTTCTTTTTACGTCGACAACCTAACATGAGCGAATTTCTTACGGGCTCACTTGAATTTCATTGACTTTTATGTGCTACTTATTATTGTGATTGTACCTTATTCTACGATCGTCTTGGATATATAGAGATTAAGACCTAGAAGCTTATTTATTCAATATAGAGGTGTAGGACCACTCCCTCCATACCCAACACGTGTTGGGGAGGTATTAGGTACGTAGTAGATTGGCCGAGCGTGCACGTTGGTTCCTACGTCTTTGCTATAAAAATAATTCTTCCATCCCGAAAGAGATTAACAAGTTTAGAGATTAAGACTTAGGAGAAGAATCTTTGAAATGTCAAAACTTGAAATAGCTAAAAGGATGTTATATCAAGCCCTTGGAGGTGGCTCGTAGTCAAAGAGTTGGAGTAACAACCTTGAGGACAAAGGTTCGAATCCCAACAATGGTGACAATAGATGATTTATTGCCATCTGCCTAAGCATTGATAGTTGTATTGGTGGAAGTTATCAGGTATTTGATAGATGTCAGTGCGTAGGACATCAATGTTATAAAGTAAACTGTGTCATATCAAAAAAAAATTTAAAAATATAGCATGCTTAGTGTGTGTAGATTTTGATATCTTGTGTTTTCCTTCAAGAATAGAAGGTGAAATAATTTGTTGCCAAAGAAGTAAAGTGGCAAGCAGAGTAGTTGCTTCAAAATATAGGGAAAAGGCTCATAAATATCCAACCTATGAGAAAAGGTTCATAAATAGCCCTCTTCCACCTTTGGGTCTAAAAATAATGTTAAAGTTTATTTTTGGGATCAAACATACCCCTCAACCTAACAGAAATATCAACTTTTAACTCTTTAAAAAGCCACATGTCATTTTCTAATTGGTGCCACATTTTGATTCACGAATAGTTATAACCCACACAATTTTTAAAATCCAAACCCATGACTAACCTGTTCTCACCCACAAAATTAAGCATACATTCTTTTCCTCCTCTTTATTTCGGTCATTATTTTCTTCAGATCATTGCTTTCCTTGCTGGTAGCATCCAATCATATATTATACTCCCTTCGTCCCATTTTATGTGGCACCATTTCCTTTTTGGTTAGTCCCAAAAAGTGTCACATTTCCTTATATGGTAAGTATTTAAAGGTACAATTCCTCTTTTACCCTTGTTGGTCCCACTTTAGATAGTACTCCAATACATTTATGAGGAGAGAGAAAAGTGAGTCTACTTTTTAATATGACTATTTTTTGAAGGGGCAATTTGGTAAACATTTCAAAGTCTTCATTTATTTCTTAAATTCCGTGCCCGGCCAAATGTTGCCACATAAAATGGGACGGAGGGAGTATTTCATATAGAATTTCAGTAACCAAATTCGAAAAATTGAAAAACTATTAAGTTTCTTGGCAAAAAAATTAATTTAGAACAAAATGGGCACATTGGTAAAATCTACGTCCAGCATTTGTAGAAGTTTTGGCCATAAATTGTTCATCAATCACATTTATGTGACTGCTGAGCTTCGAGAATTTATAGAACTTTTGGGCATTCTAGCCCAAAGAACAAATTTTATGCAGAGATAATAGGAGATTTTGCTAAACAAATTTGGAAGAAATAAGAAGACTAAGAATAAGAACGAAACTACCTGAATGCAATGGAGATTTCTTTAGGACTTTGAATAGCAGAAGTTTATGTGTAGGGGCTGATTGTTGTATTGGCTAATTTTAAGAAACAAAAACAATAAAAGGAAGAGGAAGAAGAACTTACGAGCCGAAGAACCTAGATACATGGATTTGGGAGGAGAAAAAGAATGTATGAACGGTCAGTCATGGGTTTAGATTTTAAGATTTGGGTGGATTTTAATTATTGTGAATTAAAATATGGCACCAATTAGAAAATGACACTTGGCTTTTAAAGAGTTAAAGTTGACCTGAATATTTCTGTTAGGTTGAGGGGTATGTTTGAGCCCAAAAATAAACCTTAAGGGTATTTTTAGATCCAAAGGTGGAAGAGGGGTATTTGTGAGCCTTTTCCCTAAAATATAAGGTAGCTTGTCGTTTGAATCTAATATCAAGGCAAAGAGTTTGAAAAAGCTATTCAAATTTCTGAGAACTCAGCCATTTAGGAAATGAGAAAAATATATGTGAATTGAAAAGGAAATTAGGTCGTGTGTGTGTGTTTGTACATTATTGGTTGTCCTCTTGGATGTAAAGTAATTATTGATATCTTTAGTACTAATCCAAGGTTTGAAAGAGGAGAAAACATTGATACTTCTCAAGAATCAAGATATGCAGCTTTGTGTACATCTTGTATGCAAGATCTTTTGCCTCCTCATTAAGGAGTCGTTTTGTTTAGAAGCAAGTTATGTATAGATTAGCAATGCGGGGATTGTAGTGTAAGGTAATACATGAATTAGTGATACAAAGGATTGTAATGTAGGTATTAGTAATGATAGTAATGAAGGATGGTAATGCAGGGTTTATAGTACAAAGATTGCCAGATAGAGATCGTTTATTATCGAATGTTTAGGTTTTTGTATTAAAATAATTATATAGTACGTATATATTAAATATGTTTTTATTTTTTAACAAAATAAAATTTTGGTTACTTTGTACATGAAGGACTATTTTTCCATTTAGTAGCTTTAATTCATGTATTGTTAATTTCCTAATATTCTTATTCCACATTTTATCCTGCATAAAATAATACATAGATTTGTGTGCAGAAGTTATATGGGTATTATTGTTTAGGAAAATCAAATAAGTAACCAAACAATGTATAGCTATTGCAGAGTTAATGAAAACAACAAAAACAAATAACCGAACTATGAATAACTTAAACATTGTTTAATAAGCGGGCCCTTATAACACTATTTATATTATCAAAACATTCTCAAGTTATGTAGCTTTTATGTCATCATTCATGCCAAACTTACCGTAATTATAAATTCCTTGGGTTGTGCACTGCTTTTTGGGTGGAATTCCACCCCCTTGTGCTATCATAAAGGGCTAAAGAAGGGAAGCTTCGAAAAATGGGACTTTTGACCTACTTATGTTTTACCGTTAAAGTATATGTGTGATTCCAAATTCTTAAACCAGTAACTAACATGAGTTTTCCTGAGAAAGCACGTGTACAGCGTCATTTGTGGCGAAGATTTCAGTAACTTGGAATCATTGTTGGCTTTTTAATTGCTACTCCCAACCTAGGGCAAAATTGAAATACATTTGTCCCGCAAGAGCATCTGAATTTCATGTTTGCTCTTGATAGTGTAAATTCATCCTCTAGGATGAAACTCCTACCCCTTGCATTTAGGGAAGGCTCCTCTTATGAACACCTGTAGCTATGCTTACCGTGGTCTTATTCTGAAGGATACAGGGGAAAGAGATGGAAGATTCTATTCCATAAATGTGCCTCTCAAGGATGGAATAGATGACGGCAGTTTCACTAGACTCTTTAAAACAGTAAGTTTGTAAAGAAAGTTTCTGTCATATTTGTTTTACTATGTTCTGATTATTTATTAAAGCATCTCACTTGCAACATGTCATTTCATAGATTATTTCAAAGGTTGTTGAAACATATTTACCTGGCGCAATAGTTCTGCAATGTGGGGCAGATTCGCTTGCTGGAGACCGTCTGGGCTGCTTCAACCTCTCCATTGATGGTGCTATTCTACTTGTATTTGGTTTCTTATTTTAAACACTTTCAGGGTTGTGTTCAATCTCTAATATTCAGCTCTTTGTGAGATTGAATGCATTGGTTTGTCTACTGGTGATTTTTAATCTCTCTCTCTCAATGAATGATTCTTACAGGACATGCTGAATGTGTAAGGTTTGTGAAGAAATTTAATTTGCCTCTGCTGGTGGGTGTTTCTCAATTCGAATTCCATTTCTGGTTCATAACAAGTTATCTGCATCTGTTTGACTGCATGGGGCCTTTAACAGGTAACTGGAGGTGGGGGATACACAAAAGAGAATGTCGCCCGTTGTTGGGCTCTGGAAACTGGAGTTCTTTTAGACACAGAGCTTCCTAATGGTATGACGAGCAGGCTTTTATTTTTGTGCAGTGCTTTCACACTGCCTCTTATGCTTGTTTCTGTAATGCCTTGAAGTGGCTCAGTCAGGATCCAAATGCATAAGGGAGATGATCCCTTAAGTGGTTATGCAGAACAGGATGGCACTGATATCTTTGGTTTAAGTTCTGGTTATTATTGTTCCAGTTGCTTTATGTTCAATATTAGGTAGGAGTTCTTTTGGTCAGGTTCAAGATTTATGTGTAGGTATAAGTATGCAATTTAGAGAATTTCTGGTTTTAGAGAACCCGAGAACTTCTCTTTTAAACCTGAGAACTCTTAATTTGCCTTAGAAGACAAATTACTAATAAGCAGAGTAGTATTAGAATAGTTTGGATTCGGAGAGAACATTCGCAGCTTAAATTGGCTGTGAGCAGGGGAATTAAATTGCCGACAGAGTGCAGAGAAGAATTTTTATTTCCAGGTTGAGCTAGATGGTGGACTGATGTTCACTGTAGCGAATTTGATGTTGAAGATTAATTTGGTGTATTATATTGTGAAACTCCATCTCCTTATTTTGGATGCTAGTCATATAGCTGAGCCCAACCGTTTTGGGGGATTGAGGGATAGTTCATTGGGATATTAATTGATTGAACATGATTCTAAGTATAGATCTGTTGCTTGATGTATTTGAGTTTTTGGTATCTGGGCCCAGTTGCCTAAGTGCGACAGTTTTGTATTTACTCTTCCCTCTTCCATTTTGTACTATGTAACTGCTCTTTTGTTGTTGTTGGTATTAAGATATTCTAAGTGGGTAACTAAATAGAAAATGTGTTAGTTTCAACCGTTAACGTTAATATTAGGTGATTTTGGTCAAAGGCATGGCTAGATAATAACTTTGCAAGGTTTATATGGAAGCTGAAGTTCTTGGAATTTGACTCCTCCTTTTGAACTTCTTGAGCTGTTTAAACAATCGATTTTAACTTGGGAAAAGAAAAGATCAGCTATAATGTTATCTGAAATTTGCTTCATGGTTCACATTTTCTAGTAAGAAGTTCAAGTTATCTGCTTATATGATGTTATTTAAATGAGCTTAATGGTTTAATTTTTTAGAAATAATTTTATTTCACACAATTAATTTATAAATAATTGCAGAAATACCAGACAATGATTACATCAAATATTTTGCCCCTGATTATTCACTGAAGCTACCTGGTGGACACATAGTAAGTTGAATCGTTTTGTTGCTTTTCTTTACTTACCTGCATGTCATCATCTTAGTCACTCAAGGTGTGGAGTCCGTTTCCCAAAATTCTGTTGATATTTATAATTTTGCATCCATAAGATGACCGATTGCTTGATCCAGTGATGTCATGTTCCAATAAGCATTTTCAAATAAAAATGACAACAAATTGGCATCGTGAACTTGCTCTAATCACCTGTTTCATTGATTGAACAGGAGAACCTGAATAGCAAATCATACATTGGCACCATAAAAATGCAAGTGATGGAAAATCTCCGTTGCCTCCAGCATGCTCCGAGTGTACAGATGCAAGAGGTAAGTCAAGTGCATCTTTTGGAGTTTTTTGTTGCCAAGTAATCAAGAACACACATACAAGCTATATGTACATAATTGCATGCTATGTTTTGTGTTTATATGTACTCGGATTGCTTAAGAACTGCACTTGAGATGCGTTTTGCCCCTTGAAGTGATTGCTGCTTTGACACTCTATGTTGATTTTGAAAATACACAAGCGTGTAAAATGCAGTTTCAGCTTTCTACACATGCTACAATCATTCAGTACATTTACCATTGTGAGATGCTTCTCCAATGCATTAAAAGAGCAACCTGCATTTTCAATGTGCCGTAACTGTCATTAGAAGTGCATTTAATGCATCTAACCATGATTGTGATTGGTGCCTGAAGGTAAGGTATCTGGGGACGATAGTGACTTGGGAGTCTGAAAATTTTCATATTTTTGTAGGTACCACCTGACTATTATATTCCTGATTTTGATGAAGATGAACAAAATCCAGACGAGCGTGTGAATCGTAAGTAGAAATCTGACTATAATAAGCACACAACATGCTCAAATGTGGAACTACAGTGATCTAACTCTGATTTTGCCTTCTTTCTGTTACCCTGTCTTGAATCCACAGAGCATACCCAAGATAAGCATATCCAACGTGACGATGAGTATTATGAAGGCGACCATGACAATGATAACCACACTGATGATGCCTAAATGCTACAGTTAATGTAGTTAGTTTTTGTGTAAATGTATATTCTTTTGGCAACTATAGAAAATGCAATGTACAACTAGTTTATTGCATTTTAATTCACCCCGAGGTAAAATACATTAAATGCGATGTCTTACGGTAGAGTTGCAGTTTTAGTTTTGTTGGGTCTAGATTGTCAATGGAGGCATATGTTTTTACCTCCATTTTAAAGGCTGTCTTGAACTTAGGTAAACTGTGTTGTGGGGGTGGCAAGTTGTGATCTGTGAATATAAACTACTTTTATGGCTTCATGATCAGCAGTTTTTTCCATCTCTACTTAGCGCGGTTAATATCTGCTGGATAGAGGATACAATTATAACATCGATCCAGCAGAGATTTTGTCCCCTCTGGTTATTACAGAGAGCCAGCTAGACTAATAATGGTACATGGACCAAATTGACATTGTTTACATTGTAAACCAACTCGAAAAATGAATACTAACGTCCATCCAGAAGAGACTTTTCCCCATCTGGTAACATTAAAAGGCCAACAAAACCAATAATGATACAAGGAATAAGTTCACATTGTGAATCAACTGGAGGAATGAATTGCAACTTACATCCTGCAGAGATTTTTCCCCCTTTGGTAACTCCGGAGTGCCAGCCAGACTTATAATGGTACATGATCCAAGTTGACACTGTAAACCAACTAGAGGAATGAATCGTAATCTCCATCCAGCAGAGGTTTTTCCCCTCTGGAAAATTTGGAGGGCCAGCTAGACTTATAATGGTACATGAACCAAGTTGACGTTGTAAACCAACCAGAGGAATATTTATAACCTCCATCCAGCAGAGATTTCCCCCCTCTTCGGAAACATCAGAAGGCCAGCTCAACTAATAATGATACATGAACAAGTTCACATTGTAAACCGGCTAGAGGAATGAATTGTAACCTCCACCGAGTGGGACTTGTGGCTTAAATATAGCGGATGCCACCAAGCAAGGACAGTGCTGGAAACCCACACTCTGAGAAGAAGCAAAAGAAAAAAATTAGTACAGGCTATCAGCTAATCCACTGAGATGAGAAGAAGAAACTGGGAGAGTGAAACAGAAATTGACACACCAAAACCAGCATGGAACGTGTGAACACAAAAACCAAAATTTTCAGGGATAGTAGTTTACACTATTAATGCCCTCAGAAATAGTAAATCTACATTTTGGTGTGTTTGGTATGAAAGGAAAATGTTTTCCTGCTGGAAAATAAGTAATTTTCTTGCTTATTTTTGGTGTTTGGTTAGTAAGTGGAAGAGGAGAAAGATCAAGTTACTGGTCAGTGGTTAGTTATAACCAGGAAGTTTTGTGCTACCATGCCTTCTGTATATGTTCAGTGATGCAGTAAAGGAAAAAAAACAGCAATAGAACATTGGTTGGGTCATAGGTGGATGTTAGAAGCACAAAGTAGAGGATCAGTGCCTGAGACAAGGCACACTATGAGAACAGAACAGCTACATATGAGCCATTTCCAATCTTTCTAGAATGGCCCTTCATTTTCTCAAGGCAGGAACAGAACAGCCTAGATATTTTAGCAGGGTTCAAAGAGAGAATATCTCCACTTTGGTCTAATCCCCTTGGATCAACCAGAAATCTTGGCCTAAACTGCTTTTCACCAGTCTCTGAAGGAAACTAAACCAATTGAGTAACTTGTTAGCCGTTGAAACAGCCCCTTCGGTTATCAGGTTCATATAATGATGAGCTGGCAATAAAAGCCTCAAGATTTAGGCTAAATAGCATAAATGATGAAGAAAAGCTGTATCAGGGAGGGTCGTTAGCTGTAGGAAAAATACTATCAGATTAGTATCACAAACACAGACATAAAAACAGACATCGACTTACTGGTATGCTTAGTAACACTCCATCCACATTGACCAAGACAGGTAAAGCTCTTCTTGCAGCGACAGGAATGGACTTCAATAAGAGGAGAGCTCTTTCAGCTGATTTTTTTGTACAAGCAGAACACAAGTTTATGTTGCTCATTACTCGTGACTCTGCTGAAAGGGAAAGTTCTTCCTCATGAACAATGCTTCTATCCTCTCTCTTTGATAATGTTGCTAGGTACAACCAATCAGCATCAATCATGTAACGGACCCTGACCATTTGATCATGGCCAAGGACACAAGAATTGCAAAAGTTCCATCTTTCTTCTCCAAAATCTTGGAGTTGATTAGAAACGTTCATGAAATATGAAGTGTAAGCGTTTTGCTTGCACAGATACCACTTCACTATAAATCTGTTCATGAAGTACCCAACTTTTTCAGGATGGAGTACTTTGTTTTGAGCAGAAGCTGTGTATTCTACTTTGTGTTCCACCTTGTTTTTGAGCGCAATATTAGTTTTGGACTTGAAATTATTGCTTTCCTCTCTCTGCAGAGAAATAATGCTCTTGTAGGTAGATTCACTAAGAATGCCTTCCCTTTTGGCTTCAGCTAAAACGGAATCAGAAGATGTTAGGTTCAAAAATTGCACTCCAAGCATACTTTGAGGACGCTGATCTGAGTATGACTTCCCATTTGCTACAATTTGCTCTACTTCTTTTGAAATAGTGCTGTTATATCCTTCGGTCAAGTATGGATTTAGCAACTCTAGTGTCAACTCAGCATCAGTAGAGCAGCAAATCAACACTTTAGTGCCTTTGGAGCCAGGAGCAGGACAAAGATAACAACCGGATGCAGTAACAGCAGTCTGCAGGTGCCATAAGTGATACACATTCGACAATGTGTTATTGAAAATCATCAGTCTAATATCAAAAGAAAGGAATTTCTTGCCCACAAAATTTTATACCATTTATGTGTGCAAAGGTCGAGTTAAATAGGATTATATTCACCTTGCATGGGAAAGTCCGAGTGTAGTCTAATAACAATTTTGATGCACTGCCTCTGACAGGCCTTTGCTTTTGTGAAACAAACTATACCGAAAACAAGAGGCATGAGTAGGTATCTATCATTAGATACAGGTCAAGAAAAGCTTTCTGCAACAAAATACCTTGCCTGGCAAAAAATTGATTATTGGCATAATACATAAATAGACACTTAAAAGTTGGCCTCAGCTGGCAAGAAAGCACTTAAACTTTGAGAGTGCACATCGAGACACCTCAACTTGGTCTCAAATAACAACTAAACACTCCAACTCGTTCCCAGTGTCTCATGGACACCCGACACTGACGTGGCACATAAATTTTGGAGGTGTCTAGAAGATCATTTTGAAAGTTGGAGTGTTCAACTAACACAGTGAAGACAAGTTGAGGTGTCTAGATGTTCATTCTCAAAGTTGGAGTGTTTACTTTCCAGCTGAGGCCAAGTTTGAGTGTCTGTTTATGTATTATGCCTACATTAAAAGATAAAATTTGCAATACCTGCAATAACAAAGCAATAAACTTGGAGAGGACTATGTCCTTTAATTCTGAAGAACTGAGGATTCCTAAATCAATCACCGCATACCCTTCCTGCTTTCCAGAAGAAAAATTAAGGTAGAGACAGAGAACGAGAGAGAGAGCAGGAACATCAGGCTAAGACAAGGTACAGATAAACATAGTGTTTTTCTTCTCCAGATGAGAATCATCACTAAGGAAATATTACACGGATAAGTTCTAGTCAAAATACCTCTACTAACAGTACCAGTAGTCATTGACGGATTCTGTTCCAAGTTTTTCTTCCAAATGATTAGTTCATCTATATCCATTAATTTTTTTTCAGTAATACTTCATTGAATGTCAGCTATTTAATTAATGATTGGATCTTCATCAGTCACATTCTGACAATAAGAAAGTGCAAATACTCAAACAATGGGAATGCAAGGAACATGCCTAGAAGGCTAGAACTATGACTTCAAAAATGCTCTAGGACATGCATTCAGATATCCCATTAGGGGGGGAGTAGTAACATTTTCAAATTGGTAACTATGACTAACCCATAAGTCTAAAGAAAGAAAACAAAAAATTACCAATGTCCCCCATTCCAAATAGAGAAAAGCTTCATTTTGGCGTGGGAACACAAAAAGTAAGGTAGAGTTAAAATGTTACTGATTCTGTTCTAGACAGGTACTGGAGTGTCAACTATATGCAAGGAAAAGGGTGCTAAACTGCAAATTGACAACCAATAAATCCCCCCAAGAAAAGGCATGAACTGAAAGCAAATGCAGATAGATGTCATTTCTCAAACATGTAGTACACCTGTTCTGAAAGCTATCAAGTAACAATAATGGGACAATGGATCGTTGGTTAGAATGCATTCCCAACTAAACTGTAGAACTCACAGGCATGATAGTCACAGCTTGATGCATCAGGTTGGAACAAATTTTGTCAACATGCAACCTTGTTCTCCGACAAGCAGTGATAAGTGCTTGCAACTCGGATCTGAAGATATCTGCGGGAAAAAATATATATGATCAAGATATGGTAAATACAGGTTCTGTTAACAAGGTTCCTCCAAAACACTAGATGCATAATTAAGTCAAATGCACGAAAATCTATCTACTCACGTGATGCCAAGTCAGTCAATATCATCCGAATTCTATTACGAGCAAATAATGCACTTCTGTTCGTCGGATCTTCAACCCATTCTTGATTGGCAGCTAGACATATCTGCAATACAAGGTAATGCAACTTTAGAAGCTACAATGAAGTAGGAAAAGGAATAACCATCTAAATCTTTTAAGCAAAATCTGCAGATGTAGTTTAATCATTTTAAGATCCTGATGAAACATTACCTGAAAAACTCTACTTCAAGATTAGAAGAAGTTATTCAGCTTCAAAAAATACTACGAAAATCCTCCAAACAGACAAACTGTAAAAAACAAACCTTGTACATATCTTCTTTAGGAAACTCCAGGAGAGGTCTCACCAATAAAAGTCCATTGCTACTCGCTTCAGCACTTAAATCTGGACATGTAGAAAACAGCTGTGAAACAGATGCCATTCCAGCGAGTCCAAGAACACCACTATTGCGAGATAACCTGAGAATGAATAGTTCCGCCTGTAGAGTAATCCTATTAGCAATTGCTAAAACTATCAACTATGGTGTCAAAAGCAATAATATTCAACTTACATTTGCTAGAGGCAACATCAATTGTATGCAAATACCATTAGCTCTTTTTAATGTATTGACAAGAACTAACATCTGATAAGTGCTAATTTTTTAAAGACATAAAATACAAAAATCCACAGAGTAGATGCTATTATGATAATACCTGATCATCTGCATGGTGTGCAGTCATCAACACACCAATCTGATGCCGGATGCAAGCACTTTGGAGAATTTCATACCTGAACAAATGACAAGGGACAACTTATTTACTCACAATAATGATGACATTATTAAAATCAGGATGAATGTATAACATATAGTCAGTCAAAAACCAGCATGACCAGATATGACAAGGCTCAGAAATAGCATTTCGCTGAAGATAATTTGAAACTCTGGTAATGACCTCTTCTGGCGAGCTGCTTCTTGCAAGTGACCCTGCTTTGGCTTGCCTTCAGACCATTCACAGCAAGCAATCTCACATTCGATTCCTATACAAGGCCTACATTATATCTCTATTAAAAAGGTGTTAAACAATGTTGCTACATTCATGACAAAGAAGAAGTTAAAAGGAATATATACCCATGCTTGTGACTCGACGATGAACAAGGTGAGCCTCATCTTTACTCTCAGCACGAAGTCCATGATCAACTACCACTGCTAAAAGCCCATCAACAAACTCATTCTTTTGAGCAGCATTACCAAGGTTATTGGTTTTCCATGCAGCAATTAAGACACAGAGGGCCATGCTATCAGGGCCACCAGAAACACCCAAAACTACAAAAAAGGTTAAGAAGAAAGCTCATTTCCATGGTCACCATAAAAACCACATTTCCATGAAAAAAATTTACTTGGAATTTGATATTTTAATCTAATAGTCGTTAAAGCAGAGTTTAGCCAAACATGAAAATTTACTTGGATTTGATATTTTTTTATCTGGAAAACCTACCAATCAAAGAGAAAAATAAATCATACAGCTGTAATTTTCTTCCTTGGGCAATTCTTTATAAGCTACATTACATAACAAGAAAATTGAAAACCCATAAAACAAAAACTCATGCTTTTCAGATTTTTAAGTCAGGCAAATCAATAACAAAATGGACGAAAAGGCACTATAAAGCTGAAACCTTTTATCCACTTTCGGATAAAGAGATCCTTCTTGAAGGGGACTCCATTCACAAATATCAAACCTGAAACTTCTGGTTAAGGATGGATGGGTACCTATCACCCCATGGAACACATAAAACAATTTCTCATGATATTGAGAACTAGTAAAGCAAACCAATTTACAAATGGATGAAAAAATATCATAAAGTTGCAATCTTTTATCCACTTTAGGGTCAAAAGCTCCCTATTAAAGGCTGCTCCATTCCCCAAATTCGAATCAAAAACTTCTGGTTAAGAATGGAGTAGTATTAATCATCCCATGAAACATGTAAAATAGTTTCTCATGATATTAAGATTTTTAACTCATGCAAACTAATTTTCAAATCGATGAAAAAAAGGCTCTATAACCGTCATACTCTAAAACAACATTTCATTATTAACACCAAGTCTCTTTCTAAACCAATATTTTCAACAACAACATTCCCAGTATAATCCCATCCCACAAGTAGAGCCTGAGAAGGGTGGTATGCACACACAGCCTTACCCCTACCTTACGAAGGTAGAGAGGTTGTTTCCAATAGACCCTCGGCTCGTAACATATATCTAAACCAATTTTTTCATCATATACAATATCTCCAACATGGAGCTGGTAAAATGAATCCTCCATGAAGATGCAAGTATCAGCATTTCACTATGACAGCTAAAAAAATATCCGAATAAACGACTGTACTATAAAACTGCAATCTTTTTCTCACTTTCAACTCTTCTTTCTTTGTACCCACATAGTAAAAAAGAAAAATACAATGGAGGGGTGAAACTGACCAATACGATGATGGGGTTTGAGACCCACCATAGCCATACGCTTAGCAAATGCCTCTGAGTGTACTGACATGTCAGTTGTGCCATTTTCTTGGAGGTGACTGCAACAACTGCACAGAAACCGAGGAGGAGAAGGAGGAGGTGCAAGATAGAAACGGAGAGATGATGAAGAAGGGTAATAGAGTAATTTAGTTAATCTTGACGTTTCAGAAATGGAATTTAGGAGAAAATGTGAAGAATTTTTGGTTTGTGGAGAAATCAAGAAGCCTCGCGCCATTGACAACAAAGCTTTCAACTTTTTTGAGGTTTGAGAGGTTAAACTTATAGAATAGGTGGCTCTACAAAACGATGTCGTTTTGGATTATGTTTTTTGTTTTTTATTTTATTTTCCGAGTGCGGCTAGTGTTTTTTTTGTATGTATGGATAACGTGAGGATTCGAAACTTAATGATAAAAGTTAAATATCGAAATTAACTATTAGTTTCGTCATATTTTAGAAAACTACATCCTATGATCTTGAAAAATGAAAATAGATGGACTTGAATATTTTGTACTCTTGAACTTACAAGGATAAATGAAAAATATTGTTAAGTTTGAAAGTTTGTTCATAAAATAAGCAGGATCGAAAATTCAAGACTCGAATAAATTATAAGTTTGAGTCATAAAAATAATTCTCTTTTTAAAAAAATGTAAAAATTTAAATTAGTTGAGCTTCAAAATAAATATTGGCACTTCGAATCACACCTTACAAGCATCTCTTTTTCTTATTCCTTGCACCATCTTCTTATCATGTATCCTACCACTAGTCGACATATAATTCGTCTATCAAATAATTAATTGTTTCCCCTATAGAGACGTACGATAAAATTAGTATAATACAAAAAAAAAATTAGCATGATCTTTGCAGAAGAAATAATACGCATAAATCAAAATAATTGTATGGTCCACGGAAAAAATATTGGCAATTTGCAACAATGATGTAATTCTCATTAATTCACTTTTTCCAATTCTTGTGTTGTGTATAGAAAAGTACTTTTTTTTAATCAAATTACTTATTAAAGTAATTGTAGGTAAATTTATGATATATAACATACATTAATGATACTCTGTTATTACATGTTAAAATTAATTTGTGGTGTAAGACATTTAAATATTTTTACTATTTTCCTTTTAATTTATTCCCCAAAAAGTCATATATTTTTTTCTTATTTAGAAATAATATAATTTTAAAATTTTTTCATCCTTTTTGTTCCTTTTCTTAATCAACTCATCATTAGGAGGTTAAGGGGTCGTTAACGCAGGGATTTGAACGCAGGAATTAGTAATGCAAAGTTTATTTTTATCAAGTGTTTGGTTTATTATTTCCCACCTCATCTTGTGTTTGGATTAAAACTCTATAAAAAGTTTCTTTCCAATTATACCCTTGAGTTATTAGGTAATTGGGTCAATGTAGATAATTACCAGATAAAATTATTTTTTATGGCCTTCTAACAAGCTATGAGAAGAACAACTTTGTTATCATGTTTGCTATTTTTTTTCACTTGAATTATTTGAGGATAAATAATTGTCATCTTAATAAATTGATCACTCACAAAATGTCATTTTCCAATTTAAAAAAGATAAACCATCTACTTTTAAAATCGAAAAGACGGTCAACAATGGTAAAATTGAATAAACCATCTACATTTACACATAAAAATTGCAAGTTGTAGTTTTAATATGCATGTATGTTTAAAATTTTTCAAAATAGAAATAATTAGAAACCACACAAAATACACACACACACACACACACATATATATATATATATAATACATTCAATTAAGATCACAAATGTCATGTACAAATAAATGACTTACATTTCAAATTTGTATTGGATTTATTTAGTAACAAACAACTCTCTCTAAATAATTTGTAAGCTAATTTATTTAAATAAATTTACTAGTACAAATATAAATCATTAAATCAAGAAAATAAACAAAATAATTAAAATGATTTGAGGGATATTTTTGTCTTTACATAGACTTATCTCATGGTATTATATCTCATGTATTACTAATACCTCCAAATTGAATTTATTAGTAATACATCATATAATACCATGTAAGAGGTATAACTAATCCATGAATTAGTTATACATATGCCCAAATTCCTACCAAACATAGTACTAAATAATATCTTACCTAATACATGAACTATTTCTTCTAATGCAGCCTACCAAACGATCCCTAAGTGTTTCTAACAAAGATGATTGTTTCGAACTCGAAATCTCTTATCAAGAAAAATAAAGGAGATCTTATCATTCCGCCACAATTTTTATTAGTGTCAAATTGAATTCTCGAGATAGAGATAAGTAATAATTGAACCAGTTCATTCTTTCATTTTACAATTTATAAAATCCATGTTTAGTCAAATACCAAGACGATTAGTTATATCACTACAATCAAAAAATCTTGTAACAGGAATTTGTAGTGAGGTAAATGGTTAAACGTGTCCCCTAGTTGTCACTGTAAAGAACAACAAAAGTTTCAAGAATTTCCCCAGAAAATTCATAAAAAGCCCCAAGTTATTTTTCTGCAAGATTTTACCTTTAAATCAGTAACAATAAAGTAAACATCTTCACAAATTGTATTCCAATCTTGTAAACTAGGTAAGCAAATTCAATAACCCCTTTTTCTTGTCACCACATATATCTTTGTGTTAGTGCTTTCTTCTTCTTTTCCCTTCCTCAAGAATCTTTCTTTGTTTCAAAGTTAAGATCTTTGAGAAAGATGGGCTCTTTTTTGAAGCTTTCTTGGTCTATAAACTGATAATATGGTTCCAGTTTTCTCAATCATTTTGCTGAAATGTTCAATTGAAAAGGGTCTTCTTGTTAAGGGATGATGACTGATGACCCTTTGTAGTTAGCTCAGTGAATATCTGTTTGTTTAGCAAAGTTGAGATCTTTGAGAAAGATGGGGTCTTTTCTGATGACTTATTGAAGCTTTTCTTGGTTTCTAGTTTTCTCTTTCATTTTACTGAAATGTCCATTGGAAAGGGTCTTCTTGTTAAGGGATGATGATTGATGACCCTTTGTAGTTAGCTCAGTGAATATCTCTTTGTTTTGCAAAGTTAAGATCTTTGAGAAAGATGGGGGTTTTCTTATGCCTTGTTGAAGCTTTCTTGGTTTCCAGTTTATGAAAAGGGTCTTCTTGTTAAGGGATGATGACCCTATGTAGGTAGCTCAGTGAATATCTCTTTGTTTTGAAAAGTTGAGATTTTTGAGAAAGGTGGGATCTTTTCTTATGATTATTGAAGCTCTTCTTGGTTTCTAAACTGATACTATGGTTCCTGTTTTCTCCATCATTTTGCTGAATTGTCCATTAAAAAGGGCCTTCTTATTAAGGGATGATGATGACCATTTGCTGTTGTCACTCTGAGTTTATTTAGAAAAAAAGTAACTGTTGTGGCTGCAACAATTTGGGTTATGTCTGTTCAGCTTATTCAATTCTTGTACTTGCCTATTTCAAGAAATACTGGTTCATGTTAAAGATTGTCCTTTTTTCTGTATTAAACTATGTTATTTAATGTAAATGTGTTGATTAAATCCAGAAATTATTACAATAGCTGCAAAGCTGAAGGTATCATCAATTTCAGATACTTACTGACAATGGGGGCTTCAGAAGCTGCCCTACTACTTTTATCCGGTAAGCTTTCATGTCAAGTCCGAACAAGTTCAATCTTGGCGAAGTCAAACTCTTTACTTTGTTATGAACATTGTTTTAAAGCTAGAAATTGCGGGGACTGGAGGTATAAGCAGATAAAGGGTTTAAAAAAGCTGCAAGATTGCTCGAGTTTACATGCTTTTCGTGGCTTACATAGTGTTTTCCGGGGTGAAAAGATTCATAATCGGTCCAATTTATCGATATGCAATTGCCAACAACCTGAAAGAGTCAGAAAGACAATCATTAAAGGTGGAAATGGAAAGTCGATGCACGCTGTGTCTCCAAAGATTCCAAATCTTACTCCAGATGAACAGAACATGAAGCAGGAAAGTGGAGCTAGGCCTTTCAGTGAAGGTTTTAAATCTGCTGCCTCAGTTAATAGTAGGCCTAGAACTAACACGGAGTCTATTGAGGACGAAGCGTGGCATTTTTTGCGAGCTGCCATGGTTTTTTACTGTGGCAGCCCAGTTGGAACTATAGCTGCTAATGATCCAAGTGAAGCAACTATGCTAAACTATGATCAAGTATTTATACGTGATTTTATACCTTCTGGGATAGCATTCCTTCTAAAAGGAGAATATGATATCGTGAGGAACTTTATACTTCACACGCTTCAGTTGCAGGTAAAATGACTCAAGTTATCTCAAACAACTACTTTGTTCTGTGATCAGCTTGATTGCTTTCATATTGAAATTCATGTCTGTTGTAATGCACATAACTTTGGGATTTCACTGGGTATGCTGTTGTCGTTGTTGTTGTAATGCACATAACTTTGTTCTATTTACTTATGAAGGTGATTCAGCATGTAATTTGATTCCTTTCAGTAGCATCATATGCTTGTGTTCATAGTAACAATTTTGGCTGGTTATGATCCCCAAAATAGCCCCCTTGTTATTATAGAAGATACACAAAGTCTCCGCTGGCAGATTCCCTCCAATTAAGCAATTATGTGTAATATCTGCCCTTCTCTGCTGGCCCCTGGTATGCACAAGTTAACTTTCTTAGCTCTTCCCTAGTTACCTGTGGGAGATGGCTCTTTTTGAACCTTAGGTTACCATTAGAAGTAGTTCTCCAGTACAATGTGTAAGAAAAATGCTATTTAACGCATGGTTTCTTCCCGTCTGTCCTAGCCTTGGTGGACAGAGTTACCTGGTACCTGTTGGTGGTGGGAGGGAGAGGCATCCCATGGAATTAATCGAGAAAACTGATCCGGACACCACCGTTTTCAAAATTTATAAATAAAATATTTGACACATGTGAACTCATTCATGAGATTCACTTTTCTCAACTCTGTGAAGTTGAAAAAGTTTTCGCTTCCATTTAGCTGTTTGCCTTATAAGCATCGTCTTCTATTCCAAACAGAGTTGGGAGAAAACAATGGATTGCTATAGCCCAGGTCAAGGACTTATGCCTGCTAGCTTCAAAGTGCGTACAGTTCCACTTGATAATGACGAATCTGCAACAGAAGATGTACTGGATCCAGACTTTGGTGAGGCAGCAATTGGTCGAGTTGCTCCTGTTGATTCAGGTGATCTTTGGTAACTTTTGATGCATGTCTTTTGTATAGCAAATTTGATGTATATCTGAAGATTTTTGACTCCATGAATTGATTCCAGGATTATGGTGGATTATATTGCTGCGAGCATATGGGAAATGCTCTGGAGATCTTTCTCTTCAGGAGAGGGTTGATGTCCAAACTGGAATGAAGATGATACTAAGGCTATGTCTTGCAGATGGTTTTGATATGTTTCCGACTTTGTTGGTGACTGATGGTTCTTGCATGATAGATCGTCGCATGGGAATCCATGGCCACCCTCTGGAAATTCAGGTGTTTTCTTTTTTTCCTGTCTGCAACAAGCTTGTCATTTTTTCTTCATTTATTAATTTTACTTTCCCATTGAGCGGATGCCTGAATTTTACGTCTCTTCTCTTATATCATCTTGTCAAGAAAGCCTCTTTCCTCTCCTTATCCTCTCTTGAGTAAAGATACTCACTGTCGAGTGGACCATCATTCGAATGATCTCAGCAAAGAGTTCAAGTTTATCACCAGAATATATACCCAAGTGCAACTCCTTATTAACAAATAAGGCGGATGGGGAGACAAATTAAATGGAAAGGTGAAATTATGCATGTTAAGATACTCACTGTAGATTCTAAGTTAATCATATTAACAACAACATACACGGTGAAATCCCACAACTGGAGTCTGGGGAGGGTAGAGTACTCGGACCTTATCCCTACGTGGAGGTAGAAAGACTGTTTCCGAAGGATCCTCGGCTCAAGTGCAGCAAATCGAAGTAGTTATGAAAAGGAAAAACGACAGTGACGAAACCATAGCAACTAATAAGGAGAGCATCCAGGAAACTCTTTTTTTTTTTGTATAGCCAATATAGTGTGATGGGCTGTTTTGCTGTAACTACAGAATGTCTATTGGTTGTACATACGCTAGTTACTTTTTTCACTCCATCATTTGTCTCTCTTCTTTTCTTCCAAAACTCTGCATAATTATGCACATGACATTTCATGCTTTGCAGGCGTTATATTATTCGGCCTTACTTGGTGCACGGGAGATGCTTGCTCCAGAGGAGGCATCAACAGACCTTGTTAGGGCACTTAACAATCGTTTGCTAGCATTGTCATTTCATATTAGGGAATACTACTGGATCGATGTGAAAAAATTGAACGAGATTTATAGATACAAAACAGAGGAATATTCATACGATGCAATCAATAAGTTTAATATATATCCAGATCAAATTCCTCCCTGGCTGGTGGAATGGATGCCTAGTGAAGGGGGTTATCTTATAGGAAACCTGCAGCCAGCTCACATGGATTTCCGGTTCTTTTCACTTGGGAACGTTTGGTCCATTGTAAGCAGTCTTGCTAATATAGATCAGTCACATGCCATTTTAGATCTTATTGAAGCCAAATGGGAGGACTTAGTAGCTGATATGCCACTGAAGATATGTTATCCTGCTCTTGAGGGCCAGGAATGGCGCATTATTACTGGTGGTGATCCGAAAAACACGTATTGCCTTCATCTTTTCTTTTATATTTTCTTCTGGTAATGTGTATATTGTTTTCTATCTTCATCATAATTTACCTCGCTGATGTTTTTGAATACTTGGTGCAGGCCTTGGTCTTACCATAATGGAGGATCCTGGCCGACTTTGCTCTGGCAGGTACATTACTGTTATTCAGTATGCACACCTCTGATTTCATGCTTTCAGCGCGTATAGCTTCCATTGCCTCCTATCTGAATCTAATTTCATACAATTGTATCTCACACACACACACACACATGTACATTGTATAAATATATATGTAACATAATTAATATATGCTTTTGTATGTAAATAAATATGCATGTAAGTGTATATACATTACCATTTTTTTTAAAAATGCATGTATGTACGTGTGTGTGTTCAAATATATAATAAAAAAGTTTTAAGACAGAAAATTGGCGCAGGTGCATGGGGCAGATTCCCCCATGTACAAAACGTGTTGAGGCATCAGCATAGATTTTTGCCCCGATGACTGCTTTGTGGCAGTTAGAGCATGGTGTCACGATCAAGTAAGCCTGGAAATGAGTCTTAGCTTCACCTTTTAAAATATTGGAGGTGATCTAGAGGAGTGGCGCCAACATTAAAATCTATAGGGGTGAAATGCATAAAAATTCCAGATCAAAAAATCTTGTCCACACCTCAAACACTTCTTCAGCATGTGTTCTGTCAATTTATTCCGATTTACAAAGTGACCAATAGGAATTTCAGTCACAAATGTACGAGCATGGCGTTCACAACCTTGATATACTGCATTGTGTTAGAAGGAAATTTTAAAATTTGGTGTGGAAAGTGTCTGGTCTATTTGTTAAAGGTTTAAGTTTCAAGATGTCTTTAGCAGCAGATAGAGTGATCAACGATCTTCCGATAAATCCCATAGACGATAAGATCGAATAAGCATCAGATTATAGTAACAAAAACCAGGTTGTACTTTATGTACTCTCCTCATTTTATTGATTTCATGTCCTTTTGGATTATCTACTTGAAATGTATCTTTTGTCACTGAAGTCATGATCTTTAATTTTGTGCAATAGATGAGTTATCGATGTGTTAGATGTAACGTAAGAACAATGCTAATTAGAAGTATATAGCTCTGGCTAAATAATGTCATCTCATATGTGCATTCGCGGAAATGTTCTAACATAGATTAGAATCGAACATGTGAAGAGATCCATTGACAGCAGAAAAGATGAGTTGATTATTTTAAATGTGAACTGTTTTCAGCTGACTGTGGCATGCATAAAAATGAAGAGGCCTGAAATCGCTGAAAAAGCAATTAAGATCGCGGAAAGACGCTTATCCAGAGACAGGTGGCCTGAATACTACGATACAAGGCGAGGAGGGTTCATTGGGAAACAGGCACGTCTCTTTCAGACATGGACTATTGCAGGATATCTAGTGGCAAAGCTACTTATTGCCAATCCAGAGGCTGCAAAGATGGTAATCAATGTGGAGGATACAGAACTTCTAAGTGCTTTTTCAAGCATTCTGAGTTCAAATCCAAGGCGAAAACGTTCACGAAAAGGAGTTAAACAGTCTTTCATCATATGAAAGTTTACTTTTTGTTACGTAAGCCTTAGTGTGTACTATTTGACCTGAGATGAGCTCAAATGGAAAAATATTGTCAGTGGAGATTCATATAGTCGACTCCCAAAATGCTCGAGATTGAAGCATACTTTGTGTTGTTACCTAAAGCCTTTGTATAGTTACTATATCTGCGCGATATACATATTAGTATTTTTCCCGCATATCAAGGGGATTCAACAACTTACATATAACTATGCCTGGCAACGGAACCAGGAGGTGCCGGTTCCGGTCCGTTACCGGTTCCGGTATGTACCGGTTAGTTCCGGTAATACCCGGGTCCGGGAGGGGTAACGGGACGGAAACCGGGATTTACCGGTTAGTCCCGGTTCCGGTCCCGGTCCGGCGATTTAATTTTTTTTTTTTTTTTTTTTTTGGCAAATTAGCCGTTGGGCAACGGGTTTTGGGCCCCACCAACGGCTCTTTTCACCTCCCAAGTCCCCTTTACACCACCCTACCCCCCAAACTTTTTTTAATATCCCAACATTCTAAAAACTACATTTTCATCCCTTTTTTTTACCTATAAATACTCCTAATCTTTCATTCTTTTCACTCACAATTCACAAAAATATTATCTTCTCTCTACTCTCTAATCTCTTAAGTCTTAATTCTCTTATTCTTGTTAAAATTACGAATTTGTTCTTTGGAAATTGGAGCTTCAAAATTCAACTTTCAATTTTCGGCTTTCGGTCATACACGTCTACTTTTTTAAGTAGATGTTTGGTACATTCGTTCCAACTCACTTTTTATTTAGTTATTTATTTGTTTGCATTTAATTGTTTATTTTGTGAGTAATTAGTCTCTAGTCTCTACTTATTTAGTTATTTATTTGTTTAAAATTTTGCATTACATTTTCGTATTATATATAATTGTAATTTACTACTTTTTATATTTGAATATGGATTTCGGTAAAAACAATGTTGAGAAGGGTAAAACAACAATAGTTGATTCGATCACTAATTTATGGAGCTTAAAATTCAAGAAAAATAAAAAAACCGGTAGTACATCTAAATCTACAACTAAAAAAATTTCTCAATTAAGAATAAATACGGATGATTATACGCATGTTGATGATAGTGTTTTTAATGTTGATAGTAATAGTGGATTAGATCCTTATCATGAACATTTACAAAGAAGGTTTGGTAATTTTGATGAGGAATTACATGAACATGATGATGTTAATGATTATATTGATAGTTTTGATAATAATGTTGATGAATATGATGATGATGAAACTCAGCCAACTACGGCTACTCCCACTCCCAATCCCCCTTCCCCTCCCGCTCCCTTTCGTTGTCCTGCTCCCGTTCCCCCCGTGCATCCTAGGACTAAGGTAGAACGCGCTAAAAAATCAGTTGTGTGGCAATTTATAACTCAGAATGAAGATAAAACACAAGCTATTTGTAATAAATGTAAACATAGAATGAATCATAAAACTGTAGGAAAACAGGGTGGGACGGGACATTTGAGTAATCATTTAATGTCATGTTGTAAAAATGAATTTTTGCATGCTAAAGCTGTAGCCGAAGCTAAAAAGAATGGTACCACCCTTCCTGAAAATGTAGGAGTAGAGGGCTCTAATATGGTCCAAACACAATTAAATCCTTCTAATGTTTCTGGCTCTAGTATACAACGGTCATATAGTAGAGAAAAAGATCTTGAAGAATTAGCTAAAATGATTGTTGTTATGGGTTGCCATTTAGTTTTGCTGAAAATTTCGGTTTTATTCATTATATTCAAATTATGTATAATCCACATTTTAAAGGTTTTACTAGAAATACAATTAAAAAGGCTATCTTTGATTATCAAGCTCAACATTTTCAATATCTTCGTTGTTTATTTTATTATAATAATTGTAAAATAGCTATTACTTCTGATATGGACCGTAGTGTAAATGGTAATGGTTATTTCACTATTACTGCACATTGGATTGATGAAAATTGGACACTGCAAAAAAGAATCTTAGGTTATAAATGTTGTGGAATGCATAAAACCGATAGTTATATAGCTCAAACAATTATAGATGTTTTACAAAACTATGAAATTTGTGATAAAATAAGTAGTGTCACCTTAGATAATGCTTCTAATAATAGAACTGCTGTTGAAATACTAAAACCGTCTCTTTGCCCTATTTATATTGATGGTTTTCATGTTAGGTGTGCTGCACATATATATAATTTAATTGTTAGAGATGGTATATCAATGTATAATGATGATTGCATAAAAGTTGAAACTGCATGTCATTTTATTTTTAAATGTCAAGTTAAGTCTAGACGCAGAGATTTTAAAAATCGTTGTCGTGAATTTAATCTTCCACCTAGAAAAATTCCTAAATCAGTGTGTACTAGATGGAATTCTTTATATGAAATGCTTGAAGTCGCTTATGAATATAGGGAACATTTACAAATGGTTTGGAATGCTCATAATTCAAATATGACATATAAACTTGATGATAATGATTGGAATGACGTAAAAGAACTTATAGAATTTTTAAAAGTTTTTTATTTAACTACAAAAAAAATATCTGCACTTTATTATCCAACTATTTGCTCTGTTTTACCTAATATTTGTGTTATTTCTAGTAAATTTTATAAATTCAAAAATAAACCAAGATTTGAAGAATCTGTTAACAAAATGATTGAAAAATTTAGAAAATATTTTATTCCTATTCCTCAAATTTATTTAACCGCTTGTTTGTTAAATCCACATTATAAAGATGAAGGTGCATCACGAATGGTTGATAAAATATATTTTAATTTAGGTATTGATAGTGAAGATACTGAAGATGATGAAATACCTAGTTGTCAAGATGTTAAACATAGTATAAAAGTTGAAGCTAGAAAATTATATGACTTGTATAATTCAAATATAATTAATACAGTACGTAATGAAGAACCTCAAAGTTCTAAGAGTAGATATAATAATGAAGATGATCTTGATGATATGATAGATTGTTATCTTGAACTTTCTCATAATGATAGAAATGATTTTGATGCGTATATTAATCAAAATACAGAACCTACTACTGTGGATCTTCTAGAATGGTGGAGCAATCGCGGCCAGGGATTTCCAAACCTTCAACCGGTTGCTCGAGATGTGTTAGCTATTCAAGCATCTTCGGTAGCTTCGGAAGGCGCTTTTAGTGCAGCAAGATATTAAATTGGAGAGCATAGATATTCATTAGCAGCAGATAGCTTGGAGATATCAGTACTATTTCGAGATTGGATTAATGGCGAGAGAAGGAGTTATGGTCGTCCACCTTTACTGACCAAATTTGAAAACGACATTGATGAAATAATGCAAGATTTTAGTGACGACGGCATTGATGCAATAGAGGAACTAGCTAATCAACCAATTTCGGAGCATGTTACTAGAGAAATGTTAAAAGATTTAAAAAAAGATTTCCTTGGTAGCATGAACTATTAAATTTAAATGTCTATTAGTATGAGTATAATAATTCGAGGTCTAATTCAAACAGAACCCTTCCTAAAAGGTGGCTGTGTAGATTAGATTTTTTTAATACTCTACTAATATTTTGTAAATTGTAAGTTTGTAACTCAACGAGTCAACTTGTAGTCTTGTACTATTTAATTAATATTAATAAAAGTATAGGCTATTCGCCTTAATTTTTTTTTATTATTGTCTTGATTCTTGAATAAGTTGAATTTAAATTTTTCAAACTTTTAAAGTGTGAAATTTAAACTTTTATAGTTTTATAATTTTAAAGTTTGAATTTAAATTTTCAAACTTTTAAAGGGTGAAATTTAAACTTTTATAGTTTTAAAGTTTGAATTTAAATTTTCAAACTTTTAAAGAGTGAAATTTAAACTTTTATAGTTTTAAAGTTTGAAATTTGAATTTAAATTTTCAAACTTTTAAAGTGTGAAATTTAAACTTTTGTACTTTTCAAGTTGGAAAGTTTGTATTTAAAACTTTAAAAGTATAAAAGTATAAATTTTTAACTTTAAAATTACAAAAGTTTTAATATTATTTGAGTAATATTCCTATTTTTTAATTTTGATAGTTTTTTTTTTTTTTTAAATATAGACGACGGGACCCCGTTTCCGGTCCGGGACGGGAATACATATAAATTTCCGGAATTACCGGTTCCGGTCCGTCCCGGTCCGGTAGTTCCGGTTCCGGTACCGTTGCCCGGCTTACATATAACCAAAAGAACTAGTTTTTTACCCTATTTGCACAATATAACTTTTTCAGCAAGAGGGCTTCACTAGCTCTGCTCCTGCTTCCTACCACATAAGAAAATAGCACGAGTAAAGAAGAAAATGTCTCATGACCAAAGATCTTCAGCAGAATTGGCAGGTGGTAGTGGATCATTTTTTCTTCGAGATATCTTTCGCGAAAGAGCCAAGAGGGAGGGAGGGAAGGTGGGAAACAGGACAAAGTACATGGACTAATGTCAAGAAGGTTCATCATTCACCTTTAAATTTGTATTTGTAGAGATCTTTGCTTAACTTGCCAGGTAAACAACAGACGCATAAGTGCATACCATGGACTAGAACCAGACCGGCTATACAAGTCGCGGTAGTTCAAACAATAAGCAGTAGAGTGCATGGTATATGCTTTGAATAACCAATTGCTTAATTGGCAGTAAGAATACTGGTGATAAAAGTAAATCTATGAACCTAAATTTTGTTCTGTCACAATGCTTTCCAACAGTGAATCACAGGCATCTTCAAGCATATCTAGCACCTGTGAGCAAGATGTAGTGGAGTTGAGAATTAGATGCATGTTGCTGGCAGTAAGCATCAACCGCAAGTTTAATGGCAAACAAAAGCAAACTATGACTCATCCAAATGAATAGTGTTGACACATAATATATATAGACTGTAGCAGCAAAACTTCAACTTAGTAAATTAATAAGGTCTTTTAAGACCTTTAGAAATGACCTCTTGCCTTGCAGAAACTCTTCTCATTGTAAAAGAGCTTTTAATTTTTTTAAGATAGGGCTTTTCTAGCATTTTCTGTAGAAATCATTCAACAGGAATTAAAAGATAATTTGTGCTTGGCTTATTGAGAAGACTTTGGGAAGCTACAAAGGTATCCAAATTTCAAATTATAAATTTTCTTCTAGATATGAAGTTCTCTTACAACATTCATGGACTTAGATAAGTTCTCCAAAATACCTCCTTGGATTTTCAAGACTATCCTTGTTGATAGCCTAAATTTTAGGACTATTTTTGTCCTATGTACTTTTTTGAAGATACCTATAAAGCTAACTAAGGCTGATGAAAAGACAAGCATCAGGATTCATATGTAGGCCTTAGTTCATAGGACCTGTTGGGGAGGGTTGAGGTCAGGATAAGGGAGTAAATAAATGGCTTCAGGGAGATTGAGGGACTGGAAAGGGTTAGGCCGTTAGGGAGTTAGGAGAATGGAAAAATGAGAAGGTAAGAAGTGAAGGGAGAGTTGGCTACGAGGGCTATAACTCAAGAGACCATTCCTTTTTTTTTTCTCCGTGCAGCCTAAGCTATTAAGAGGGAAGGAAATATGAGGTGAGAAGCTGGATAATTTTCTATTGAGTTGGACTTTAATGCATGTAAGCATGAGTAGGGTGGCTACTGTGTGCACCTTTCAAATGACACTAGTTTTTCAAGATCAGTCTTCTAGTATAAGAAAAGGACAGCAGGCTGTATTATAGATAACATATGAACTAAGCAGAGTAAGTCACTCGCACATAATTTCAGAGAACACGTAAACTAGACTTTTTTCTTCATTATTCTGAAGTATTGAGGACAAACTCAATGCTCTCTCCTGTTCATTATCCATTCTTTCCATGAAAATATGGTTAGCAATTGTGTATTAATAGCACTGGGTCTTTAAACCATTATACTTCTGTATATTTGACAGTTTGAGTCATTAAATGGCATAGTATTGAGAATTAACTACTTAATTCAAGCCAACAGAACATAACCTATTGTGTTATAACTAACAATAAAATTAACAAAGTAAGCACAGTGAGAATTGAGATTCTCCAGTATAGCTAGGAGCAAGAAGCCTTCCGCCATCTAAAATGTGAAAATCAGGCAGCTTTTGGGTTATTTATCATGTCGTAACAAGATAAACTGATTATGAGATTATCAAACATTACCTTCTCAAAACCTTGAGCTCCACCGTAGTAAGGGTCTGGAACTTCAGTTTCTTCATGTTTCTTACAATAGGAACACATCAAGCGGACCTGAATGTTAAAAGCACTTTTAGGATAACAGACTTAAGAACTGCACTTGTAACCAGTACTGTATAATACTTGAGAGTAATAGTTCAAAAACCTTGTCAGCTGCATCAGCTGGCAATGGCTCTCTATGGACCCACCTCTCCAGAGCCCCAAGTATATCAGCTGTAAATTATAAAACAAATCAGTTCTTGATACAGTACATATTTTCAAACCATCAAGATTATACCAAGAAGTTACGGAGCTGAACATAAAGTAGGAAAATCAAGGTAGACCCTTAACCATGAGGTCTCTAGTTCAAATTTCAGTGGAAGCAAAACTTGGTGGACAGAGTTACCAGATATATGTGTTGGTGGAAGGTAACAGGTACCTATGGAATAAGTCTGGGTATGCGCAAACTGACCCAACACCACGGTTATTAAAAAAAGAAATGGGCCTAATAGAAAGAAAAGCTAAAAAAAACCATAACCTAGAATTTGACAAAGGATTGTGCAATAACCCACATTTGTTTCGCTCATCCATAGCAAGAATGAGATCAAAATCTTTGAAATCAGAAGGCCTAATTGGCCTAGATATAGACGTTATCGCAATTCCACGCCTTTTAGCAGCAGCCCTCATTCTTGGATCAGCTTCATGTCCCTTTAAGACAAACAAAAACAACAGCAACATTATAACATGATCAACTCCAAGAAATAACCAAAACCATAAAAAATTACAATTTTTACACACATAAGTGTCAATGGCAATACCTCATGATAATCAATCCTACAAGCAGAATCAATCTTAAATTACAAAATTTAACAGACACCCAGTGAAAATACCTCATGATAATTAATAGTAGCAGCAGAATCAATCATAAGTTACAAATTTTACAGACACTCAAATGGAAATACCTCATGATAATCAATATTACCAACAGAATCAATCATAAACTACAAATTTTACAGACCCCCGAGTGGAAATACCTCATGATAATCAATACTACCAGCAGAACCATTGAATCAATCATCAACTACAAATTTTACAAACCCTCAAGTGGAAATACCTCATGATAATCAATACTACCCGCAGAATCAATCAAAAACTACAAATTTTATGGACTCCCAAGTGGAAATACCTCATATTAATCAATATTACCAGCAGAATCAATCATAAATTACAAATTTTAGAAACACCCAAGTGGAAATACCTCATGACAATCAACAGTACCAGTAAAACCAATCATAACTTACAAATTTTACAGACACCCAAGTGGAAATACCTCATGATATTCAATACTACCAGCAGAATTAATCAAAATTACAAATTTCTCAGACACCCAAGAGAAAATACCTCATGAATCATGATAATCAATACTACCAGCAGAATCAATCATAAACTACAAATTTCACAGACACCCAAATGGCAATACCTCATGATAACAAACAGAACCAGCAGAATACAACAACAATTAATCCCACAAGTAGGGTCTGGGAAGGATAGTGTGTACACAGCCTTCCCCATGCCTAATGAAAGTAATGAGGCTGTTTCAATCTTAAATTACAAATTTTACAGACCCCCAAATGGATAAACCTCATGATAATCAATACTATCAGCAGAATCAGTCAAAAAGTTACAAATTGTACAGACCCTCAAGTGAAAACACCTCATGATAATCAATATTACCAGCAGAATCAATCAAAAAGTTACAAATTTTACAGACTGAAAATACCTCATGATAATCAATACTACCAGCAGAATCAATCAAAAAGTTACACATTTTACAGACCCGCAAGTGAAAATACCTCATGATAATCAATACTAGCAGCAGAATTAATCATAAACTACAACTTTTACCGACACCAAAATACCTCATGATAATCAATACTACCAGCATAATCAATCAAATTTTACAAATTTTTCAGACACCCAAATGGCAATACCTCATGATAATCAATAGTACCAACAACAACATACCCAGCTTAATTCCACTAGTGGGGTGCAGGAAGGATAGTGAGTATGCAGCCTAATGAAGGTAAAGAGGCTGTTTCAGTCTTAAATTACAAATTTTACGAACACCCAAGTGAAAATACCTCATGATAATCAATACTACCAGCAGAATCAATCATAAGCTACAAATTTTACAGACCCCCAAGTGAAAATACCTCATGATAATTAATAGTACCAGCAGAATCAATCTTAAACTTAGAATCAAGCCCCCTTTTCTTGACCAAATCCGTAAAAACACCTTCAGCAGCTGGACTTCTGCATATATTTCCAAGACACACAAAAAGAACAGAAAAAGGTTTTGTAATTGGGTCCATTCTTGATTCCACTAAAGCTTTGATTTTTACACTTTTATAGCTTTCTTTAAGAAGAAATGGGTATTTAGAAGGAAGAAGAGAAGTGAGCAATGGGAATTTGAGAGAGTGAGGAGCAGCATAGTGAGAGTGATGGCAGTTTGGTAATTTTGAAGGGGTTGGAATTGTCACCGTACTAAAGAGTAAGGACCTCATCACTCAAAACTCCAATGGTGGTTGGTTCTGACTTCTGATAATGCAAGAATAAAGCTAAAAGATATTTGAGAAATGAGAAATCATTTTAAAAGTGTAAAATCATAAAATTTCATAAATAGCTATAATTTGAAACGTAATTACGAAACATAGCTACAATTTGCGTATGTATGAAATATAATCGCCGTTTATGTATTAGGCGGAAGAGTTATATTATGTAAGTATCAATTGTATCAAATATATATCAGTGGTATCATATATTATACCAGCTGAAAACACGTGAAAGAATTGTAGGGAGGGGCCGAAGTTATATTCATGCAATGGGATATCAACTATATCACACTTGTATCAAATATTGTATAGGCTGAAAACATTTGACAAGGTTGTATTATCACACGTGTATTGTGTATTGTTATAAAACCCCAAATATAACTATATTTCATTTTTAAAAAAAATTGTGCAATCCTAATATTTGTCACTTAGTAATTTGTGGGGGAAAAAACACATTTATGAATAGAAAATTTTATTCAAACTAACATTTGGATTAAAAATTAATAATACAGAGTTATAAGTGGTTGATTATGGTTGATCAATGACCAAATAGAAAAATTTGATTACTTTTTGGAGTCACTTTGCATTCTATTTTTCTTTTTGTATTTGTTCTATATAATTATCTAAAAGTATAAGTACAATTAATATAGTGAAAGAACAATCAAAATATGATTTTTGGGGATAAAATTTGTAAAATAAACCCTGAGTTGGTATCAAACCGAATATTAAGGTACCAAATATGGTTTATTTTACATATTATATATCTGAGCCGTAACATTCCATAGCATCCAGACCAACTTGTATGTATCTCAACTAATTCCACGAAGAATCTACTACCTCCCACCCCACCAGCACAGTTACTAGTTACATGATAAATTTGCCCACTAAAGCTTGTACATGAGTTTTCTATTCCAATTGGACATCAGAATATATCCCTTTGATACATGATAGCACAGTCAACAATTTTGTGAAACATGATTACATTATATGTTCTTCATGTGTTGCACTTTGTAGAACATGTACACTATATATATATGTTACACTACTGCCTATTAGTTACATAGATCAGACACAATGTGTTAAAATGTAAAACCAAACCTATCCTTTCT
Organism: Solanum pinnatisectum; assembly: GCA_035578085.1. NCBI lineage: Eukaryota > Viridiplantae > Streptophyta > Magnoliopsida > Solanales > Solanaceae > Solanum > Solanum pinnatisectum. Next base: position 35,738,366 of record CM069086.1, read on the forward strand.
CATACCTTCAGACTCTAGTGTATTCTAAAACATGTGAAACTCAATATCCTCTCCTATGTTTTTCAACTCATTTTGACACTTGTCGCGTTCCTTATTTAGTCGGTTGGTGTCAGGGACAACGACATTTGTCAAGTCATAGGATCTAGGCATTTCTGGAGGTGTTGAGCATCGAATTAACGCCCAGTTAAGTCCCTCGAAGAACGGATGCTGCTTTATCTCTGCTGCCCCTCTCACAGCTCCTAACCTATTCTCAGGTTCCTTCTGCAACAACCTTCTGATCAAGTCTCTTGCATGAGAGCTAACTGTAGGACTAGCTGGAAACTTGAGACATTGAGAAACCACATTGGCTAGTGTATCCTCATTTCCTGGCCCTTTGAAAGGAGTCCTTCCGTATATAAGCTCGTACAGAAAGATTCCAAAGGTCCACCAATCTACAGCACTGCCATGACCTTCACCTTTGATAATCTCCGGAGCTAGATACTCGTGGGTTCCTACAAATGAGTTGGATCGAGCGTTGGTTGGCTCCACAACAAGTTGAGTTAAAGGTGAGACTTGTGCAGCTAGGTCAGCCTTTACTTTACGTGTCTTTGCTTCTGTAGATAGAAACCTGGGGCCAAAGCAAGATACTTGCCACGATGGATGTAGGCAGAAGGGATCTATGCAGCTAGCTGAGCACGGACTAGACTTTCTTGGAAGCTCAATGATGGGAGAAGGTGATTTCACCAAGGTAGGATTAACAGCACACCTAAGAGATAAATCAAAATCAGACAGCATGATATGACCGTCTTCTCTGACCAACACATTCTCAGGTTTTAAGTCCCGGTAGACAACTCCAAGCAAGTGAAGATATTCCAATGCAAGAAGAACTTCAGCTACATAAAATCTGCACAAAAAAATAAAATAAAATCCATAGGTTAAAATATTTAGACTAACTTTGAATATCTCGTCTTAAAATGTGAAACTTAATATCTGAAGAGATGAAAGACTCGAAACAAAGGTTGCAAATCCCAACTCCATTCTCCCCAAATTAATTAACCAGAAAAGTCTCCTTATATAGTGTTGCTGTAAGAAGGGATGCAAGTGAAATGGAAGCTCATTTACATTACTTCCATTTATTCACTACACTGCTTCAGCATTTATTTTCCTACATTTTCATTCCCCCCCCCCCCCCCCCTCTTTACATTGAACTGAATCAACTGATAGTACACAAACGTCCTGTCATTAGCTGTCATTTAGCAATCTCTAGATATCGTCTTCTACTGAAAGCAGCATTTACCAGAAATTCAGAGTTCTGCCAAACGCACAAGATCAATGCTCAAGGAAGAAAAATGGAAAAACCAAAAAGGTAAAGATACAAAAGTGAAAACATTAAGGGAAGGAACAGACAATGTTGGAACATGGAGGTTTCTGAATACTGCCACGCTGACCCTTCAAATTTTAAAGAGGCAGAAACTCCCTCGTTCGAACTTAGTATTTTCACTAACCTCCCTTACAAAGTCACAATTTGTATGGAGATCCAAATTATAGGGAATAATATCTTCGTCAAATAGCAGAAAAAACAAATAGCTGTAACGCAAACTTGCTACTTTGATAGTTTGATTGGCACATTATTTTATAAAAGCAGTAAAGTGGATTTTTTTTAAAAAAAAAAAAACAATTTCAAGGAGAAACAATTATTACAAGAATCAACCTCTTAAAAAAAAAAATTTGATGACAAGGGAAACCGCAGCTGCTATCCTTTGGATGCGCACAGGGTAAAACCCCCGCTCCTATAAGTTTTCAACCTCTTCAAATTCAAAGAAAATAGGTGAGTTTCCAATTTTGTCTTGCTTTCTTGCTTGTGCTAGGTTATAAACACAGGTTAGAACAGCACATTAACACAACTGGAGTTCTTATCTATTAAATAAAAATAATTGTGACAGCAAAATTCAAGCTATCAATCAGTAAATTATCAGTATAAGTAATTTTGTGGTACATGGAATGAGATTCCTTTGGGCTGTGAGCATAGATATTTTCTCAACATATTGGCTCCAACATGTTTTTTATTTCATTGGCTCATTTATTTACCTTTATTTTTGTAATCCATATTGAGAATTGGGCAAAAAGAAACAATTTCAAAGATAAGTACACTATTTAGGAAAAATTACCTGGCAGCTTGTTCAGAGAAACTATTGCTTGGTTGTTTTTGTCGCAGTACATGCAGATCACCACCTGGACAATATTCCATCACTAAGCACGAGTATTTGTCATTGGTAAAATGGGCAAAGAGAGTTGGGAGAAACGGATGATCGAGTATTTGAAGAATTTCCATTTCAGTCTGAGCTCTCGTCATCTTCCTCTTGCTGGTCAGGAAGTAGTTATCCATGACTTTCACAGCAAACAGACAGTTTGTGCCCATTAGCTCAGACAGATAAACATTCCCAATATCCCCACCTCCAAGTTTTCTGAGCAGTTTAAAATGCCTAAAGCCAATATTTCCATGCTGCTTTTGAGCACAAACAATAGCTTCCCATCTCAAATCTTTTGACATATGAGGCCGGTAACCACTGCGACTAGACCCGCTGAGATAGCTTTCATCACTAAGGCTTGTGGTGCTGCTATAATCCCCAATACTACTCTTCGAACTTTGAGACATCTGCCCCTTTTCCTTTGACCTTGATCTTTCATCAGCTTGTGTTAGTATACTTCTTGCTTTGTTACAGTTGTTTGAGCTCAGACCTAGTCTGGCGAAACCAGACTTAAGAGAAGGCAAACTAACTTCTACCTCTTCTTTCTGATTATTCCTCTGAGCACATTCAGGTGTCTGACGAGGAAACTCACTTGTGCTACAAGACAAATCACTATCAGTTCCACCATTAGAATGCTTCGGACGGCTGGTGAATGAAGATAAAACTTTCTTCTTAAAAAAGGTTTTGCTTCTGAAAACTGGTTTTATCAGACTGTTAGAGGTAGGATTAATGACTTTATTTCCAGCACCAAAAAACGAGGACCAAGACACAAGATTTAAATCTTTCTCGTACTCCCTGTCTGCTACAATTGCAGCTGCAGGAGCTTCATTTACAGAAGGCACCATCTGATCTCGAACTAGTTCCACTTTATCAGTACAATTTCCAGTTGAAGAAAGTGGCAACTCCAATGTCGTTTTCTGGCCAGACACTTCCTTCAAGTACTCGTAACCATCAGTTGATTGATAAAGGGCATCACTTTCTGCTGCTATTTCACTTACCTTATGTTTCAATGTATCTTCAAAAGTACATTGTTCTTGCAGTGGAACATTTTCAGATTCAGGACTCTTATGCAAGGAATCCGCCATACTCCCCTCTGGAACGAGGGATATCTCCACCAAATTCTGTATACCTCTATCATCATGATGTTCAGGATCATTGGCCTCAACTATGACAGCGCTGTACAGTCTCTTCACAGCTCCTGTTTCTGAGACTGTAGACAACCTGGACGCTTTTGGCAATTGCTTCTTCACAGCAGCCAGCTCTGATGCCTGAGAGATGCATAACCCTCTCAAGGCCTGCTTCAAACTTACAGGCTCAGAAATTCCTATGCCTGATGCACGAGAGGGGCTAGATCTCATTGGCCTCTTCATCGCACGTTTACTCGTCACATCTTTGACACCCCTACTGGAATGCCTAATCTCTATCGCCTCAAACAGTTTATTAATATCATCTTCAATATAATACTTCTCTATATGCTTTACGTTATGATGCTTTTGTGCACCTTTATTCATTTTAGATGCAGGATCATCTAGTAACTCTGTAATCTCACTGCTACTAGGCAAGCTAGCCATTATTCCTAAAATATATATATATAAGACTGAGAAAAACAAAGTTTAATGCGTCCGCCAGTTACTCTCTAACCCATTTCCAACAAAGCAATATGAAAAGGAGGGAAAACACAAATCAAACAGTACATCAGAAACTCGCCAAAATGGAGAGCAATTATGTTCAACTCCAAAGATGAACAAGAGCGACCGTACTGGGTACTTGATTCTTGCTTCCAGCATTCAACGCCTGATACAAGCAGCGAGTCAGATATACCGTAGATATTACTCAGACAAGTTAAAACATTGTAAAGCATCAATATTATTGATTGCCTTATTATTGCTATCATTACTGCATTAACAAGCTGAATAAAAGCATCATGCAGTTCCCTACAATTGCAACTCTGTAGAATACATATATAATTAACCTTGTCTAGCATGGTTCATCTTTTAGAGCATGACCAGCCAGCTCTTCACAAGTTAAAAGCAAATAAATGTTGATAAATTAGTTAGTTCAGATCTTACTAATGCTGGACAACATGTATGAAAGGAAAAACCTATCCCACTGGAACAACAAGATGACGCTCAACTACCTGCTAATCTATCACCCTAATCCGCGACCAAAATAACTTCCTATCTAAGGCCATGCCTTCAGTAATCTATAGATGCGCCATGGCATCACCAAATAAACTTAAATCAGCAATTAACAAAAAGCAGAAGAGATAAAAAAAAATATCCAATACAACAGGGACAAATTTGCAGCTTCTTGTAAATATTTAAAAAAGAAGGAAAAACCAACCTAAACTTGTTATTATCCACCATAAGCAGCAACCTGAAAAAAATAAATGATCAGAATTGAAGGGAGAGCTCAAAACTCCATTGAAATGAAAACAAGCAGGACTCTTTCAACTGTATATGAATACAAAAGAGAGAAAGTTGAAGTGGGTACAAGTACAAAGTTGAACTTTTTTGACAATCACGAAAACCCACACATGAGAAAGGGGTAAAACTGAATGAGAAAAGATTTATATGGGGTGGAAGCAGAAACCTGAAAAAGTGATCAAGAGCTCAATATTCCATTGAAACGGAAGCAAGTAAGGCTCCTTCAACAGTGAAGCGTATAAAAAAGAAAAAATTGAAGTGGGTACAAGGAAAAAGTTGATTTTTTTGAAAAAAAATCACGAAAACCCACAAAGATAAAGTTGAAAAAAATGAAAAATAATGAAAACCCACAAAGATAAAGTTGATAAAAATGAAAAATAACGAAAACCCACAAATGATTATTACAAAAACTTTGCACAGGAGAAAGATGCAGCTGTGTCACAAAAAGGGATACAGAGAGAGTGGGTAGAAGCAGAAACCTGAAAAAAAAAAAAGATGATCAAGAGGTCAAAACTCCATTGAAATGGAAACAAGCAAGGTTCTTTGAACTGTAATTGCGTATAAAATAGAGAAAATTGAAAATAACGAAAACCCAGAAGAGATTATTACAATAACTTTGGAGATCACGAGAAAAGAAGGGTGAAATTGAATGAAGAAAGAGATGAAAAATTGAAAGAAAGAGTTGAATTTTGGGGGGAATTTCACGAGAAGTGACACTGTATTTTTTGCTTTTCTTTTTGTATTGAAGAGCTCAAAAATGGCGGACAAGAGAAACAATTAGGCGGTGTTCACTAAACTCGGATTCGTACCAAAAAATTATAACTCAAACTAAAACTCCAATTGAGGATGAACGAGTATTTATTCGAATAATAAGAATCACTCCACTTGATGATAAGTCAAACTTGTAATAACATTTCACTATCATTATTTAATTTTGTGAAAAAATATATCTTTCATCTTATATTTTACTTCTCTATAACAATATCTTATCTATAATAAGGAAAAATTATCTAAATATGCTATTTATTTTATCATATTCTCTAAAATTTTCTACCATTTGAAAAAATTATAAAAGTCTCTACTCTCTTCTATTTTTAGATAAATCACTTTACGCGATCTATCGGTCAAATACATCACTTTACGCGATAGATCAGGACGTACGCGATATATCAAGACATTGAGTGATGTATTCCAAATTGAGACGCAATGTATATAGATGTTTAGTGGTGTATTTGAAACTGAGACACGATGTATCGGGACATTGAGGAATGTATCCAAAATCGGACGGAACTTTTTGGGATGTATGAGGATTCCACTAAATTTAAGGAATTTTTGTAATTGAAAAAAAAAAATCCAAGGATATAATATAACTAGCCCTTGACACCGTGGATTTATGTAAAATTTCCTAATAATAATGATATTCATTATAATAAATGAATAGTAAACTCTTTAAAATTTATCTTTCTAGAATTTAACTATCATACTCAAATATTATTTTTTTGACAGATATCAAAAATATTAAAGATAAAATACTAATAGGATCAAACCAAAATGGATTATCTATATTATTATTAGAGCATGAAATCTCATAAGCAATGATGAAAGACTTTTAATATTTTGAAAATAAAACTTCGCATTACACAAAATTATCATAAATTATTTCTTTCATATTTTGAATTTTAAAATAAATTTTTACTTATTAAATTTGTTTTTCTTGCATTACAAAATTAGCCAATGTGATTGATTATGCTTTATAATTATAATATATGTTATGGACTTATGGTGGTATTTGTAAATAGTTATAAATTTTCTTATATTTTATAGTAGATATACATTGATACACATATTCTTAATAAATTGTATAATTTGTGTATGTATGTGTATAATATTGATATGTTATCAATATATATACACAATGATATTCTATGTGAGCACATACAATGTACATGACATGTTTTGAAAGAGCGTGCATACGTTGTATGTGCTGCGTTTTAAAATAAAAATACTATTGCATTTTAAGAAAATAATAATCGCTCTAATTTTTGAAAAATGATTCTAGTGAATTTTTTTCATCTGCTCATTTAATCTCTTAAGGTTAAGTAATTGCTTATCTTTAACAATAATATCATCCATTTTTATCGCATCTATTACCTCACTAAGGTTATGTCTTTGACTAATCAAATCATATTTGGCATGAATAATTTACATATTCAACTTTCGAGCTCAAATTATAAATTGTTAATTAAAATGTAAGCTTATACTTTTGTTGGATCAAGAGAGACACAAAAATGAGGAACCGCATCCTCTTCAATCTTAGAAAATTTAATTTTAACTTTTGACCGATTTCACATCCACATATGTGTAAAACCACCCTTCTCAGCATATGTCAAACATGCTCTGTCCCAATCCATTGTCATCCCTATCTATTTGGGCTCAACCATATTTTTTGATAACATTACTTGTTTTGAAAGCTATTTGGGCTTCGCCATCAATCAATTTCTATTTGGGCTTGACCACTCTTTTTCTCAAGTCAAATAAATAATACTAGTACAATACATAAATAGCCCAAATCTTTTATTAAGAAGGCCCTTATATTTATATCAAGTTCTTTTATGTGTTTTTGTTTTCTCTTGCTTAATAAGTATATAACATAAATAATAGGGCAAAAGGACAAATATACCCCCGAACTATCACAAATGGTATGTTAATACCCTTCGTTATACTTTAGGGTTGTATATACCCTTACTCACTTTTTTTTGGCCACAGTATATCCTTAAAACTAATCTGACGACATGCGCTTCATCTCAACCATTTACTCGATTTTATTTGTTTATTTACCTAAAATTAAAAGATCCACCCATTTTTCATAATTTACCCACCCATGACCCAAATTAAAACACCATGACATTTAAAATTAAAATAAAAAACAAAGAGCCCTCCTCCATTAAAACATAACCCAAAACCTTTTAAATCAAACAAAAGACAAAATTGCTTTTCACTATATTTTCATTTGAAGCTCTTTCAAATCTCATTAAAACAAAGACAAAGTAGCATGTGCTTTCATTGAAAAACAAGAGACCCATTTTAATTTGTTGTTGAATGGGGTCGGAAATACTACCACCATTGATGGACAAAATTCCAGGTTTAAAAGTGAGTCTTCAATAGAAACAAAAATTTCGAATTTAAATTGATTTATTGTTGTTGAAAGGGGTTGGAAATACTACCACCATTGATGGACAAAGCTTCAAGAAAAGTGGGTTTGCAATCAAATAAGAAAATTTGAACTTATATTGATTAGTTGTTGTTGAAACGGTTTAAAAATACTACCACCATTGATGGATAAAGCTTCAAGCTTTAAATTGGGTTTTCATTTTTCTTGAGTTCCACCATTAATGGCGAGCTCCAAGCTCCAACAAAATTGAAGTTTGATAAAATCAGTAAACAATACAGTCAACAACAAATAGATTCCAACGACGGAGAAAAAACCAACAAACCAACAACGATCTTCATCTCCAGCCAAGTGAATTGAACCAAGTGCACCATATTTTTGTGGTTGTTGTTGGAAAGTTTTTTATTTTAATTTTTCACATGATTGAAAATATTCTTACAATCTATTTGTGTTGTTGAAAGAGGTTGATTAATTGTTGTTGTTTGAAACTTTAAGAAGGATGCATTGAGTTTATTCCAGATGAAGTTTTTTTTATTTCTCTCTTCTTTTTTTTTTATAAACAAGGAATATTTCCTTACAAAAAAGATGAAGGGTTATTTGGTTGTGGGTCGGGTGGATCTTTTAATTGTGGGTCGGGTTTATGGGGCCGGTCGTTAGTTTATGGGTTGAAAATAATGGTCAAATGGGTAGTTGATTAGGATTATGACACGTGTAGAGAATGAGGGGGCCGTTAGTGAGAGGAGCATGTATGTACCGATAATTGGACGACAGGGGCTGAGATGGACCCAAAGTATAACGGAGGGCATAGACATATCATTTAGTAAAGTTCGGGGGTAAATTCGTCCTTTTTCCCTAAATAATATGATTGATTTATTTAGGAGTATTGATATGTACATACAATTTTAGATAAATAATTTATTTAGTAGTAATTGAGTACGATAACGATGATTATGAAGGAGAAGGCTTCTCCACTGTCTATTATCTCAAAGTTGCTCCGCTAATTTGATGAGAAAGAAAAGTTTTTTCCATGTGAGCTCCTCAAGGATGACGATGATCCGAGACATCATCCTTTTTTACAATATTTGGTGAAAATAAACAAGATCATTATCAAATATATTTGTAGAGAAACAAACTAATATACATATTTTCTGACGGATGATAAGACCGCAGAACGAAAAAGATATGATAATGAATTTTTCAATGTCTTTGAATTAATTAATATAGATGAACAAATAATTACTGGTGGTTGGAAAACAATACTAGCTGAAAAAATAAGGTGTACATGACCCCTATTTATACAACTTTTAATTATGAATAATAAGTAATACTCATTAATTAAATTTATAGTTGTGGTCCTCTATTATTGGCATATACCATTATTGTGAATTTGATCTAACTTTAGGATCCAAGTTAGAAGTTTTTGTTTAATACTGCAGCTTATGTAATATATATATATATATTTTTTTTTAGGGCTTTCCAAAATTGAATCGTAACCGATAAGTCAATCGTGAAATTGATTTATTAACTTATTCGTATTAGGTTATCGGATTAACGATTGATGAACGGAGTAAAATTTTATAGTTAACGGTGTATTGGTGCGGGGGTGGGTTACTTAATTTCCTTATTGGGTAAGTCTTTAACCCATTAATAATTATCATAGTTACATTTTTACTGTCAAAATATTTGTTAAATAAATATTTATGTGCACACACCTTCAAAATTTACTTTCATATATTTCTTAATGTGATTTATCATAACATAATTATCAACTTAAGTAGAGCATGAAATCACTGCTGAAATGATTTGACCCAATATCAATTGATAACTTACTGATTGGCTAGTGAATTAGTATATTTAAAACTCGATATTTGATAAGCTAAATCATTAAGCATAAATGCATAATTATTTGTTCCCTTCTTTTAGCTACTAAGATATTTCAGTTCGCTAAGTTTAAAAAATTCAAAATACACAAATTAGCTACCGAGCTTGAATACGATTTTCCGATGCAAGCCTACATTTTTCTATTGTTATAAATTTGTGGGACATAATTACAAATATGGAGTAGGACAAGATTGAATAAATATGGAATTATTTCACCGACTTATTTGGTTTGTCGACATTATTTGAATTATTCCTTTTTTCAAAACATAGTTTGGTTATATATTACAATATTTTTTTTGGTTAACTTTTGAAAGATGTTTGGTTATATATTACAATATTTTTTTTGGTTAACTTTTGAAAGATGATCTTTTTTAAGAAAAAAAAAAGACAAAAATTCAAGTAAATTGCATGTCCACGAAGCCGATCAGAGGATAATCAAGCTACTAAAATGAGGGGTTTATATTTACATCGAATGTTTAATATTTGTATTGAATTTTTCGATTAATTTGATTGTGAGAGAAAAGTTTTTCTAGCAAAATATATTTCATTATTAGACTCAAACCTAGCACTTCTAGTTAAAAAAAAAAAGAATCTAATTTGTTTTATACCTATAATCGATTAATAGGTTATTTTTTCTTTTAAAAAATTATTGAGCAGAAATTGATTTTTGGTCATCAATCTTAGTGAGTCACTGTATGTCCAATCACAACTTTAATTTTTGATAATCGATTTTTCAACTCCACCTTCAAATGTTACTATTTCATTTTAGATATCACTCTACTCATTTCTAAACACCTTATATTAAATTGCTTATTTTAACGTAACGTTGAATACACACAATTATTACCACCAATAAAAATTAACCAACATCTCCACATTTTAATTTAATTTAATTTTTTTTACTTTTTTTATTCCTCAAACAACCATAAATGTAGCAATTTCAAAATTCAAACCAAGGGGCTAATAAATTGTACTACATAATAGTCATTTTCGAATTTATTCCTTTATCCTTCAACTCTTTCTTACCATCGTTTTCTCATTTAATATTTTCTCCTTTGATTTGAATAATTTGATGGTTGGATAAAGCACGACCAATCAAGAACGCAATAAAAACAAATTTGAAATTTGAAATTTACGATTAAATACTTAGTAAATCTTTTGAATAAATATATAAAATCTGAGCAAAAGTTATTAAGTTACGTATATTCATAAATTCCAATATAAATTCTCTTTCGATTCAAGACATAAGTACAACCATAAAACCCACCAATAGTGGATTGAGCTTTAGCATCTACATAAGTAAATATGAGGAAATTTACAAAATTGCAATAAATAGTAAATACTACAATTTGCAAATTCATAATTTTATAATACAGTAAGTTTATTTCATAGTGGGTTTTTTTTTTTTTTCCTATTTCTAGTCTAGTTTAAGAAACTAGGTGAAATTAAAACTTTGTAGCTCTTTCCTTAATCAGAGGTCTCGTGTTTGAGCTTTGGATATGAAAAAATCTTTAATAGGGAGTGATTTTCTCTAAATTGAAACCCTATGCGGCGTGAATCTGAAATAGTCGAGTTTCAATGTAGGTATCGAATACTGAATCAAATAAAATAATTGCTATAGTTTTTGTTTCGTACATGAGACGTGATGAAATCTAGTATTGCCAATATAATTGGTTGTTTATTTGATACACCGCATAAAAACTAAGCATTAGTTATGTTGTAATTTGTATTCTTATGGTTGTCTCTCTATATATAAAAATTATGTGTAAATTTAAATATTATTTTATGCGAGATAAAATACAAATAATAAATAATTGTCTTCCGCATAAATAATGTTCTTATTTTGGGTGATTTTTAATTTTTGCCTCTTAAATTAGTGGTCTTTAATTTTTGTCCTTTACGCTTAAGCACTTTGACTAATAATAAAGTGGACAAAAATATCTCTAGAAAAAAACAACTAAAACAAAAAAATTTATTATGCAAATAAATTTACAAGACACAAGTTATGTCTTACGAGACACAAGTTATGTCTTACGAGGCCAAAAAAAACTAAGGCACAACTTAATTTATGCATTATAAGGCATACATTTAGTGTAAGAACAACATGTATTAGGAAGTTCACAATCCACAACTTATTCCTCTTAGTTCATATAGAACTTATGCTCATAGAAGACATAAGTTCAGTTTTTGAACACACAAAGTTATGTCTCAAGAGATATAATTCATTCCTATGTACAGAACTTATGTCGGACAATGCATAAGTTCTCTAAAATATATGTTGTGTGACTTTAGATACTACACAACTTATGTCGGACAAGATCAAAGTTCTTTAAACCTTTATCTTGCAAATTTAAATCATAATTAAAGATACTTTTGACTCTCAAATTTTCATTAAATGAGAAGCGCAAAAAAAAAAATTAAAGATCACCACTAAATAAAGGAATCCATGCAAAAACTTGATTAAGGAGGATCGATCAGTTTGGACATGCGAAATGATGTACATGCTAATTTCTTAAGATATTTTTTTCCATAAACATGAAAATCTATAAATTGTGAAAACTATTTAAAAAAGAATCTATTATTATCCAATCTTATTAAATGAACAAACCATAGTTCATAAACAAGATATCACTAACACAATTACTTGACCCGACCACGACCCGTTCCAACTAGTCCTTCTTCATGAACGCAAAGTTCAAGAGTAATCCTTCTCCACGAACACATTGTGACTCTCATGAACACAAAGGTCAAGAGCAATCCTTCTCCACGAATGCGACCACGGTTTCACGAACGCAAAGAACTAAGGCACCACATTGATTTAGAATCCTTTGAGATTTATCATGATTACAACTCGTATATTCAAATGCTGACTTGAAATCATGACTTTATATCACATGTTCAAACGTAAGTTTGGAATAAGAAAATATTTTATGGGCCCAATGGTACCCAAAATATACTACACAAACAACGGACTTTACGTGGCCCAATTCCCCCTTTTTTCACGGCCCAAAGCGAATTTCGCTCCCCGAGGGAAAAAAAATTCACCTTAAAAAAGCTCTCTACGTCTCTTAATTCATTCACATTTTTTCTTCTTCTTCGCCCAAAAAACTCGAGCCAAAAATGGAGCCATGGCTCGACGACTTAGCCGATGACCTTCAAAGCATCAGCTTCAACTCTACTACCAGCACTACCACCACCACCGCCACTGACATTAACCGGTCGACTAGTTCCGGCTCCGAAGCCACATGGACGGCTACGGCTTCTTCTATCTCTTCCAACTCTCTTCACCACCATATCACTAAGCCACGCGCCGCTACTCCTTCCGGTGATCCTTACTGGGACGCCATTACACGTGGTATTTCCACTTCTACTTCTTCGGCAATTTCTCTAACTGATCTCCGATTTCTCCATCGACTAGGATCCGGCGATATAGGCTCTGTCTTCCTCGCGGAAATCAAAGCTGCTCCGGTAACGGAGATTTCGAAATCGAAGGCGGTATCGGCGTACTTTGCTGCGAAAGTTATGGATAAGAAGGAACTTGCGAGCCGTAATAAGGAAGGAAGAGCGAGGACTGAACGGGAAATACTTGAAATGTTAGATCATCCTTTCCTTCCGACGCTTTATGCTTCTATTGATTCACCGAAATGGTCGTGTTTATTGACGGAGTTTTGCCCCGGCGGTGATCTACACGTACTCCGGCAACGTCAACCGGCGAAACGCTTCCCTGAATCCGCTGTCAGGTACACTATTCTCTACTCCCATAGTACATTTAAACTACACACATCAACTGCAATCACTACTAATTTTGTAATTCGTGCTATCAAATTAGCTACGAAGTTCGTAATTAATTTACCTTTTTTGATATTGATGTTGACAGTGACAAAACTAGCATTTTCACTAACAATTCAAAATATATACTGTAATAATGTATTGTTTTCGAGTTCCGATGAATTCCTCGATGCTGTCTTTTTCGGTTTTGCTCCTGTGGAGCCCACCAGGTGGTGTCGGAGCTGGTAATTGTCAGTATTATGGCTCCACATCTAAGTTGGTCACTGTCATCTTCTTCTTCTTTTCACTGAGGCCACACTGGATCTATGGTGGACTTGTGCACACTGGATCATTGATTAAAATGGTAATTAATTAGGAAAGATAATTAGAAAATTATGATTAGTTTATATTATTATAAGTTGTGATCCACACGTGCTTACTAATATGACTTTTATACTTAAAAGTCAAAGTTTAAGTTCAGCCAATAAGCACTCGCCAAGGTTTTTACGAACCCTATAATATGCCGGGTGAAATAAATTGTTCGAATCTTTAAAAAGTGTTGTTATTGTAGTGTTAAATCATCTAAAAATGTGTTATATTTTAAAATATTTAACATGTATATTACATATTAGTAGTGTCAATTTGAATTAGTCGATTTTAAAAGCATATTGATTTGGGAAAAAAGAACTTGTGTGTCCTAATTGTTTTGGGATTTATTAATTATCGTTTAGTTGAAGTGATGAGCTTTTAATGATCATGATGGGAGTGGGCTATATTACTAATCAATCAATACATATTTCATTAATTTTTTTAATAGTTGACTTGATAAGGTGCATGTGAAAAAGGTAGGAGCTAATCACGTCTCCTTAGTCCTTTTTTTAAAAGAAAATACTTTATACTAAGATTTTATAATATTAAAGTCGGTTATAAATATGTAATTTGGTACGTGAGATGAGATAAATAATGATATGCATAAACGAGATATCTCATCTTTTATATGGGATACCATATAGTAATCTCACTATTTTAGTATAAATGGCAGAATAAAATAATTTCCAAATTAACTAACCGTTCAAATCAAACATGAATCTTTTCTTCCAACTCACTTTTAAATTCAAAAAATATTGCTTGATCATATATTTCATTATAGTTGTATGATTTAGAGTATTTTTTCCTATTTGATGCGACCTCCATCCTGTTACTAATATGCTTTTAGAGACATCCACGAAATAGAGATAAAATCTTTGTATACTTTACTCTCTTCACCATTTCATCAATTGAATCTGTGATTATTATTTGTTATCACACTAGAAAATAATGAACATAGAGCCACCAAAGTTTTGAGTAGTTGTGTAGATTTTATGTTTTTTGGTCAAGGTTTATGTATTCATATTGAGATTTAATTAAATTTTAAATTCATGATAATAAGAATTACATTTTTTTTTAAAAAAAATAAGTCTTTTTAATAAAAATAATTATTTTTAATTAAACTATCACTCTACAATAATCCTCATTAATATTATGTGAATTCTAATTCGAAAAGATTTTAGCCTTTATTCTTAAGAAAGATAGTCTTCGAAGATTTTATATATAAATTTATTAATGAAATCAAGATAGTTAATTCTTCAAATATTTAAATTCTATTTTTGGTAATATCCTAGTATGAAATTCTATTATTATGAGTCCAAAGTTAATTTGTCAAATAAACTTTTTAAAATGTGATAGCTTTTCCAGTTATTATTCCCAAAATTAAGGGATAGTCTTGCCTTATAACTTTTCCTTAATATAAGGGATTTGGAATTTTAATTTTGAAAACTATTTTTTTCATAAAATATTTTCTTTACCAAAGTGGTCCCATATTATATTATAAATTGATCTACATAGGAGGCCCTATATATATATATATTTAACTATTCCTATAATTGACAAATATGCCATGTTGGTACACAAGTTATACAGATAATGACAACCTAGCTAGACCAAAAATAATAATATGACTAGAAGGAAACTAGTAGAAATGATTCAAATCTAATTTCTCTAGCTTTTATGATTCAAATCTAATTTTTCTCTAGCTTTTACTTTAGAAAGTAGTTTTTGATTGAGCAGAAAATCCTGTCCTCAAGATTATTACTTTTTTTGACTTGACATTTCACTGCCTACATTTGGATTTTTATGATTTGGATGGACCTCTCTTTTGATTATATGATCCCTTGTGACAATGAAACAAAAAAGAAAAATAAGATAATTTTTATTTTTTTTATAATCATTGTGTTTGGATCGGTTTGTACGCACCTCAACTAATTTTACAGAATATTTGTTACTTATACCGAGTAGGTAGTTAGTAAATAGTCGAGTGATTTCTCTTTTTAGTAGTAGAGCAGGGTCATAGTCTGAAGCAACTATCAATATTATTACTACGGTTGTTCTATTTTCTTTGGTTAATAGTATTATTTCTACTGTCGATACTTTTAGCTTTTTACTCATGTATTCTGAAACACGATTTTTCTTAAGTTGAGGACTTATCAAAAATCACCTTTCTACCCCCACAAAGGTAGGGGTAAAGTCAGCATACTTCCCATACTCCCAATACCCACTTGTGAGATTACACGACGTATGTTATTGTAGTTATAGTATCTCCTACTTTATCATACCAGCGCATATAGTAGATAACTTTGTCTATCAAACTTGTATAAACCAAAAGATCAATTATTCACACCTAAAATAGTAGACGGAAAATAATGTCCCATAATAATAATTCTTTGTCAAAATGCAATACTACCTACTGAACTAATCAGAATTATTGGGGGTACATAGTCTTCCCTTCTTGTTTCCCATGTTCATTGTTTTACCTACAAAGTACACGGATATATTTTGCCTATAAAGATATGCCCTGTTTGTGTAGGCCATACTTTTCAAATAATTTGTGGGTGAGTTTATTCTAATATACTTGCATTATCTTTTCAATTTGCTCAATTGCCCATGATATTTTCAAGTATAATTGTCTACCTAGATAATCGATATCTATCCTAGTAGGAGATAACAGATACCTCGTGGAATTAGTTGATGTGTGTGCTCAGGTTAATTCGGATACCACCATTACTAAAAGAACTCTTTTACTACTACTCGATTTCTTGCTATTTTATTATCGTTATTTTCCTTGTGTCTATCAGAAACAACCCTCTCTATCCCATAAAGGTGGGTAAGGTATGCCTAGAAAACCTTTTTCAGACCGCACTTGTGAATGTCCTTGATATTTTCTTCTTTTGTGGATATCCCACAAACTTTTTTTTTCATTTTAATTAATCTAGTACAAAATGTATTGATGTTGCACTTGTGGAAAGCAACCAAACGAAGAGCACAAAAAGAAGAGGACAGTAAAGTTGCGTCATGATATAGGGACAATGTTTCAAGGACCTACTTTTTAAATCTTGCTACGTTGCATGGGGAAACAATTAGGAGGCCAGCACATATTCCACAAACTGAAGTATAGAGTATCTTTAAAGAAGCATATTGGTCCCCTCCCCATTTGATAAAGAGTTGAAAAAAACTTCTTTGTGCAGCGAAAATTGGGCCGCATCCTTCCTTACCTAGAGGTCTTGGACCCTCCTTGGTTTCGAATCTTAGAATGACAAAAATCTTGCTTGGGAGCACTTTCCTCTTTAATCATTCTCGTGTGTCTCGAATCAAATTAATTGAAAAAATCAATACAAATATCGAATACCAGATAAAAAAGGTGGGCCCAAAAAAATTTGAGTCCTAAAGTCCTTGCTTCATTTAACTATGGTTCTTTTCTTTGTTTCCCTCATGCTTCCATTAGTCTTTATCTTTTTGTGTTTAACTTTTTATATTTCGAATCTTCTTAGTGAAAATCCTAATGTTACCACTTGGTATCTCCAGGTTCTATGTGTCGGAGGTGGTGGTAGCGTTGGAGTACATTCACATGATGGGAATAGTTTACCGCGACTTGAAACCTGAAAATGTTTTGGTCCGATCGGATGGTCATATCATGCTCACAGACTTTGATCTCTCGCTAAAGTGTGATACCTCCACATCAACACCAGCTCAAGTGATTTCAAGCCAAAATACACCTAATGGTGGACCTCAACAAAATGAGTACAAAATTGAACCACCAAAGTTCACAGCTTCTTCATGTATCCTGCCAAACTGTATAGTACCTGCTGTTTCATGCTTCCACCCTAAAAGAAAGCGAAAGAAGAAGCCAGGACATCTTGGTGGCCCTGAATTTGTAGCTGAACCAGTTGATGTTCGTTCAATGTCCTTCGTTGGAACTCACGAGTATTTGGCACCAGAGATTGTATCAGGTGAAGGTCATGGTAGTGCAGTAGATTGGTGGACACTAGGGATATTCATATTTGAGTTGCTATATGGAGTAACACCTTTTAAAGGTATAGACCATGAACTAACCCTAGCTAACATCGTTGCTCGAGCCCTCGAATTCCCTAAGGAACCATCAATGCCAGCCCCAGTTAAAGACCTGATATCACAACTCCTTACTAAGGATCCCGCGCGAAGAATGGGATCAACTATGGGTGCTATAGCAATCAAACACCATCCATTCTTCCAAGGAGTCAATTGGGCACTTTTAAGATGTACTTCACCACCATTCATTCCTCCTCCATTCAGTAAAGAATTTCTCTCTGATGGAAATTGCCCTGATACCTCAGTGGAATACTACTAGCCTATATCACTCCGACTCTTCGAAAATGTTGTTGCACTCGTATCACGTAGCTACTACTAACTAGTGTGAATAAAGACTCAAAAAAGTCAAAAAATTTTGACCAGGTAAGAATGCAAGAAGAAGTGATTTGTGGTGGACTTTTCTTGGATGTTAATCAATATTGACCCACCAATATGAATATGAGGCTATATGAATACAACAAAGACAGTAGTTTTTGTTGTTGTTTGCTAGCCAATGCTCTATTGTACATTGCTATTATTATAGGTGGACAAAGGAAGGAAGGTTCATTTTCTAAATCTTTTATAAGTCAATGCCTTTGTCTGAAACATTGGATCCTGACAAAATACATGTAGACAATTGTTACACAAGCAAAGGGCCTGGTTGCATGAAGGATTTGGTTGGGTGGTGGAAGGTCAAGGATATGGGCCAAGCATCATGTTTTTGCTAATCTTGTTCTTTTCCTGGTGGAAAAGCATGATGCTTCCATGTGATTTGTTTATTTATTAGCATCTTCTAAGGTTGTAGGGTAGTAGCTAGTCATGGGTGGTGCCTTGTGAATTTTATAAATTATATAAAAATATTTTCCACATAAATAATTATTATGGTATTATTAGACCTTTTTCAACTCCTTTTTATCACTATTATACTATTGTCATTAACGTTGTAGATTATTTTGATTGAATTTCAAATATTATCCTCATGCTCAAGAGAGTTAGACGTGTTCTCTACAGTAACATCCTAGTTAGTGAGGTAGAGAGGCAAGGATGTGTTCGCGATGCATCTATTTCATGTTTGTGTTGTTGTCATTCTTTTTATATTGTTGTGTTCATGTTAGTTTGTGAGCACTATTATGTCTGCGATAGATCGAAAGAAATTACTTATTATTATTTTTTATACTGTGGCAATTATTTTGGTAGGATTAGTTTTGTTTATTGATGGTGGTTGATGTGCTTTCTTGATTTGATTTGGTAAATTGGTTTTGTCTGATGATTATGATCATTATATTGACTGTCATGAAGAAAGAGTTAATCATGGAGAAAAGTGTAATTAGCTTTTATAATACTCTTGATAAAGTAAGGAGATAAAGCTCCTTTTAGACTAATTATGATCATTGTAGATTTCATTAGAGAACAAACAACATATTTTGTAGCTTCTAATTGGAATCTTGAGTTGTGTGATTGGAAGTTATTATGGCCATTAACTTTTGATGTTTGCTCATCTAGAAATGAGTCATCAATCTCTAACTCGTCAATCGTCTTCTCCTTATCCTCTATATTTGTCAGATGATCATCTGGTATTTGATTCTTACGATCTTTTCGATCTTTGATTTTTAAGTCAAATTTCTATAGCAATCTATTTTCTCGTTTCAAAATAAGTATTGTTTTAACTTATCCAACATTTGTTAAGAAAAATAATAAATATAATGTATAGTTAAAGGCAATTATTATTTTTTATTTGAATTTTTAAAACAATGCTTATTTTTATTTTTTAAATTATTATTAAATTAATACTTACTTTGAAACGAATGAATAATTAGGATTTAAAAATGGCCTACTACAATTAACCAAGTTGGGTCCATGCATGAGGGTCATTGTTTCCTACAAAAGGAATGAGACAAAATTGGAGAAGGGGATGTGTTTTCAACCACTCCCAAATAGTTCCCACATCAAATTCTTCTTATTAGTATACATATAGATAATTCTATCCACCAAAATTTAAAAAGGTGTAAAAAAGTCGATTTAGTATTTCTTTTTCTTCATTAATACATTTAATTATTAATTATTTTTCGTTTGTTATAATAATGATGTTTGAATCAGCTTGTATATATCTCAATTGTTTTTGAGAAATATTCAAATTTGTTCAGTATAAATATCTTCTTTTCTTTTTTTTTTTGGAAAATGTCCTTTTCATATTTGATTGTTTTTGTTTTGGGAATAGCTTTGACATATTGTAAATTGAATATTCTTACCTTTCACACAATAATATCCATAATTTAGTCACTAAAAGAGTTTTGTTTGAGAAGAGATTATACTCTCAATAGTTTTATATTCGTTTTTTCAACGTAGATTAATTGATCGAATCTTGTTGAAGATTATGTCTCTTTTTGTATATTTTTTTTTGTTTACTAGTATTTATTATCATTCAAGATTTGCTTTATTAATTTCGCATCATGTTCATATTATTTCGATTCCAACGCTTGCTATCTTTCACCAATATAGATATCAAGTAATTTTTTTTACTTAAATTTAAATAAATAAAGAGAAATCACCTAAAACTTTTATTTGATTGGATATTAAGTTAAAAAAAAATGAATCTAAGATTGGTTTCTAATATTTTTATATCTAAAATTTGATTTTCAACAAACGAATGGATTTATGTTTGAATTATCTCAAATTAAATTTTATTATTATTTTGGCATACATTAGAATTGTATGTTTTTGGATCTTATATGTCATATCTACAGCTGTATACCTTAAAAACTTTAAATAAGAAAAAAAAAAAAAGGTCTTATCACAATTTTTAATTAATATTATCGCATTTTTCTTTTACTTTTTTCTCAAACTTGATCTAATTTTATCGTCATTTTCCTGAAATATATTTCTAATTAAATATAATTTAAATTTTATGATTTCTGAACATAAATACTTTTTATTTATTAGATTCTAGATAAATTATTTTTATATATTAAAAGAATTTTTTAACACATATCTAAATCTCAACAATAAATATAATTAAGTTCAATAGAACTCGCAATTTCTAAGTTTAGATCCATCCTGAGATTATATTAAAATTATGAGAAGAAAATACTTGCCCATTATAAATATTTACCCTAGATCAAACAATTTAAACATAACATCACAAATTAATATGTGAAAGTATATTTAATTTAATCATAGCCAAGTTGTAAAAATTTATATGCAAGACACTTCTTTTTTCCCATTTTTTGACTCAATTCATTTTCCTGTAATCTCAAAAGGAAAAAACATGTTTTGTCCAATCTATTCAATTTTTAATCCATCTATTTTGATTCGTTCAATTCAATTCTTTAAAAAGTTAATTATTATTTATTTCAAATTGGCTCATAAGAATCTTTGTCATTTTTAAAAACAAATATGCTATACACAGTAATAGAAAAGAGAGAAAAATTATCTAAAAAAAAAACAAATAAAGAAATTAAAACTTAATCAGAGTTGGACGGAGTGAGTTGTGACTCATTTAAGTCCAACTTATTTTAGCTCTTGTAGTTTTTTAGCAGGTTATTAACTCATTCATTTATCAACTCACCTTATTTTTTTACACGTTTAAATTCAGCTCAACTCACTCATTGAACACTCTTAGTTATATTTGTTACAAATAATTCTCAAAAAACTTAATTATATAGATCAACATAGGCAGAGTTAGGTGGGGGTTCATGGTTCGGATGAACCCACTAGCTTTTCCATAGACCCTATATTTGTATTAGAAAATTAAATAAAAATATATGTATATTTACTTGAGAATCTTTTAACAAAATTGATTGACGGCTCAATGGTAAGAAAATTGTGGTGGAAATGCCTTTCACACTAGTGTTTTAGGTTCAAAACTCATTTTTTCTTTTAAAGAAAACAAGTCTTGCAATATTTTTGTCTTCTGTCCTAAAATTTAGAACCTCAAACTCTTAATTTTGGCTCCGTCTCTCTAATAAATAAGATCAACCATGAATTACTATGGCTATGGAGTATGTATCAACCAAATATTGGTCAGAAAAAAATGGTGGGCTTTAGCCAACTGGGCTAAGTACCTTTCAGTGCATGAAGTTGGGCTTTATTTGAATGGATATCCAAATCAAAGAGAATATTTATGGAATTTTAACATTTTTAGTCAATCGGTTTAAAACTATTTGATCAAATTATTATAATATTTTGTAGTCATCATCAATATATATTCGGGGTTGTTTGGTTGTTGATTAGAGTTATACATATATTAGTGATACAAGAAGGTAATTATACATGTATTAGTTATATCTTCGTTTACTCTATGTATATAGAGAGAGATCCTTGTAACTTATATATGTATCGATTATGGAGAATTGTAAATTAGTAACCAAACATCATACTCAGGGGTCATTTATATTAGTTATGCATGAATTAGTTATTCATGTATTAGTTATTCCACATTCTATCATGCATAAAATTTACATGTAAAAGTGCTTAGTGAGTTTTAATTGACTAATCGAATTTTAATTGACGTATACAATTTATGAAATGCATGTCCAGTATTTTGATTAGTTGTTAATATTATTATTCTTAGAAGATTTGAGAAACATTTAAGAAATAGACGATGAGTCGACACACAGTATTGAAGTTGATAGATGAAATGAAATATACATCCATGATTTATGTTATGACTTATGACATATAATGGAATGGAATGGGAGCTCAAAACGCTTATTCGAGAGTCTATTGAAAATAACTTTAGCTTCACACGATTGCATACACATCGTCCTCTCTAAACACCTCTCATAGGATCAACCTTCGGAAATCATGTTCGGCTACAAAATTTGAAAAACACTAAAGAGTTATTTTCACTTCAATTTACTAATAAAAATTCAAAAGTAGCTCAAATTTATATTTGTAATCAAATACAATTTCAATTTGATATCATAATTATTTTTTACTTTAAAAATAAGAAAATAATTTACGTACTCGCAATTTTCATAGTCAGACGCCCCGGTTCGGAGTCTCGGGTTCTGAGCCAAATCGGCGGGGACTCATTTCTGCTAACATTATAAGCTCAGCACTTTTCAAAAACTAAAAAAACTTTCCTTCTCTCAGAAAGCAAATTTCTGTAGCAAATCGGAAGTGAGATTGGAAATCCGGCGGCGGTGACGGGAGAGATGGAGGAAGCAGATCAGAATGAGAACGGAAATCCGGCAGTGGCGGCGGCGGCAGTGGAGGAAACCGAAACGGTTATTGGACCGGGTCCAGCTCCTCGTGCTCGTGCTAAACGTCCTCTTCAATTTGAGCAAGCTTATCTCGATTCACTTCCTTCAGCTAACTTGTAAGTAGTACTACTATCATCTATGGATATGTTTAACTTCACAATGTTTGTTTTTATGGGGCTTTTAGGGTTTATTATATTTTATGAGAATAGTGCTAATACTACGGGTATGAAGGATGAGGATAGAGATTGGAATGGAAGAAAATCATACTAAAGCTAGGCTTTAAATGAGGAAATGAATGAAAAAATAAGGAAAAAGCGGATTCACAAGCAATCCAAGGCATATTAGACGTTGAACCTCAAATGAAATCACAAAAGATTAAATGTAAAACTGTAGAAGTTCACGAAATTAACAAAGGAATATGACAACTATACTTTGAAATTTGACAAGCAAGATTTGAAACCAAAATCATAATGTCACCAACCTAATCCATTACGTGACGTAGTCCTTTACTAGTGTTAATGTGTCACTTAGCTCAAGTTGGTGGAGAGCTTTAGCGGAATGGTTGTGGTGTCTGGCAACTCAAAGGAAAGACTAGAGAGAAGCTTGGAAAGTGAATGAAATTGCCCTTTTATTGATTATCAAAGATATATGCATTAAATGGTTCACAAGATACTAGACCAAGGGTTTTGATGTGTCGTATGTTAGTTTGTATAAATGGCTGCTCATGCCTACTAAGGTGTGGTCTTCAGTCTCCTACTATTTATAGGCTCCTAAGGAAGGCTTTGGAACCTTCAAAGTTGGTGGAAACCACACTAAATTTGGTGGGCTTTGGGCTACCTAATGTACCCAAGGGCAAATCCTTCTAGGTATTTCTAGAATCTTCCTCAAATTGCTAGCTTTCTTTGGCTGTCCTTTGGTCTCCTTTGCTTGTTCTTTATTGATCCCCTTTGATATTTTAAGGTTCTTGAGTCTTCTAGGATCCATTGGAACTTTCGCCATCTTTGGGAACATTCTTAAAACTTCCGTCCGACAATGTAGTGTGCTTAGTGATCTTGGCATGCTTTTAACTTCACTTTATCATGCTCTATTGTGCTTCTTCCAATTTATTAGGCACATTTCCATGTTGAGACATCTCCTAATATGTTCCATGTCACTCTTGCACATATCTGCCTGACCCGATTGTCGGTTGTAACCACAAGTCACACGACCATCGTTCAACATGTATTGTGTATGCTCCAGGCTTCTTTTTTGTTGTCTTGCTTTGTTTAGGCACCTCGTGGCATGCACAGACAGTCGATGCTTTTGGCTGGGTGTGACAATAAGCCATATTAATTAAAAAGAGATGAATTATCATAACCGTTAAAAATAAGGATGAATTATCATAATGACTCAACTTTTTCTTTGAATTGGATAATGACGCCTCAACTTTAAAAGGTTGTACATGGTCATGTTGGAAATATTACTAAACCATGTATTATTCGATGCAGGTATGAAAAAAGTTACATGCACCGAGACGTGGTTACTCATGTTGCTGTTTCAGCAGCAGATTTTTTCATTAGTGGGAGTACTGATGGTAAGAGAGGACATATTAATTCTTGATGTTTGCTTAAATCATCAAATTTTCTCTTCTTTATTGTCCAGGTCACCTGAAATTTTGGAAGAAAAAGCCTATTGGTATCGAGTTTGCAAAACATTTTAGATCTCATCTTGGACCAATTGAAGGCCTTGCAGTAAGTAGCCAAAGGCTCACTGGAAGCAGTATTCTCTATTCCGGTTAATTATCAGCATGCTTGAACAGAGCAATCCTCAACTTAACCTAAATTTCTTTGCAGGTTAGCATTGATGGTATGCTTTGCTGTACAATCTCAAGTGATAAGTCTCTGAAAATATACGACGTAGTGAATTATGACATGATGTCCATGATTCGTCTTCCATTCATACCTGGATGTGTTGAATGGGTATATAAACAAGGGGCTGTCAAGGCTAAACTTGCCGTTAGTGATCGTAACTCCTCATTGGTGCATATATACGATGCACGAGCTGGTACAAATGATCCTATAATATCTAAAGAGGTATTCTCATTGACTTGACTCAATACTAAGGTTGATATGTCGTTTGTGCAGTTCACTGGTCTTCTTTGTTATGTTAATATGAAGTTTCTACCAGCAGTCACATGAATCAAATTGCTAACTTAGTTTCCTTGTAATCAGGTACAGTTGTGCCCAATCAAAGTCATGAAATACAATCATGTCTTTGATACTGTGATATCAGCAGATGACAAAGGGATCATTGAGTACTGGAGTCCTGCCACACTTCAGTTCCCAGAGAATGTGTATGTGTTCAAGTTTTAAAAGTAATTATCCTTGTATCTGGTCCCTTGGTGGAGACAATAATCATTGATTTCAGGGAGCTCAAACCTCAATCTGAGTTTTAGAAAGATCCATTTGAATATTGGTATTACATCTCTGTGTATGGAATCCAAGAAATTTGTGTTTCCCTTTTCTCTATTACCTTTTTTGGTTTTGGGGATGGAGTTTTGAATTCTGAAATATAGCCTTGTCAAAAAAGGCCGTATATGGCATTTATTATTAGACCGTCTGCGTTGTTGTTTTAGTGTGTATTCACTTCCATAGAGCAGTACTAAATCTACCGCTTATGGTTTTTCTTATACTATCTAAGAAGATAAGCATAGATTATTTAATTTATAGGTCCACTCACTTTCTTTGCTATATTCAAGAGTTTGTCTCTTGCTCCTAATTGTAATAGTCACCTCTCATGCTTTTCTTCTTATGTTCTGCCTGCAGGGTGAATTTTAGATTGAAGAGTGATACTGATCTCTTTGAAATTGTGAAATGCAAAACTGCTGTTTCTTCTATAGAGGTATTACAGGAAAACCTTTGCTCGAAATTATGTGTACTTAGACCCTGTTACTTAACAACAATAACTACTACTCTTTGACTATGTACATGAGTACATGTCAAGTTAGCTATAAGCAGTTTCAAATTTCTTATTCTTACCAATTCGTAGACAAGAGTCTTCAAAAACTTGTTATCCTTTTCTCTTTGTTTCCAGGTAAGCCCTGATGGTAAACAGTTCTCGGTAACTTCACCAGATCGCAGGATTCGTATATTTTGGTTCAAGACAGGTAAACTAAGACGTGTGTATGATGAATCTCTTGAGGTAAGAGATTATTCCTCTAAATAATCTATTAACTTATTTATGTTCAGATGTGGTTCTTGTCTTCTTCTGTTCCTTTTTATTTTTGGGTGATAATCGA
The DNA here is from genome assembly GCA_035578085.1 of Solanum pinnatisectum. Classification (NCBI taxonomy): domain Eukaryota; kingdom Viridiplantae; phylum Streptophyta; class Magnoliopsida; order Solanales; family Solanaceae; genus Solanum; species Solanum pinnatisectum. The sequence continues at coordinate 35,764,738 of CM069086.1, forward strand.
AAAATTTCCATCTTTTAGGTGGCACAAGATCTCCAGAGGAGTGATGTTCCTTTATACCGACTTGAAGCAATTGACTTTGGACGAAGAATGGCTGTGGAAAAAGAAATTGAGAAAACAGAATATGTACCACAACCTAATGCTGTTTTTGATGAAAGTTCCAACTTCATTATATATGCAACTCTCCTAGGAATTAAAGTAAGAAAATGTCCATTAGACTGTCAAGATGCATTTATATTTTCTGTTCCTTGTACTTGTGCCTTACTGGAGTTATTATAAGTTTCATGCTACTTCGATGTTCATTTTCTTATTTTGGGTTAATTTTTTCTTATTGTCAGGTTATAAATCTACACACCAACAAGGTATCTCGTATCCTGGGGAAGGTGGAGAGCAATGATAGATTTTTGAGAATTGCTTTGTATCAAGGTGATAGAAGTAGTAAAAAAGTAAGAAAAATCCCTGCTGCGGCAGCAAATGCAAATGAAAGCAAGGAGCCCTTGATAGATCCCACTCTACTTTGCTGTGCTTTCAAGAAACATAGAATCTATTTGTTCAGGTATCGTATATGCTATATAGTACAGAGAATGAAAAGAAGGCTATCTTGAAGTTTGTTGCTTTTCAATCCATTGGTCAATGATGAACTTGGACCTTCTCCACTGCACTGACCTGTTCAGTCTAGACCTCAGTGGTATGGTAAAGGAAACATGGTGACAGCTTTATCTAAACTAATCAAACTAGGATGTGTGTATGATGAAAAATGAATTGTTCTGATAGATGCTTAAATATCGATTTTTCTACTAGAATTAAGCTTTAAAGTTGTATGATAACTATCTTGAGCCGTGAAAAAGTTGGAAAGTTAAGTTAGCTGCTGCGCTCTTCAAAATTGGGTGATTTAAATTGATGTTCCATACTTTTATGAAGTATCCGCCCTCGCCCTCTTGTTATCTCTTCTGTTGAGTAAAACCACATTTTCTTGTTTAAATTTCAAATTTATGCTTATTAACAGCTCATATTTTATTCTATAACAGTCAGAGAGAACCTGAGGAACCTGATGATCCTACCAAGGGAAGAGATGTCTTCAATGAAAAGCCACCTCCTGATGAACTTTTGGCTGTATCGGACATTGGGAAGTCTGTTACTACATCCCTTCCAGATAATGTGGTAAGTTGTGGTTTTACTTGGCATATATCAAATAAATAGAAAATTTCAGGTAGGTTCCACTTTGGATTAGCTTAAAAAAAGTAGTTTTTAAGTCAAAAAATAAAAAGTAGGGAGATGCCTACTTTTGGTTTTTAACTTATTTTAAGTTATTTTTAACCTTGCCAAACACTTTCCAACTTATTTTAAGTCATTTTTTTGACTTACTTTAAGTTATTTTTATATTTGCCTAACACTTCCAGAAGTCAAAAACTGATTTAAAAGTAGGTTTGACCAACTTTTAAGCCAATCCAAACACCCTCTTGAACTGGATATCCTTGTCCATGAGTTTGTGGGAGCGGAACTGTATGTGAGCGACAATGATTGATATCAACTGGGGGAAAGGTTTTAAGTAAGATTAAATTTTGTGGTCCGTATAAACCAAGTCAGTGAATCCTGAATAAAGGACTTACCTTCTTCTACTTCTGTTTTCTGATTCCTGATCAATTAATGAATGAGATAACAGGATAGCATGCTATAAAACCGCTACCTTGAGAATGGTCTTCATAAGCTGGAACGAGATGGGCAAACCTATTTTGCGCTCTTAGGCAACCTTTCTTAACTGAAGAATGACACTTTTTTTCTGCATTATTGTGGTATTCATAAGAGATTATAGTTCTTCCTATGTTGCTCGGACTCTACAAAAATGTTGCCACACCCGTGACAGATCCTCCAAAAAGTCACTACTTTTGGAGGATCCAACATGCACCTGGTAGGATTTTTTAAGAGTCCGAGCAACGTATGTTCTTCCATTAACACTTCGCGTAGAGCGGTAGAGGCCCTTCCTTTTTATGTATTTGTACTAATCCTGAGAAATGGACAGAAATTTGCTGATTCATTTCTTTCTTTTGCTCTGACCTAGATCATGCATACCAGTATGGGTGACATTCATATGAAGCTATACCCTGAAGAGTGTCCAAAAACAGTGGAGAACTTTACAACACACTGCAGGAATGGATACTATGATAATTTGATATTTCATCGGGTCATCAGAGGCTTTATGGTTCAGACAGGAGATCCATTAGGAGATGGCACGGGTGGCCAATCTATTTGGGGAAGGGAGTTTGAAGATGAGTTCCATAAAAGGTATGTTAATGTATTGTTTTGCATATATGCATAAAAACATAATTGTACATGCTTAACTTATTTCCTCTACTACCTCCTTCCTAGATATGTGTCATGTGAAGGGCCGTTGTTTTACTGATGCTGCTTATGTAGCTTTTTGGAATAATGAACATGATGGTAGGCTGTGGGAACCGGAAGTCTAGGCTCATAATAAAAGATTGTTCCATTTGAGTGTAAAATGTGTTTTAGATTTAATTGACCTCTTTTTTCTTTGAACATCAGCCCATTTTTAAGTGTCTGCAGCAGTCAAAGTGAATAAACAACCCCAGTCAAATGGTAAGACAAATTAAGTATTCAATCCATGGAGTAAATGGATCCATAGTAATAGTACAATGTAATTTTTTATCCGTGTTCTTAAGGTTGCTGCAGCTTTTGCAGCACCTAATATGCAATAGAAGATTGCCAATGCATAGTTTAGAAATTAAGAATTAACGACTGGCCAAAAATGAAATCTTTTTTGCTTGCCTTCCTTTACTCGTCTTTAATACGCTGATGACCATGATTTTGTCAGTGTTTGAATTTTTAAATTCAGTTGCAAATTATAATATTGTTAATTCTTCCTGGCAACAGCTGTGTAGCTTTCATGAATTTAACTAGATGACCCAACAATTTCCTCCCTACCAATGAAAAGGATCTTTTGCATTTCTGTGCTTTTGATATTAACATACAATTCTAATGCTTATGATTATGAAAGTGACTGATTGAGTCTAATCAGAAGCTTGTGCTCCATTCATGGAGCCACAAGTATACTTCTGGATCACATCATAATATTTAGCATGTGCTGTAGTCTTCTTCCTTGCTCGACTCTGGAGATTCATTTTGTTTGCTTTGTCGACTCCGAGAAGATTTTTCTAGGGTCTAGGGAGTGGATAGCTTAGTCATTGCCTGAAATAACAGCTGACACAGCCTCATACATCTAATTTTAACTTGATTTTCTCCATATAGCTGATAAACACGTTTTCTAGTTTATGCTCTGAGTTAAGTTCATCTAAACGATTATATTGGTCTGTGCAGTCTGCGACATGATAGGCCCTTCACTGTCTCTATGGCTAATGCTGGGCCAAACACCAATGGCTCTCAATTCTTCATAACAACTGTTGCCACTCCATGGTTGGACAATAAGCACACAGTTTTTGGCAGAGTGGTGAAAGGAATGGATGTTGTACAGGTAATAGCTTATAAAGTTTTCCCCATCCTGTCTCTGCTATGGAGTGTTTACTGAATGAATTGACCACTCAGAGCTTTGTCATGTTCAGCAGAATATCTAGTTTTTTTACCAGAAAGGAAGAAAGTTGGTGAATATGTTGTATTTCAAATCGAAATGATAATTGCTGCAGTATATTTGATGTGATACATAATGTATGGTTACTTGTTGAGACCTAATTAACCATTCCTTTTCTTTTGGATTATTACAGTCTTTAGAGAAAGTGAAGACCGACAAAGGTGACAAGCCATACCAGGATGTAAAAATATTGAATGTGACTGTTCCAAAGTCTTAAACGGGTTCTTGTTGTGGCTATGCTCCATTATTGGATGGTTTACATCTGCTTATTCTGGAGAATTGGAAGGAGTACTACGACTTGTGTTGGAAAGTATTGCTATCTCGTTGGACCCTGATCTGACATGTATCTGTGTAATCTATGACTTCTGGTACTTATCTCAAAACCCGCTATACATCATAGATTCCTCAGTTTTAAGAAACTTTTCGTGCCTCTGGGAAGTAGAACTCGACTTGCTTCACTCAAGTTGAAAGGATATTAGTGAAAGGGAGTTAGCTCATTGGCAAGGAGTGTACGATCAGTGTTTTCCACTCCAGATTCATTAGTGAGACAGAGCGCCCTAGCTTGTTATCAATGTTCTTGTTGTGGACAGTAGTTTATAGAGTTAGAGACCTAGTGTTGCGTTGCGACACTAATAATTGATGCTGTTTTCGCGTAGTCTCGACCAAACTACAAGGGTAGACCTTTTTGATAACTTCTCAAGTCCTAGTTTTATAAATTTGAATTGTAGCTGCAATGTTTTAAGTTCCTTAATTATTGTACAAGACCCTACTATGAAATTCAAATTATCAGGAAGCTTTATTTCCCTTCTCATGTCTTTTTTTGCAAGTTCTCGCTGTGTAGATAGTTTTATGTGACCGCAAAGGTCTTTTGAAAATGACTTCTAGGGTAAGACCCAGCTTATGGGATTACACAGGTATTTTGTTGGTTGTAGATGATTTTTTCCAATTGGATTAGAATTCCAAGTTAACAGTGGATCATTACTGTAAGCGTTGAAACTGCTCAAGTCCTATTATAAATTAAGAATTACAGGTTATGATGAATTGGAACTGGCAACAAATACATCGACAAAAAAGAAGTAAATCAAATCCAACAATACTAGTAATTTCCAATTGACTCAAGATGTTTGCCAAGCAAAACATAGGTTCATTAACTAAACTAAAAGCGAAATCAGTAAATTGACAAAAAGATTCCCAGAATAAACTCAAAGGGAACTGGGGAACAGGTCCTTTCATACAGAAACCAGTAAAACATTCCTCTAATCGAAGAGACTGAAGCCCATGTCCTGCAATATTGAAAACCAGACAACCATGTTAGTAGATATACAAGAAACATTATCCACAGCAGAAAAAAGCCAAGGAGGCTCCTAAATTAAACGGAGAATCTTACGTCATCAGATTCCTCTTTCTCTTCCACCTTCTTCTCCTCTTTCTTCTCCTCGGCAGCTGGTGCTGCAGCACCACCACCAGATACAGCTACTGCAACTCCACCACCACCACCAGCGGGTACTGAAGCCAACTTCTCCCTGCCAGCAGCAATCAGCTCAGTGATGTCCTTGCCCTTGACTTGGGACAAGAGGAGTTCAATCCTATCATCATCAGCTTCAGCTCCAACTGCAGCACACATTAAAAAAAAGTTGAGAATGCAAAACTAAAGACAGTATACAGTAGTATACAAAACAAAGTAACATTGTTTATGATGTTTCTTATCCATAAAATACAAATCAATGACAGGGTTATATCCTATGTAAGGAAAGTAAGCATAATAGGTAATCCAGACTCACGTGCATACCTTAGGAAGGTATTATATGACATAGTCCATCAGAAATAGCCTATCTACCCTCCCAAGGTAAGATTGTGTACACGCCACTCTCCCCAGACCACACTCGTGGAATTCTACAGGATGTGTTGTTAATATTGTTGTTGATTCTCCATTTCTTTTAACAGAGAACATAACAAAAAATTAACAATACATCGAATATAGAAAAGGCCAGGTCTCTCAGTATCAAACAAACTAAATCTATTCTTAAAAGTTTGACAGATAGGTGCTTCATAGCTGTTTAGCAATAACTTAATAAAATGTCATGCCTCTTCAATCCCCCCCAAAAAAAAAAAATACTTTCCTCAAATATTCTTCACTGTTTCTCCAGGAATCAAAATTTCTTTTATAGCAAGTTCGGAAAACTATAATTAATACTACAATAACCCACATTACTCCATTAGGCACATAAACATCTCTAAGTACATCCATAAATAAACCAAATACATGTGCCAATTAAGTTCCAAGGATCCAGTTCACAAAACTAACACAAAAACAACACCACATTCAGAAATGTCAAAATGTCATGCTCTAAATCAGTAAAAAAAGAAGAAACTATAAACAAGGAAAGATAAATTCTTCATCTTAGCGTTACAACCATTCATTTGATACTTTTACATCAATAAATCAGTAAACAACAACAACATACCCAGCATAATGTAATCCCACAGGTCGGGTCTAGGTAGGTTGGTGTGTACCGCAAATCTTAACCTATCTTATATAGGCCATAAAATTCAATGAAACATGAGTTTTCTAAACATGACTACGAGTGTTAATATCCTATTTGCCTACCTACAAACCCCACTTGTGAAATTACACACAACGAAAACAATTCATGAATAAAAGGCAGCCAGATGAACTAAGTTCTATGCATAGGGTCCATGGAAGGGCTTGACTACAAGGGTCTATTATACGTAACCTTAAGCAGCTGGTTATTTCATATTCACATTCATAAGAATCATTTTCAACCCACCCCGCATCAACTAATATACAAAAAAATGTATATATGAGGAGGTAAAAGAAAATAACACAATACCAGAAGCAAGGATCTTCTTCAAATCTGCAGCAGATGGGGAGGTGTTGCCACCCAACACAGCCAACAAGTAAGAAGCGATAACCTTCATTTTCTTATCTACAAATACACACAAAAACAATAATAATTACACACAAACACAAGAAAAAACTACAAAAATGGATCGTTAGATAAACAATACGAGATCAAATCAAATCAAAAAAAGAGAGAATTTACTTTGTGAGATTTGTAAGCTTTAATGGCGTAGGGCTGCTGCTGCTGCTTCCGACTTTACAGAGAAAGAGGAAAATGTGTGGTGAATGCTATGAATATATAGTTAGGGCTTTTTGCTCTTTCTTATGCAGAGATTAAATCTCAACCGTTAAATTACTTATATCGAGTATTTTGCTGCTTGCACCTTTAGTTATGGTTTATTTCGTTAGTTTGCACCATATACTTTTCTTTTTGTTATCATTTGCTCCTTGATGTATTCACTTGACTAATAGCGCGTTTGATCATGGATAATTTTTACATTTTTCGGAATTGTATTTTGAAATTATGTTGGATATAAAAAAATTAAAATTAGTGTAATTTCATAATATTTTGAAATTTAAGAATCACTTGTAAAATTCAATTACAAGGATATATTATTTTATATAACGATAACTGAAAAAACAAAAATTATTGTCTATATACGAAAAAGTTTTTGCGCACACGCCATTGATACTCCCTTCTTTCCATCACAAAATATATTTTTGATACCTCTCAAAAAGAATTTTACTAATTTGACTATAGAATAAATAAATAATGAAAAAGTAAAAGAGAAAAGGTAGGAGAAAAAAAGAATCAGAGTAGCAAAGTAAGAAAATTAAAAAGAAATGGAATTGTAACAAAATAAACTTCTCATTTTGAGTGTTCGTGTTCTATTTATGTTTTGAACAAAATACAAATCAATCGAACTATATTAATCGTATTGACATGCTTGTTATTGTACTCAAGGGACTTGAGTGAGACTACGAAACTACAAGATACAAATCTTGTAGTTTTATAGAAAAAAATGTAGGATATGCTCTGATGCATGCACCCCGTGATTATGCATGAGATCAGGCGTGTGATCGAGTGCTTCATGCACGACCATCGCACGACATGCTGAGCATGTGAGGAGCGTGTGTTGCACGATCTATGACACATGCCAAAAATCAGCATGGGATGCATGGCTTGCTTTGTTTTATTTATCACCATTTTTGAATTGGGAACTCAATTTTATGAGATTTGAGCAATGATTTCATTTACATTTTGAAAAGAAAATGATTCATACTTTATTTTGAGCTTATATTGTGATATTTCCTTGCAATTTTGTGGATTTAGACATTTAAACGGACTCAAAATGGAAAGCTAACCATATTAACTTATGGGTTATGGGTAATTGAAAAATGAACTTATTTTGAGGTCTGGTCATATTGATTTGATTTTGACTTAGATAATGTATTAAACCAGACAAATACACTATTTGACTATGTGGAGTGTTTAATTGGACAGAGTCAAGTCTTTTAAACATCATAACTTACGTAGATTGAAGTCAGTTAAAGGTTTAACCTAAATAAAACAATTTCTTTCAATTTGTCTTGTTTGACGTATGATAAACACTTAACATATATTAAGATCACAAGAACCTTCTAGCATAAAGTTGAGTTGAAAACTTTCTTACCGATTAAGTTTGAACATAAGATTCTACTTATATCAATTTCAAACGATCATATATCTTAGACCATAATGAATTAGGTGTCCCGTGACCTACCAAATTGAAGGACTTTGAGTCTTCTTTCCAACGCCACCGAATTTACCTCATTTCGAGTTCGAGGTAAAAAGTTATGATCATTTTACTGTCATATTAGAGAAAAATGACGGCAGCCTTGACAGGTAGTCAACCTCTTAATGAGCAGTCAGTTGGCCTGTCACACATGCAGAAATTTCAGGTGTTTTATGTGACTTTGACGATAACAGGTGACGAGCAACAAATCTCTTAACGGGCAGTCAACGATATCATCGCACCAACGGTAGTTGGGCATGTGTTTCAGATCTTGATGACGGCCTGACTGTGACGGACCGTCAGGACCTCCGTCAGACGCGCCTGGGATTTTGCGTTTTTTGTTAATTAAGGGTAGTTCAGACTTTTTCCATCCATCATAAGCCTAAGTTCCGATCATTTTTACATCTAGTTAAGGGTCTTAGGTGTGTTGAGCATCTTTTTTTACGTTTTTTAACACTTCAAATCATTATAGCAAGGTTCCAAGAAGAGAAAAGGCTAGAGTTTGGAGCGTTTTTCAAGTTTCCATCAATTTCGCAAAGCACATTATTCTTTCCATGTATGTAAAGCTATCACAGCGTCTGACTAGTTCGTTCTTACTCTCTACATATGTCAAAATTTAGAGAAAGAGTAATCTAGGATTTTTATTCTTAAGATGAGTAGTATCGTTGAATTCTAAATTTCGATTCCTAATTGTTGAGTTGTTATATATCATTTATTGAGATTCTTGAATTGATTGTTCATGTCTATATTCCAGCGTTAACCTTATTATTGAGAAATCATTTTAACCGATCATTGTCTTAAATTGATTTATGGGAAAAGTAAATAAAAATTAATACATGATTTGAGAAAGAGTATAAGAGATCTAAATATTTCCAAACGTGTCATTTTTGGATGAGTCATGAGTTTACACATATTTCAGAGCAATTTTATCGTTTAAGAGGATATTTTGAGTAATTACCTCAAACAGAGAAAATATATGTTTTATACATTTGAGCGTGAATATATATATTATTAAGAGTAGTATTGAACATCGATATGGGGATGAGTTGAGACAACTCAAAATCCTCATAAACCATATTTGTCAAAATGGGTAAATAATCATACATACTTTTTAGATGAATCATTATTGCTTAGTGGATCCATTTAGTTGAGAGGTTCTATACCCCGACACAGTATATGACAATTATGGCATTATGAGTGAGACGTTGTATCACAACGTAGTTCATAGTGATGATTGTCGGCTAGAGAATCTCCCAATAGAGTTAAAGTGTATTTTAATATATCACTTATTATGTTGAGTTTAGAGATGAGTAAGTATTTTGTAAAGATTTAAATGATTTAACTCCTTTAGACCATCTCCAACCCAACACCAAATTTTACACCAAATCCTATATTTGGTGTAAAATTTGGTGTTTTGAGCTCCAACCCACACCAATTTTTTACACCAAATTTGGTGTGTGAATAGTGTTACACCAAATTTGGTGTAACACTATTCACACCAATTCACTTTTTGAATATTTTAATATTATTTTATTATACAAACTTCTAATTAAACATTATATAAATTGTATGTTTTAATTAAATCTCTTGTATATTTAATTAATTTTAGATATAAAATTTAGCTTTTTTTTATAAATTAATTTTTCTATATATGACTTTTTTAAAAATTAAATTTATGTTAATTCTACTATAAATTACAATTAACCTTCACAAAAATTAAAAATGCAAACATATAAATTTTTAAACAAATAATACAATGTACTTAAAAATAACCGAAAATAATAAACATTCAACAAAGTAGTAATTGACATACATCAAAATTGAAATATAAAATACATAGTAATTTTAAAAAGAAGTGCTATATGATATATTAACTTCATGTATTATAATGCACAACATGATAATTGAGGATGAGCGTGATCTTAATGCACCAATTCAAGATGCGTCGGAAGGTCGAACTCCGACCGTAGAAATGACAATAGATAAAAATGATCAATTTCAACAATTTCTAGCTCAATATAAAAAAAATAAAGGACAAAGAAGCTCATTTTAAACTACGTAATGCATTAATAGAGTATTTATGGGAGCACCGTAGTGATCTTGAAAGTTGAATATTTATGTAGAATTTACAATAATTTTTTCAATTATGTAATGTTTATTTAATTGTATTTCATTAATGATTTCACTTTTATATATGTTATCCATTATTATGTATAATGTATAATATTTGCTAGCAATTTATATTATTTAAAAATTATGGTACAAAATAATTTTATATTAAATGATTATAAAGGGAAATAATATGAATTATATATGGTGAATGTTTTAGAAATAATTTGTTTTATGAAATAAGAAAATATAAATGAAATAAGAAATAATAATATAATAATGAAGAGAGAGAGAAATATATTTTTTTTGTGTAAAATTTGGTGTAGTGGGTTGGAGTTCATTACATCAAAAATAGTGCTGACACCAAATTTGGTGTAAAATTTTGTGTTTGGGTTGGAGACGCGCTTAGTTCTTTATATCCAGCTTGAGTATATTTTATCTATTGCAGTCCTTTCATTCAGTTATTTCGCTTCGGCTATATTACATACTTGTACATTCAATGTAGTGATGTCATTCAACCTGCATCTTTTTTATGATGCAAATATATGTGTTCAAGATCATCAACAGACGCTTCGATCACTCTATACTCCAACTATCTTTTGGTGAGCCCATTCCGGAGGACTTCACATTTACTTTCTAGTTAATGGTTTTGAGATTTCACGAGTCTTGTCTCGATATACTTCTTTATAATAGTAGAGGCTTCATAGATAGACACAGTCGAGTGTCTCTCAGTATTTACTCTGTTTGAGTTGTTCTACAAACTATAAGTATTGCTATCAAGTAATTTCTAGATTTTATGAGATGAGTATTTGCGTTTAACTGATTTAATTCTGTTTTGAGCATATCATTGCTCGAGTAAGTCTTCTGCTAAATAATCTGCCAGGCCAAGGGTTCGCTTAAGACCAATAATGGTTCTTGAATGTCGGCTGTTATGCCGTAATTTTACTATTTTTAGAAAAATCACTTTTTGAAATGTTTTGAGTATAAAACAATTCAAGAAAAATACTTAAAAAAGAGTTGTCGCTTAATTTTTTAAAGAAATCAAGAAAACTTAATTTAAAAAAGACTCTAACAGATTAAGTCTTTAAAAATTTAGAGAAAAAAGGGTACGAGGTTGTCATTTACACTTCAAGAAGGTTTTTAAAGCATTTGAAGTGCCCGCTAACATGCGGTTATCCTACGACTTGATTAAATATTTGACTATTTTTTTTGGAAAAATAATTTAAAATAATAATTTACAATATTTGATTAACTTTGAGAAAAATAATTAAATAAAGGACACATCTTAATTTTTAAGAAAATGGAACCTTAATTGAAATAACCTGGTCAATTAAACCTAGGTGGAAAAAAAAAAAAGGTCAATTAAACCATGAAAACTATTTTTAGCTTATTGAAAAATAAGTAAAAAGTCTTGACTAAAGATATTCAATAAAAGTATAAGAGTTAATTAAAAATGAAATTTTATGAAAATAAACTGACATAAAGAATATAGTTCATCTTTTGGGGATTCAGTTAAGTTATTTAAAGTTAGAGTTAAATAATAAAAAAAAAAAACTAACAATAAATAATCACAATTAAATAAGGGTAAATCACATAAATATGCAATATTAATTACCAACTATGGCAATATAATTTTTCTAACTAAATATAACAATTTTTTAGGATTAAAAAGTTGCACTGTTTATCTTCATTCGCCTCTTTCTATGCCCTTTTTCTCTTCCTCCTCTTCTTTTTTTATTCTTCTTCTTCGTCGTCTCTTTCTGTGTCATTCTTTCTCTTCCTCCTCTTTTTTTTTTTATTCTTCTTCTTTTTTGAAATTTTCATTTAAATAACTATTTTTAAATTAGTTTTTGCCATATTTCACTATTTTTATCCAAAAACACGACGATAAGAGGAATAGAAAAATCAAAAAATTGTACAATATCATGTTCTCAAATAGAAATTTCAAATCTTTAAAATTATAGCAACAAGAGTTCACCATTGATGGTCATTATAAAGCTTTAACTTTTGAATTCATTATTTGAATTTTACGAATTTATGTTGTTCCTACAAATAATTGAAAATGTCGCTTGGAGTTTATATCTCAATTTTAAGAGGGTTTGGTTAAGTTTATAATTGATTTTAGGAGAAATATTAGATTGAAACTCAAAAAAGGTGAAGTTTATGGAACGGTATCGCGATTGTATTAAAGTTGTATTAGATATGTTTCATAATTGTATTAAATTGTATTAAATTGTATTAAAATCACGAACAATACATTTACAATACATATTACAATCTTCACTCAATTTTTAGTGATATCAACCAAAATAATTTAAGTAACACACTTGTAATACATTTATAACATATGCACAATACATTTGTAATACATATTGCAAACATCACTCATGTTCTTAGTGATACAAACTAAAATAATTTATAAGACACATATAATACATGTTTTATTCATGAATAATACAAGTTTAATTCAGTCTATAGATTATTGTCTTGTCTTTCGTTAGTTATGTTTTTCATTTATTGTTAATTTTCTCTTCTAATTCAACTTTAATATTGTGTAATACACTTTTAATGCAAACTTAATTCATTTTGTAGTTTATTATTTGTTACCATTAGATTACTTGTTTAATTCATTATTGATATAAGTTTAATTCAATCTATAGATCATTGTCTGGTGTTTCATTAGTTACATTTTTTATCCATGCTTAATTCAACTTTAATATTTGTGTAATGCACTTTTAATACAAGTTAATTCATTTTGTAGTTTATTGGTTGATTTGTTGTGATTGAATTACTTGTTTAATTCATTATTGATACAAGTTTTATTCAGTTTACAGATCACATAATGCTCTTTCGTTTGCTACATTTTGCATTCATGTTTAATTCGCTTCTAATTCAACTTTAATATGTGTGTAATGCATTTTTTTATTCAAGTTTAATTCATTTGGCAGTTTATTATGCTTCTTCATTTGTTACAATTAGATTACTTGTCTAATTAATTATTGATATAAATTTTATTCAGTCTACAAATCATTGACTGCTCTTTCGTTTGCGATTAGTTTGGATAGGTTGTTCCTACAAATAGTTGAAAATATCGTTTGGAGTTTATATCTCAATTTTAAGAGGGTTTGATTAAGTTTAGAATTGATTTTAGGAAAAATATTGGATTGAGGCTCGAAAAGGATGAAGTTTATGGAACTATATCGCGTTTGTATTAAAGTTGTATTAGATATGTTTCATAATTGTATTAAAATAATGAACAATACATCCTATATTTATAATACATATTGCAAACTTCACTCCCTTTTTAATGATATCAACTAAAATAATTTAGGTAACACACTCATAATACATGCACAATACATTTTTAATACATATTGCAAACATCACTCACGTTCTTAGTGATACAAACCAAAAGTAATTTATAAGACACATATAATACATGTTTTATTCGTGAATAATACATTTATAATACGTATTGCACACTTCACTCATTTTGTTACGGATACCAACAAGAATAATTTAGGTAACACACTAATAATGCATTTATAAGACATGCACAATACATTTTTAATACATATTGCAACCATCACTCATTTTCTTAGTGATAAAAGCAAAGATAATTTATAAGATACATATGATATAAGTTTTATTCATGACTAATATGAGTTTAATTCAGTTTATAGATCGTTGTCTTGTCTTTTGTTAGTTACATTTTTCATTCATTCTTAATTCTCTCTTCTAATTCAACTTTAATATTGTGTAATACGATTTTAAAGTAATTTAATTTATTTTGCAATTTTTTGATTTATTTGTTACTATTGGATTACTTGTTTAATTCATTACTAATACAAGTTTAATTTACTCTATAGATCATTGTTTGGTTTTTCATTAGTTACGTTGTTTTATTCATGCTTAATTCTCCCTTCCAATGCAACTTTAATATTTGTGCAATACACTTTTAAATACAATTTTAATTCATTTTGTAATTTATTGGTTGATTTGTTATGATTCAATTACTTGTTAAATTTATTATTGATACAAATTCATTCAGTTTACAGATCATAGAATGCTCTTTCGTTTGATATATTTTGCATTCATGTTTAATTCTCTTCTAATTCAACTTTAATATGTGTGTAATACATTTTTAATTCAAGTTCAATTCATTTTGCAATTTATTATGTCTCTTCATTTGTTATGATTAAATTATTTGTCTAATTAATTAATTATTAATACAAATTTTATTCATTCTACGAATCATTAACTACTCTACGAAAGAAAGTAGAGAGAGAAACAATAGGAAAAAAAAGCAACAGAAAGAGAGAGAGAAAAAGAGAAAAATTAAAAAGCTGAGAGAGAAAAAAGAGAAAGAGGCGAGAGAGAGAAAAATCTAATAAAACATATAGTATCGTTATATATTGCTATAAATGGTAATAATTAAAGAGTACATCTAAAATAAGTAATTATTTTTTAAAAAGGATCACTCAAGTAATTAATTCATTAAATAATCTAGGAGAATAAAGGAGAAGGTGAATTTGGGGCTTTTTGGGCCAAACTTATTGTACTTGGGCTTCAGCCCATGCATACTAGTGTATACAAGATATGTATACCAGTGTATACAATCCATTTTTTTTTTTAGCTCCCGATACCTGTATTTCTGCTCCCTTTTCCCTTTAATCCTGCCTTTCAACCTGTTTCACATATACCAAATATATAGGGACTGTATATTGAATGTGTTTTTGTGGGCTGGGTCTTTGCACTTGGGCTGCTGAAAATTAGAAATTGGCCCAAATAAGAAAAGGGGTTAGATCTTTTAAGAATTAGCCATATTGAGTTTAATTTAGATGAATTAATATTAATTAATTAACGAGCTTCTTAATCTTAACAAAATATAATAATTAATTCTATTGTAAAATAATTAATTTAATTACAAACTAATTAACTCCAAACTATAACTACAACTTAAAGTAAATTAATAAAATATTTAACTAAAAGGTAAAATTTTTGTGATGATTTTCAAATATTTATAAATGTAGTAAATATATAAATAATTATATAAAAGATATATATTATTTAAAAATTATAAAAATGATACAACTATTTAAAATAACTTGCAAACTATATTAATTTTTTTTTTTAAATTTTATGAAACTAATTATTTTAAATCGTTTGAAATTGAAGAAGCTCGATGATTAATATACAATGTGGAGGTCCAAAATTGGGTGTCAACACCGGCCACGTCCTGAATGTAAGCTCAAATCCCGACAAAAACCAAATAAGTTCAAAGGGATATTACGGCTTTTATTCGAACTATTTTAAATAGATTATTATTAAAGAAAAATCACAATTCAACAAAGTCATATTCTGCCCTTCTAATAGGAATTATTTTGGTATGAAAATAATCTTTGTAGTTTTGTTACGAGAAAATGACTTTGTTTCCGTTCATGTGTCAATTCTTTAAAAATACATTCACTATTTCTTTAAATCTAGTAAGTTTTTAATTTAAATGTATCATTTTACATATAATGACACTCACTTATAAAAACGACATGATTGTTTAAAATTAAAAGTTCAAAAAATAATTTTCAAATTATATACCAGTTTAGTTTAAAATTATTTTAAATATTTATTATATCCTTCAATTTGAGGTCTAACAAAATCAACACATAAATAAGTAAAAGAAAAGAAAAGTCGATAAAAAAACGCAAGAAATACGCAATAACATTTAAGACATTTGTAATAATTTTTTTTCTATTCTTTTTAGATTATAACCTTTTTTTTCTACAGAAAAGAATAATAATCAACAAATGTATAAGTTTGTGTACAAAATAAAAATATCAATGTAATTTCACAAGTAGATTCTGAGGAGATAAAATATATGCAAACCTCACCCTTACTTTGAGAGATAGAAAAACTATTTTAAATTGACCTTTGACTGAAGGAAAAATATATCAAAATAAATGTACAAGATTATAAGGGAAGTGACAAAATCATGACAAAACACGGTAGAAAGCATGATATGGAATTATGAAAAAAGAAAGAATAGTGGCTATTGAAAAAATTAGTACAATATTGATATTGGACTGAAATTACAAAGTAGTAAATTACTGTGTCGTGGTAAGCCATTGCCTTGGAAGCGATTTCGGCCTGATTCTAGTGCAAATCGTTTTAGTTGGCCGCTTTCCAAGGTTTCACAGTTACTCTCAAACACGTGTACTCGTAGCTAAAAGTTTGGAGGTTACCCAAAACCAATTGCCCAAAAAATATTTTAAGAATAAGCTAAGAAAAAAGGAGGAAAAGAAAATTCTCTTTTTTTTTTTTTTTTAATGCTGTAGTATGTATGTTGTAGTATGCATTAGGTTCACTAAATTCACTTTTTATATAGGACGGCAAGAGAGAAGAAATTGCAAATAGGATAGTTAATTTTTGAGAAACATATTGTCAATGACATTAAAGGTCATTACATCACTTTTACAGAAACTCCTTTTTTTTTAACAGATATATCTTCTCCTTTGAAACGTATTTTGCATTTATATCTTTGCATTACACTTAGGGCTCGTTTGGTGTGAGGGATTAGAAGAAATAGTGATGGGATAAGGAAATAGTGATGGGATAAAAAAAAAATTATGTTGTTTGGTTGGCAAGTCCGGGATAACTTATCCCGGGATTAATAATTAGTACTGGGATAAGTTATCCCCCCCATGGGTGGTATAGTAATCCCGGGATAACTTATCCCGGGATAAAATAGATAAATGACAACTATGTCCCTTTAAATCCTTTTTATACATTATTTTTCACATTTATGTATATTTACATTTTTTTTTAATATCATGTATAATAATATTTACTACTCCTTATTTTTATGATACTTATACATATTTTTCTATTAAAAAATTATACTATATAAATATAATTTTTATTTATGAATTTATTTGACTAATTCTTATGTTTATTTTATTTTGATTTCTCATAAATTTTCTTCTTTTTAATAAACTTAAGAAGGAAGCTCTATTTTTAAGCTAAATGAGAAAAAAGTTATATTCTTAAATACACACGGTACTTATCGTGGGAATACATAAACAAAAATATTTAAGTTAAATAAAATAAAAATTTTATTTTAAAAAATGAATATCTAAAGCTCACAAAGGAGAATTTAAAAGTTTAAATAAAGTGAAGAGTAATTTTGTAAACAAACAACTTGTTCTTAAAATTTATCAATATATATTATTTTGAATATAACAAACCAAACACTCAATAAAAAATAATACCAGGATAATTTATCTCAACATAACTTATCCCATCATAACTCATATTCAAACCAAACGACCCCTTAGTTAATAAAGCTAGAATAATTAACTCAACAGTAACAACAATAAATTAATGTACAACTCGAAGTACAAGAGACAATAGATAGTAGTAGAAATTGAAAGACAATAAACTATACGAGAAGTGCTTAGACTATCGGCATGGAATGATAAGCAAGACAACGCTCAGTTACCTACTAACCTTTTACCATAAACTGTATTTTTCACTATCTCCCATCCAAGATTGTTAAGCTACAACTACGTCATCTCTTGTCTAATAACCTCTACCTAATACTTCTTTAGCTTATTCCAACATTTCTTAAAACCATCATAGTCAACCTCTCACATCTCCGCACTAGGGCTCCATGCATCTCTTGATCTTCACTTGTCCAAACCTTCTCAACTTCGCTTCTTACATTTTTTCCTTCATCGAGGCCACTCATATACCTTATCTCGAATATCTTTATTTTTATCTTATCTCTCTTAATATACCCTCACATCCACTAGAACATACTCATTTCCGCAACATGAGAATATAATTAACAGTGGCAACATTGTCATTTCACATTTTAAATAGGAGTAATAATAAAGAAAATAATAGAAAAAAAAAGCGCGGGAAAGAGAGTACCCCACCCCTGTAAACCCCGTACCCCCTTAGCTCCCTCTGTAAAGTGGAAAGATTTTTCCCTCTTTCAGGCACTAGTAGACTGTGAAATCAAAAAAATCTATCCTTTATCTCCAAACTTCCGATCTCAACTCCTTTCATTGGCCGGAGTTCCCATCGGAAAAAAGTATGAACGCCGCTGAAAATAGCCGGCGCTGGGACCGGCGAGATTCTAGGTTTTCAAAGAAGCAGAAACTCATACTTAACTCCGAAGAACAGCTCGAATCCAAGCTAGGATTCGATGTTTTCACTGAAGGAGATAAACGACTCGGCTGGCTTCTTACTCTTGCCTCTGTACTACTACTACTACTACTACACCTCAAATTATACTTTTTTTTTTTTGAATTTTTAGTTAAAATGTGAATTTTGAGTTTTTTTGTTTTGTTTTGGTTTGGTTTAATGTTGTAGTCATCGTGGGAGGATCAGGAGACTCGCAAAGTGTACAGTTGTGTCGATCTTTATTTTGTTTGTCAGGTAAAAGTTCATACCGATGGAATATTGCTGTCATTTTGTTTGTTTGTTTATTCATTTGAAAAGATACAACATGTTAGTTTCCGTGAGTTATGATGGGATATTCTTAGTGGAAATGACATGTTTATTGATCCGATAAGAGAAAATATTGAAATGACAATTAGGTGAGTTATTGATTGGATATTCTTAGTGGAAGTGTTGTTTATTGATTCGATAAGAGAAAGTATGGACATGATAATTTAGGTGAGTTATTGGCTGGATATTCTTAGTGGAAGTGTTAGTTATTGATCCGGTAAGAGAAAATATTGAATTTGTTAATTTATGTGAGTTATTGGTTGGACATTCTTAGTGGAGGTGTTGTTTATTGATTCAATAAGAGAAAGCGTTAAAATGTTAATTTCGGTGAGTTTTTATGCGTGAACTTTCTGATTGAAGGATGGTTCAACATTCAAAGCAAAGTACAAATTCAGGCCATATTTTTACGTGGCAACAAAGGTCAGTCCCTTAAATTCCTTTTGTACTCCAAGCAAAGAAAGTTTTTCTTCTTCCAAATTTCATATATTTGCTGATTGTTGCGCATTTGTTCAACAGGATAAAATGGAAATGGATGTCGACTCATATCTGAGAAGGCGATATGAATCTCAAATCGCAGATATTGAAGTTTTAGAGAAAGAGGATCTTGATCTTGTAAGTCTGTTAACATCAAATTTAGGATTTGTTTGTTTCATGACTGCTTTCATAAAAGTTCCATGTTAATGGAAGCTTAGAGTGTGTATGAGTGGGATCCTACTATGAAACCCCATAAAAAGAGCTATTGGATGTGTAAAGGGTGCCTAGAAATTCAGCAAGCACGTGGCTTGATTCTGCATCACATCACTTCCCATTTCATGTTATTACTAAAATATTTATCTGTGGGCCGTCATTGTTTGAATGCTATGCACAAGAGAAAGTAGGTCATATGTCTAATCATGAGGTGGCAGAGTGTGAAAGAAAATTGGATTTAAAGATGTCTGTGGGTCTTGGGAAGAAGAAACATTGTGAAAAACATGTTTTTTTTGTTTATTCACCTTTCATGCGTGTGAAACATGCTCAAACTATTAGACATCAATGTCACTGATATAATCTTGTTAACTAGGCTATATTAGACCTCTTTTTGAAGTTTCATCAGGTATTTTGGTATCTATTCATAAGTTGTAAGTAACACCGAGGTGATAGAAAATCTTCCCGCCATTTCGTTTGCTCCTTTTTTCATTTACTTGGTATAAGGAAATATCTTTACCAAAGGAATTTGTTGAACAATGACAAAAGTCCCAATGTGGTGATTAATGAAATGAGTGCGCTTAGACAATCCTCCTTCCGTTGAGCTAACTTTTGGGGTGTGAGTTAGGCCTAAGACCTAATTTAACATGATATCAGAGCAGGACCTGTCTCACCCAATGTTGGGTAGCCCAATAAAAAAATCCCCATGCACTAGATGCTCAGCATTGGGCTTGAGGTGGGGTGTTGAAGAATGACAAAAGTCCCACATTGGTGATTAATGAGATGGGTGGACTCCTTATAAGGCTTGGGCAATCCTCCTTCCTTTGAGCTAGCTTTTCGGGTGTGAGTTAGGCCTAAGACCTAATTTAACAGAATTCAATGAAACCATAATGTTGTTTATGGTGAAATGTGCATAAAAACAACTTCTATCTTAATGTTTGCAAGTTATCTTTGTAACTATTATTAAAGAGATAACTTTGCAAAAAGAACTAATGGAACCAATCACGTTGTAGGTTAAGTAGAAGACTAAATGTATGCACTGCAAGTTTATTCAACATAGAAGAGTGAATTAAAGGTGAATTTAGACACCTAAGCTCATTTTCCCAAGAGAATGGAATAGATGAAGATGTGAAATAGAATTAAAATGGGATGGTAGAAGGAAATGCATTTGAAAGATAGACGTGCGACCATACAAGATTAGACATTATTAAAAATGAAGACATTTGATGATAAAATTTGAGAATGTCACTTGAGATGATTTGTTTGTGTCATGTGTCAAGCCCCATATGCATCAGTCCATCAGTCCATAACTCCATATGGGTGAGAAAGGTGTTACAAGGGCGGTAGAGCTAAAATCAAATGGAATGGAATCACACCGAAAGACCTACAATCTCTTAGAACCTATGCACACTTAGCGAAAGATAGGGCACAATGAAAGACGAGATCTATTTAGGTGATACCAATTAGTTGCAAATATGATTTTATCACGTTGGCTCACTGCTGCTTCATACCTACAGTCTATTTTTTATGCCATCAAGATCTCTTTCTGATATTTATTTCTTCTTTTTCAGAAAAATCATCTGTCTGGCCTACACAGATCATATTTAAAGATATCATTTGACACTGTCCAACAGTTGATGGACGTGAAGCGTGATCTAACACACATTGTTGAGAGAAATCAAACGAAGTTTGATACTATAGAAGCATATGAATCTATACTGACGGGGAAAAGGTAGTCTCTGATATTTTGAAATAATATCAATAACCATAGTCCATCCATTAAGTATTTATTGAAGTTCACATATCTTTAGATGATCATCAGTTATTTTGACATTGTTTGATTTCCTTATCAATTTATACCAATCCTTTCATTTAATATTCGTTATGGGGTACGTCCATCTTGAAGTGATTGTTTCCTGACATGCAGCAAGCAGCGAAGTCAAGATTTTATAGATTATATCACTGATCTACGTGAATATGATGTCCCCTACCATGTTCGCTTTGCCATTGACATTGGTAATGTCCTTTTCAATGCTAAGATTTCTGAAGTCTCTAAATTTTTGAATTAACTGTTTATGTGCTCTGATCTTAACATTGAAATTTACATTTATTAGATGTTAGATGTGGTCAGTGGTATGATGTGAGTGTATCTAGCTCCGGTGTTATGTTGGAGAAGAGGACTGATCTCTTGCAGCGAGCTGAAGTTCATGTTTGCGCCTTTGATATTGAAACCACAAAGCTTCCTCTTAAATTTCCTGATGCCGAATATGATTCCATAATGATGATCTCATACATGGTTGATGGCCAAGGCTATCTCATTATTAACAGTGAGGTGCTTATTCTGTAGCATTTGTGTTTCTTACACTTACTTTCTAATCTGAACTAGGTTTTGTTGAATTCCTTCTCCTATCTGTTATAAAAATATGATAAATTAGTGTTAGGTTTCATGATCTAGATGATTTCTTCAGGTCTTCTTCACTGTGTTTGCCCATTTAGGGTCTTCGTATAGATTATGTTGCTGGTTATTGTTAGTGAGACTCCTCCTTGAAGCGAATTCTTTAGTAATACATCTACAAACAAGGATCCATTTAATTTGTTTTTGGGAAAGTAAATTAATTATTTTTCTATGCAATTATAACCAATTTTTTCTGAATTTCCAGTGTGTTGGGGAAGATATTGAGGATATAGAGTATACCCCAAAACCAGAATATGAAGGGCATTTTAAAGTGACAAATGTGAAAAATGAGGTAATGTTTTTTCTGAAATTTTGTACACTCTATTTCTTCACCATTGAGACATTCACTCTTCTACAACATTATTTTGTTGCAGGAAGGGCTCCTTAGGCACTGGTTCGCACACATGCAAGTGGCGAAGCCTGGTATCTATGTAACATATAACGGTGACTTCTTTGATTGGCCATTTGTGGAGACAAGAGCTACTCATTATGGCTTGAGCCTGAAGGATGTATGTAGCTCCTTACTGTTAAGAGTGTTTGTGTTTGTAATCTCAAGTAGTTTATGATTCAGCATCTCGTGGATGGTTTTCCAGAGCAATGCTACTTTGCCATATTTTTTTTCCTGACAATGCCCAAATAATACGACTATTGATAAAGTCTAAGAAATTTTTCCTGATGCACCCAATTCATTATCTAGCTCTGCTCGCTGTCTATTTCCAACTTCATAATTGTGTAATTTCTCTGTCTTGGGACAGAAATATACAAGTTGTTTCTCTTGCTAAGGTGTTTGATAAGGTCCTTTTGGCTCAGCATACCCATACTACCCAAAATATTTTGTTTTTCGATTTTTCACTGAAACTCTTGCAGGATTGCTGTAATTCCTACAAACATATAGTTTCACAAAGGTTGTCTGTTTCTGTTGAGTTGTAATCTCAATAACAATTTGTAAAATCATCATTTTCGAAATTAGTATCATCTTCTTTTTCTTTGTTTTATGTTTTTGTAGTTTCTCATTTCTGCCTGAAACCCATGTTACACACTTGGGGGTGGTTTGGTAGAGTATTAAAATAATGCTCAATAGAGTGTATTAGTATTTAGTAATGCTTGTATTAGTTATGCTTGCATTAGTTATGCATAGATTATTTTTTATACATTGTTTGATTTGGTGTATTGAAAACAGTATGCATTGTATAAAAGTATTATTTACAAAAATATCCTTTGCAATTATGGAGGAAAAGATGTAAAAGTGCTTTTGAGGGGTAATTGGGCCTTTAACCATGCTAATGCATGTATTTGCTTTACTAATACCTAGAAATCATGGTATTAGTAATACACTCTGCAATACACAATAGATTATATAACTAATGCAAGCATTAGTTATACATAACATAAAAAAGTGTACCAAACAAGGGGCTACTGTCTACTAATACACAGAGCTAATGCATGCATTATTTTTGCTAATACACTCAATGACCCCTTATTGTTCTTTATTTTTCACTGCAGGAGCTTGGGTTTTCCTGTGACAAGAATCAAGGGGAATGTCGTGCTAAATTTGCTTGCCATCTGGACTGTTTTGCTTGGGTCAAACGTGATAGTTATCTTCCTCAAGGAAGCCAAGGTCTGAAGGTGTAACTCGTAACCTCTTTTTCTTTTCTTATTGCTTATGCACTTTATTCTTGTTTTACCTGATTTTAACCTTTTGCTGAAGCCTTCATGTATTCCAGTATGATCTTTCTTGTCTTCACAGTGTGAAATTCACATTAGTTCTCTACTTTTGTTAATTGTTCCAGTTGATTACGTAATATTAATATTTTATGTTTTCTGTGGACGCCACACGTCTTTTTCCTAAGAGCTCATATCTGTTGAAAGTGTCTTCTCTTCTTTCCGTACCCCTTAGCAGCTTAGCCTGGATTGAAACATGTATGCTTGTAAAAGATATTTATCAAACTGGATGGTGGTAGTTCCTTTACAATCAGATTACATTTTTTTTTTTTGCATGTTGGAGCTCCCATGTGCTGTGTATGGGTCAAAATCAAATTTTCAGATCCTAATGATTTTGGGTGGATTATTGTAGAGTTATTTTTCCTCATAGAAAAGCTTCCCACTCCCTTGAGATTCTACACAATTTCATAGGTACCTGTTGTACTTTTTTTTATTTTTAAGTTTGAAAATAAAGAGTTCCAAAGAGCTCACATAATCAAACCTAAGAATGTAAAGAAAGAAATATGGCTCTCTTAAAGTAGTAAAAAAATGAGAAGTGAATGAGTTCCCCTTATGTTTAGAGTTATGACCAGATACGTTGGCTCAAGAGATTTTTCATTTGTGGTAAATGAAGAAGTTATATCACTTCTCAGTTTCTTGGCTTATTAATAATTTCGACCTATTAGACTGAACTTTCTGTCTTCAAGTATATCAGACTCTTCACTATGGCATCTGATGTAACTATTGCCTTATTCCTCTCCAACTCAGGCTGTAACGAAGGCCAAGTTGGGTTATGATCCTCTAGAAGTTAATCCTGAGGATATGGTTCGCTTTGCAAAGGAAAAACCACAGGTATGAGTTATTTCAAACTGGTATATCTTAGTAAGTTCACCATGAATTTCAAAGATGATTTTATCTATAGAAGTGTTAGACATGATTGATAACTTGTTCTTTTGACCCAAAGGGAAGCCACATTGCAGATTGCACAGACCCAAACTCATGCTTTACAATTTTATGATGAAAAATTTGTGTTTATAGCTTTCCATTATCTAACTAACTAACTAAGGATTTCACAATCATCATTTAATGTCATATGACTACGAGTATCTTGAGGGGATCCAAGATTTGTGTAGCCTTAGTTGGCAAGTGATTTTCTTCCCCTGCTGCATGAGCACATGTCTCTTTGAAATTCTTTCTAGTCGAAAGACTGTCCTTTCCATTAAAAGGGATGTTTTTCTTCTGAGCCATCATCGTTACTTTGTAATTTCTGCCTCCTTTTGCATATTACATGCTAGAATTTGAGGATTAATTTCTCTTACTGCATGTGGTAGCTAAGTTCCCTTCTCTGATTTGAGGGTTGTGATCCATTTATCTACTCAAAAGCATTTTGGTATCTTATTAGCTTTCTCATCACTCTTTTAGTACCCTGTTTTTTTGGATCAAGTAAGGTTTTCATTGATAAAAACAAGGCAAACTTGGTTTACCTCTTGTATATGGGAGCTTTTATTCCCATTGTTAATAATATCGTTTACCTTATAAAAAACAAGAGACATACCAAAAAAGGAGAAACCTACAAAATATGGGTCTCTCCAAAAGACACTCAATCCTCTATAAAATCAGGAACTACATGGGTACACCAAAAGATAATAAGAGGGATCAAGACTACTTCTTAGTTGAACAAAGCTCTTATCCGCCTCTTCAAAAGCTCTCCTATTTCTCTCTTTCCAAATGACCACATTAGAGCAAGTTGAGTAACATTCCACGCCTTGTTGCCTTCTTCTCCTAGCTCCACTTTTCCAGCTGAACATCAACTCCTTCATGAGTCTTGGCATTATCCAAGTGACGCCAAACCGTGTAAATATATGGCTCCCACAACCTCGTGGCTAATCTGCAATGTTGCAAAATATGATCCGTGTACTCACTAGCCTCCTTACATATGAAACACTAACTCATGTAGACAACCTTTCACTTCCTAAGGTTCTTTGTCATCAAAATCACCCCTCTAGTAGCAAACCACATGAAGCACACCTTCCTCGACAGTCAGCACCTTTGGTATCCATACTGCACCATATAGAAAACTATCCTCCACCTCACCAAAAGCTTCTCATTGAAAACCTGACAAAAGAACACTGTGTTATTCCCCGACACCCAACTCAAGCATCGGGTCTGTTGACTGATTTACATTGCTTTCGGTGTAAATCTAGTATTCTTTGAAGCTCAGTCACCTCCCGATCATGGAAATTCCTCCTGCACCTCAAATCCCAAAAAGTCCCATCCCCTTGAGTCCCCTTTACTTGATGAATATAATTCCGTTTGGCAGGAGACCCTATACAATACTGGAAATTCATCCTTAAGCACCAAACCTCCACACTACCTTTGCCCCCCAAACTAACTCTTCTCCCATCCCCAACCCTAAAAGTAATGTTATCATTGAAAGCATTCCATCCCTTTGTTATATTCCTCCACACACCACTCCCGAAAGGTATAATGATCACATTTGTTCTCCATCCCCTTCCATTACTCCATATTTTTTCCCTATCACCCCTCTCCATAAAGCTTTTCCTCCACAACCATTTACCCGTAATTGCTTCGTTAAAAGTCTTCAAGTCTGTAACCCAAGTCCTCCCCACTGTGTAGAAGATGTTGCAGCCTCCCATCTATGAATCTACTATAACAGTTAAGATTCATAGCCAGAAAATGGAAAGAATTACCTTGGTAGATTCCTAGTATGAAGATTACAACAACATACCCAGTGTAATCCCACAAGTGGTCTGGGGAGAGTAAGATGGATTGTTTTCGGTGGACCTTTGGCTCAAAAGAAGTTGGATGAAATAACATGATGAACAAAGCAAAGAAGCAACAAGCAATAGAAAAAATTGAAGAATAAGATACTATGTGAAAAAATTTCTGCCTCCTAGTATGAGGATTCTTGTTTTATTTTACCAATTTCTTTTGGATTATTCATCCATGGAATTACGGCCAAGCAGCCAAGAGCAGAGCTCTTTTAACAACTGTGTTTGCGTGGCCCTGATTTCCATTCTCTCTAATATCCCCTCTGTCCCAGTTTCTATGGTGGTGTTCGGATTTCGAGTGTCAAACGAGTTATTCTTCTGACCATGATTTTTCTCATATGCCTATTAAATATTTATATTGTTAATTACTGTGACTTATCGTATTTTACCTAGTTTTATAAGATGTAAATTTTATTACAAAATACTTGTATATTCTATGTCCGAATTCACGATCAAAATCCGAACCGTGACATAGAAAATTGGGACAGAGTGAGTACTATGTTTTCCCCTCAAACAACTGTGATTTGCTGAAGAAATTTTACTTTGACCACAATTTTTTCATATGGCTTTTCAATATTTTCAAATTGTTAATTGTTGTGACGTATAATATTATTTTTACATAGTTTTTAAAAAATGGAAATTTTGTTTCAAAAAATTTAAAGATTCTATGTCCGAGTTCATGATCAAAATCAAGATTCTTGACTCTCGAAATCCGAGCTGCGACACATAAATTGGGACAAAGGGGGTATTATATTTTCCCCTCAAACAACCGTGATTATCTGAATTGTTATTCATGGTGAGTAGAGTACTAATCTTATTTTGGTTTCTAACTTGTGTATGAGTGCTACTTTGGTAAAGGAGAAAATGCATTCATCGTCTTTTCATTTATTCACTGGAGGAAAACCAGTCTGGAATTCTGGATAACCTAACTTTTGTGTGTTTAAATGATTTTGCAGATGATGGCTTCATATTCTGTTTCAGATGCTGTTTCGACATACTACTTGTACATGACTTACGTTCATCCCTTCATTTTCTCCCTAGCAACCATAATACCCATGCCGCCAGATGAAGTCTTGCGCAAAGGAAGTGGGACTTTGTGTGAAATGCTTCTTATGGTTCAGGTAGGTGTCTATAGAAGCTCCTTTTTTCTTTCTGGTTCCCAGGAAGTTCCTTGTTTATGGATTTTAGTTTTATGGTTGGTGCCTCCCTCTTCAGTGTTTTGATTCTGTTTGACTTGGAAAAGAGGACAAAGGAAATCTCCACTGATGCTTTCCACTTATCTTCTGTATGCTAAACTGCCTTATTTGTTTTTCTTCTGCATTTCTCCTGCGTACAGGCTTATAAGGCAAATGTTATCTGTCCAAACAAGCACCAGTCTGATCCAGAGAAGTTTTATGGTAGTCAACTCCTTGACAGTGAGACATACATTGGTGGTCATGTGGAATGCCTAGAAAGTGGTGTATTCAGATCTGACATCCCGACCAGTTTTAAACTCGATCCCTCTGCCTATGAGGTTAACAATCTTATAAAGCTTTCTCTTCTTCCAGATTAGACGAATTTATGTAATACTACTTCATGAGTTATTTTCTTCTAGTTACTCTATTTTTTCACCATTTTAAACTATTACTAGAATCACTTCTTATAACAATCTATCTAAAATTTTTTCTGTTGACCCATGAAATGAAGTAGGTAATCTATTTTGAGAAAAAGGGAATAGAAGTCTTGTTTCTCCTCAAACCATCTAGTTGATAATACTATAAACTTTTTGGACTAGCATGAAAGTTTGGCCAAATACATGGATGTCTGTTGGTTATATTTTTATGAATAATTGACTTTGAAGAGGAAAATATATTTGGTTTTCAACTGTCTTATCACAAACGTAACAAAATTTCATACAACAACAACAAATCCATTGTAAAGGATGTTTGAAGAGTGAAGAAGTGGCCTGGAGACAGAGTTCAAAGGCCTTATGGCTCAAGGAGGGGGACATGGATACTAAATTTTTCCACCAGAATGCTAATGCCCACAAGATACAATCACATTGATCAGTTGGAGCTACAAGGAGAGACTATATCTGAATCAAACAGAATCAAGGAAGAATTCATGTCTTTTTACAAGAAGCTGTTCACAGAAACTGAAAACTGTAGGCAATCTGAAAATGTTAGCAACCATCCTACCATCAGTCAATCACAGAGGATGAGAAAGAGGCACCGCCAGCAGTCTTTGAAGAGCAAGAAGTTTTTGAGCGTCTGAAGACGCGTGCTATAGACAGTCCCTGACGGATTTACAATGGGGTTCTACCTAAAGTGTTGGGAGGTTATTAAGTTAAGACATAATGGAGGCTTTTCATAATGTTCACTCAAGTGGTATATTTAGAATAAAGCTTTAATGCAACCTACATTGCATTGATTCCTAAGAAGACAGGAGCAAAGGAGCTTAAAGATTCAGGCCCATCAGCTTGATTGGTAGCTTTTACAAGCTGATCTCCAAGGTACTTGTGAAGATATGACACCTGGGCCTAATTCAACCTCAAAAGCTAGCTCATGAGAGTGAGGTTTGTCCAAGTCCATATAAGGAGACCAAATTCCCATCCCTCTACCGATGTGGGACTTCTTAACACTCCCCCGCACGCCCATACCTCAACTGGAGCGTGAACACTTCTAAATAGGGGCCCAACATCGGTGAACAACAAATTGGGATGGGCCTGGCTTTGATACCATGTGAAGATATGGCACCTGGGCCTAACTCAACCTCAAAAGCTAGCTCATGGGAGGAGATTTGTCCAAGTCCATATAAGGAGACCAAATTCCCATTCCCCTACCAATGTGGGACTTCTTGACAGAAAGGTTGAAGAGAGTGGTGGACAAGCTGGAAGCAGAAGATGATTGTTTGCTTCCAATGAGGCTTTGCATAAGAAACATATATTGCAGAGAGACAGGCCTCTTTTTGAAGTGCAGCTTGTGTTAGACAAGCCTCTTTTTCAGCTATACATTCAAAATAGACTGCTTTAGGGGGTGATCTTGTTCTCTGAAGCATTTTCCGAAGGCCAGTTGAACTCCCAATTCTCTTCTTGCTGCTGTAGATGAATGTAGTAATTCACTATGAAGTGTCCATTTTTAGCTTGCTGTATTGCTCTTATGTACAGTAACTACATCCTAAATTGTTTAAAGACTTGCCTTTTGAGATCTTTGGTGTCTATTACAGTTAGCTTTTGATATTTTCTAGGCTCTTCTGTTCCATTGTATTAGTTACTAACATGAAGATTCTCAACTCTCCAGCTATTGATCAGCAACCTTGATAGAGATCTGCAGTATTCTATTGTAGTTGAGGGGAAGATGGACTTGGAATCTGTCACAAATTATGATGAAGTGAAGAATGCCATCATGGAAAAGGTAGTGCATCCTTCGTTTCGTTTGTTGATAATTTCAGCTGAGTTGAGGTATTTGTCTGTCACATGAGAGAGATTTGACCAGTATTCCGTCGGCACCCATGGCCATATCTGACAGGAGTTGAATTTATTGTTTTGGAAGTTTCTGATTTCCTTGTCATTTTTTTCCTTATTTAGACTTTCTTTCTTATTGCGTAACTTAATAGTTTCAGAAAATCTTTAGATGTTTGCAGAACTTTGTCTCCTCTCTGACCATCTTAACCATCTATTTACAGCTAATGAGCTTACGAGATGATCCTTTAAGGGAAGAATGCCCCCTCATATATCATCTTGATGTAGCTGCCATGTATCCAAACATCATACTTACAAATAGGCTTCAGGTATGTCAGCTTTCGCAGTCCATTTCTTGAAGAATGTTCTTCTCTGGCACGTTAGTGTGTCTGGCTTTTTTGTTACTCTTTCTTCCCAGATCAAATGTGTTCTTTTCCCTGTTCTGAATAGTTTAAAGGAATTGAAAATCCAGTTTTCTGTTTTAGACGGAAGAAACCATGGGCAGAAAAGTTAATTTTTTGTATATTACAAAATTGGCCAGGTAAATCGTTAATAGACTAGGATAAAATAGTCTGCCATTTCAAGTTTAAAAATGTCCCAGAGGAAGGATGGCGGTCAGTTTAGATCAGAGGAGTAGTTTTTTACAACTTGCTTACTACCTACCAAACAACAAGACTATATCTTTAACATCTTCATTTGTCGGGATGCAAAGAGAAGGTAGCACAGTATTTTGACTATTAAAGCAGTGTTATGTATGCATAGATAACTGTGCTGATGTGGAACAGAGTTAACTTGATATTTTCAATCTAGATTCCAGCAGCTTGGTTAGACAGGTGAAAATTGGGGAGTGAGGAAAGAACAATAAAAGACTCTAGTGATACACGATGCTAGAGGTTGAAGACTTGTGGGGTTTTATTCTCTGCCTTTCTTGTGTGACTTTTAAACCTGTTTCTTTTTCTTGTTGCATTTTGCTTTAAAGTCAGCAGGTTGATCCTTAACGATTAACTTCTTGTAATTGGGGATAGTCATTGCACGCTACCTTGTCTAAAGGACCTGCATAGAACTTGAAATTTTGTAAATCTTGGGATGAAGATAATATCACATGTTAATCATTAGAAGATGAATTTCTATGGGCGTTCTGGGAACACCAGACTTCAAATGAATAGAGTTAATCTTAAGAATATATTTGTATAGAAATGGATCTTGGGCACCCTTCGGGGTGGCCTAGTGGTTTGGGCTTGGGACTTCCATGTTGGAGGCCTCAAGTTCGAAACCCCTTGCCAGCGAAAGCAAGGGGTTTGCCTTCTGGGTCGAGCTCGTCGCATCGGGCTTGCCTAGTGCGGGTTACCTCTCCTATGTGGTTTGCGAGCTATTGCATAGGAGCAGGGGTTTTACCCTGTGCGCACCCAAAGGGTAGCGGCTGCAGGTTTCTCTTGTCATAAAAAAAAGAAAAAGAAATGGATCTTGGGCCTAACTCACCCCCAAAGTTAGCTCAAGAGGTGAGGATTGCCCAAATTAATGAGGCCACCCAGCCCTTGAATGGTTGATGTGGGACTCTTCATCCCTCACGCACAGGGCTGGATATGTGATGCGCTAGCAATTTAATGTGGGCCCAATACCATGTAAAGAAATGGATCTTGGGCCTAACTCAATTCCAAAAGCTAGTTCAAAAGGTGATGATTGCCCAAACTATATTAATGAGACCACCCATCCCTTTATAGGACCAATGTGGGAGTCTTCAGTCTTCACAATAATATTCCGTCCGTAAGAGATTCTGGGGGAGACAAGGCAGAAGAAGGTACAAGTTGTAGAAGGTTCAATCGGAGACAAGTTAGAAGATTGAGAACCAATTAAATAGTAAATTCTAGAGGTTTACGTAACACTAAACCAATCATATCTGAAGGGGATTAGAATGATATTTATAATTTTTCAACTGCTATACCCTCGAATTATACTTATCCATTGTCCTGGAAGTCCATGCTGTGAATATTGGTTGACTTTGTTGCTGTTTCAGCGCAGCCTCTAGGGCGTGACCATTAATAAATAAATTCTAATTCTAATTTACGAGTAGTTACCAGCCTAAAAAATAATAATTCTAATTTACGAGTATCATCAATATATTTTGTATTGTATCATTTCAAGAAATCAATTAAAGAAGCAGCCTAAGAAAAATAAGAAAACAATTCGGCAGTTATTTTTAGATGCTTGCAATGGGCTTTATGTGGATCTTTTATGGCTGACACCCAATTGGCTTTAAAACACGATGTGCTGAACAGCTGACACATACTGATTTTTACTTCTGCTGTCTTATTGAGGAGGTGCTTCATTTTGGGTGCATTATCTCTTTATTGTGTATGTAGCATTTTATATTTGGTTGCCTTTTGAATTTAACTTTAATTACTTGATTCCATCAGCCACCATCAATTGTGTCAGATGAGATATGCACTGCCTGCGATTTTAATCGTCCTGGCAAAAAGTGTCTCCGGAAGCTTGAATGGGTTTGGCGTGGTGAAATGTACATGGCAAAAAGGAGGTATATTTTCTAGTCATTTAGTACAAAATTGGCAACTTCAGATAGATTGCTACTGAAACTTGATATTTCGTTTATACCAAACATCAGTGATTATTACCACATAAAGAGACAACTCGAGTCTGAACTTGTTGAAGTAGGAGATGGTCAACGATCAAAGTCTTTTCTTGATTTGCCTAAAGCAGAACAACAAGTAAAGCTCAAGGACCGTTTAAAGAAATACTGTCAAAAGGTAAGTTGCTAACTTTGCTATGCCATATTCCTTTAACTTCTTTTTCTAGGACAACTGAATAGTCCCTTTTTAACTATTTTAAGGCATATAAAAGAGTTCTTGAAAAGCCGGTCACCGAAGTTCGAGAAGCAGGGATCTGCATGCGAGAAAATCCTTTTTATGTTGATACTGTACGGAGGTAAGACAAGCTTATGGATCGTTTGTTTATCTCTAGTATTTTTAATAGCTGTACTATGTCAACAATATCAGTTTGGAGCTTTTCAGCTGTTCCCCAAGTTTGCTCATATGAATTTTTGCTTTCTGTTAAAAGTTTCCGAGATAGGAGGTATGAATACAAAGGGCTCAATAAAGTTTGGAAAGGTAAGCTGTCTGACGCAAAGGCTAGTGGAAATTCCATAAAGATTCAAGAAGCACAGGTTCCTTTTTAATGTGTCTTTCTATTGTTTAAACTCATTCCGTCTTTGACAAGTAGAGAGAATGCTATATGTCACTAATCGTTCTACATTTTCATTGATTTTCACAGGACATGGTAGTTGTGTATGATTCATTGCAGCTGGCTCATAAATGCATTTTAAACTCCTTTTATGGTTATGTCATGCGCAAGTATGTTTATTTGCTTTCACTGTTTCCAGCACACTGTCCTGTCCTTGTTCTATGCCTTCAAGCAGTGTAACTACAGTCTCTTTTTCTCTCCTTCAGGGGTGCAAGATGGTACTCAATGGAGATGGCTGGAGTTGTCACATATACTGGTGCAAAAATCATTCAGAATGCTCGATTGTTGGTTGAAAAAATTGGAAAGCCCCTCGAATTAGACACAGATGGTATTTGGTGTGCATTACCAGGCTCTTTCCCTGAGAATTATACCTTCAAGACAAAGTATGCTTTGGTTCTTAAGAAACATTGTTTCTTTAAGTGTTATTGCTGTTGCCCTTTCTTCTGTTCTTGTAATCTGTGCTGCATGATATTTATTTTCTGAGATGATTTCTGTTTTGTAGAGGTTTGTCCTTTATATTAAGAATGGTATTTTTTCTGCTGTTATACTGGATATCATGATGCTTATGGATGTGTATTTCAGAGATCCAAAGAAGAAGCTGACAATCTCTTATCCTTGTGTAATGCTGAATGTTGATGTGGCAAGAAACAATACCAATGATCAGTACCAGGTTGGAGGGGACGCTAGTCCTGTACTCTGCTTGTTTCACTTTCTGATGGTTTTTGCAAGACTATTAGTCTATCATTTTTGTAACCTTAAATAAACTAGAAACACTGTTTTCTACTGCATTAAAGAAACTATTTCCACTTCCATTTTCAGACGCTCAAGGACCCCATCAATAAGACGTATACAATACACAGTGAATGCTCAATTGAGTTTGAAGTGGATGGACCATATAAGGTGAAACACAAACACCTACACACACATCTATAAGCAAACTTTTGTGTTCGTTGTGTTGTCCCTTTCTGGAACTTTGTGCTGTTTAATAAGGCATGATAACTATGTTGATTATTCTTTTATTTTTTTCTGCAAGTAGGCAATGATTCTTCCCGCTTCCAAGGAAGAAGGTATTCTAATAAAGAAGCGCTATGCAGTTTTCAATGATGATGGTACGCTTGCCGAACTTAAAGGTTTTGAAATTAAACGTAGAGGTGAGCTAAAGCTCATCAAAGTATTTCAGGTACTCACTTCATTTGTTGAATACGCTATTTATTATTTTCTTTCAAGTAAAAGATATTTTTCTCCTATTTACTTTCTGAGAGACATGGTCTGTGAGGGTTCATTAAGCTGATCCCAACTTGTTTGGGACTGACGTGTAGTTGTTGTGCTTTCTGAAATCATCTCCTCCACTTCATGTTGTTTAGGTTGCTGATTCCATCTTGTTTTATTGTTACGTCACATCTGTCAAATTCCAAGACCTTTTACTATATAAGGGGACAACAATTTGCTCCTGTTTTTAAGATGCAGAACACTTGGACTAGACCTCTTTAAATGATACCGCCAGTCCACCAGTACATTTAAAGAAACCTCATCCAAAGTGTATTTTTTTCTTTCTGAATTTAGAGCAACTTTTAAGTTATAAAATGGGTCAATAATCATTGATCAGTGTTTGGCAAAATGGAGTAGTAATATGCAGATTATTAGGCTGTGCCTTTCAGGGCTCAGTTACTCTTATGCAAGATGTTATCTAACAGTTTATGAGACAAATATCTAGGTAGTTCAACTTATGGAATCCCATACTAGTGTACTGTTTTCTGAAACGACGTTTACTGTACACATCTGTAGGGGGAATATATGGTTATCTCGATTTGGAGTAGTTCATATTGAACCTTTTGACCCTGGTTTATATCAGCTACCAGTAGATATAATGTGTACACCCAATGTATTTCCTTCCATAGTGGACTTAATATGTTGTTATGACAAATCTTATTACATCTTTTGTGGGAATTTTCTATTCTAGGCCCAAAAGGGATTCTAATTCCTGATTCTTATATAGAAGTCCTTATACATTGTTGGCTAAATCAGTGACTTTAGATGTTGAGAAAAGTAATTGAAAGAGAACTAGTTTGACTTAATTAGGACGCAAGTTAGATTATCTGGGAATATAAGATGCATTCTTTCTACCGTACTATAAATTCATGTCTGCTGGTTGTTTACATCTAAAGTCAGATGATTCTTTCACATTGTCTTGTAGGTTAATATCCTTAGGCATTGGCCTTCCCATTGCTTAGTATTAGATGGATTTACTGGCTGATCTGAAAAAAAACTAGTGAGAATTATTTAGGAGGTTTTGAGAGAGCCTGATGCGGAAGATACCTCTGTTTTGCCCCCTTATGTTTTTGATTTATCATGGAAGATTGACATGGTGTGCATCTTAGAAATTGAGACTTCTATCATCTATAAATAGATGTTTGCTTCTTTAGTGGTTATGGTCCTGACTTGAATTATTGCATCTTGCTTCACCTGCAACCTTTGAGTTGGTCCTAGCTAATGACTGAGAAAGGAACATCTGGTTATTTTGGATGCACATATGAATGTCTTATAATGCACAGTTTTTTGATTTCTCCATTGATAACAAAGTTAGGTATGAATACTACATAGTAATGAGTGAGGAAATTAAGACCATTTCATCATTACTGTTGCTCATATTTTATTCTGGACAAAAGAAGCTGCTACTCTTGCCATTATATCCAGCTGGCATTTTATGAACTGGCCAACGGTTTATCCCTTTCTATTCTATTATACTTTACTGTGCTGTGTGAGAGCTGTAGCCACATTCTTGCCTCTAAACAGCTATAGTTCCTTCTTGAAGAGTTACACAACTCTAATCCTGTGAGATTTTTCTTTGGTATTCCATCAATTAGCATAATTTGATTATCTAAGCTACTATGGCCCATTCAACTCAATCTAGAATAGTATGGTCAATGAGGATCCAACATCTGATTTACTGAAATTTTAGTGGTTACTTGTTTTATCTACTTTATGTTGTCATACAAATTGATTCTTGAGTGAACATATTTGCAGGCTGAGCTTTTTGATAAGTTCCTCCATGGATCAACCTTAGAGGAATGCTATTCAGCAGTTGCTGCTGTGGCAGATCGGTGGCTTGACCTGCTTGATGTAAGTGAAGATTTATCTTAGCAAACTGCTGTGAAGTTCTTAATTTTAAGCATACAATGTATAATAACTTATGCAAGTGCTATCAAAAGTGGCATTTGTTAAAATCTTTTATAGTTGCAGTTATAAGTCTGTTGTTTCTCCAGAATCAAGGCCAAGATATTGCAGACAGTGAGTTGCTCGGATATATATCTGAATCAAGCACAATGAGCAAGTCCCTAGCCGATTATGGTGAGCAAAAGTCATGTGCAGTAACTACAGCTAAACGGCTTGCTGATTTTCTAGGGGATGCAATGGTCAAAGAGAAAGGATTGCTTTGTCAATATATTGTTGCATGTGAGCCAAAGGTATACCTGTTTCGGCTTGATTTGGTAGTTCCCCTCTGTATTTAGAGTTTTGATCAAGAACTTTTTTTTGATCTACTCAATAAATATATTTCCATGGCTATTTTTTTACAGTTGGCTTTTACTTTAGCCATAATATTGTGAAGGGAAATGGACACATCCAAGAAATTGGTCTGAAAGACGAGGGAAACTAGAAAGGGCTGCTTCAAATGCTCTTTGATAGAGATGGATTAATTTGCTCTTAGCTGCATAATTCTTATCTCATTTGCATGAAGTCCTGCTAAGATGTCTCTAACTTCCAAAATAGTTCTTTTTGGACAAGTTGTGGTCAATTCTGAGAAAATTATAATTCTCATCTTGGCCAGGAAACATGCTATGCTATGCCCCTCCCAAAACCCCTATGAGTTCTTGCCCTCAGTGTTCCACTAGACACAAATATCCAGTTTTTGCTTCTTTCAGTATTGATCTATAATTTTTTCATGTTTCTTCCTTTGACATCATGAACCGATTGACTTCATTTACTGCAACTGTTGTTATCTGAAGCTATACTAGTTTATCATAAGTGTGAAAGTCTTACTAAGGGCCAAATTACCCCATTTACAACAACAACATGCCTAGTGAAATCCCACAAGTGGGGTCTAGGGAGGGTAGAGTGTGTGTAGACCTTCCCACTACCTCGTGGAGGTAGAGAGATTGTTTCCAATAGACCCTCGGCTCAAGTGCATCAATTTCAGGTATAAAGAAGAAGAAGACTGTGACTAAAACATAACAACTAATAGGAGAAGCAGTACAAAGCCGAGAAGAAAAGAATATGAACAACAACAGAATAGTGCAGTAGCCGAAACATAATAAACAGATGAAGATAGATATCTAAAACTAGAACTAACAAGAATAGGGCCACTACCTACTTAACTTCTACCCAAATACGCGACCTCCATCTTCTCCTATCTAAGGTCTTGTGCTCGTTAATCTTAATCACTTCTCCCCAATGCTTTTTCAGCCTTATGTACATGCCATTTTTGCTACTTCACTTGCTTACAGACTTCCTCAGCTTTATTGTGAGCTCCTCTATTGTGCATCATTCACAAACTAGATGTTGCAATACATACTATTCTTGCCCATTTTCTTTTCATAGAATAATTCATTTGGGTAGCCCCTCAGATGGTGATGTTTCCACACTTGATTAAGTTTGTTCCATGTGAATATTGGGGGAAAAAGGAAGAAAATTTAAGCTAGAACCAGTGAAGGTTAAGTTAATATGATTGGTTATCCTAAAATCTAAAGAAAGTCAGCCACTTATTTCTACACTGCAAGTTCACATTCAGGTTATGGAGTATAATTTTGAACCTTAAAAGCCTAAAATGGTTATGCCAGGCAAGGTTTCTGAAGTTCTGAGAAGTTGGGCGGAAGTAGGAGTAATAGCTAAAAATAGGTGTAGCTGGAAACTTTTCCTGGCATTCATCTGGTGGACAGTGTGGAAGGAGAGGAATTCCAGATGCTATGAAGGTGTAGAAAATGAAGTGCAAAAGATCAAACATAACTTTATCTTGCTGCTCTGTTTTTGGTGTAACTAGATATATTCTAATGAGTCTGCCTATTATTGATGTACTTGATTCATTATAGATAGAGATAGAAGCGTTCTAGAGTCCCATTTGTAAATATGGTTTCAGTACTACCTAAGTACTGTTTATCAAAATAAAAATAAAAATAAAAATCTGAAGAAATTATGGAAGGCCAGTTGTTTTCTTTTGAAGGCATTCCTATCATTTTTGCTTAAAAAGGTACTTCCAAGACGCACGCAGTTGCCTCTCAGATTAAGGGTGAACTAGCATTGAAGAGATAGAGAATTTAATTTTTTTACTCTGATTTTCTTCCCATAATTTTGGCTACTCTCTTTCTGCAGTTAATTTTACAATTGTCTTATCATGCAGGGAACCCCAGTAAGCGAACGTGCTATTCCTGTTGCAATATTTGAAACTAATGCTGGTAAGTTTTTGCATTAATGTGCTATAATTTGCCCTTTACCTTACATAAGAGCATTAGTTGCTTATACACTTGGCTCTTCAGAGATCATGAGGTTCTATGTCAAAAAGTGGTGCAAAATATCATCGGAAATCGGAATACGCTCCATTATTGATTGGTCTTATTACAAGCAACGACTTAGTTCAGCAATCCAAAAGATTATCACAATTCCTGCTGCAATGCAGAAGGTACAGCTAGCTGTCTAATTTTATGGATTAAGATGCAGTAATTTGCAAATTCCAGTACATGATTCTGGTGCTTTCAGGTTTCAAACCCTGTCCCAAGGGTGGTTCATCCTGATTGGCTGCATAAGAAGGTTCGTGAAAAAGAAGACAAATTTCGCCAACGAAAATTGAATGATATCTTCAGTTCAGTGAACAAAGATGACACAGTGGCCAGTAAACATTCTAAAAATCAGCAAAGTTTTGAAGACCTGGAAGACTTTAGACACAGTGGTAAATCGTCTATATTTGGTCCAAGGCCTGTTGTTCATCGTCATGGAGTCAACAAAGAACATCTAGTGAACACTAGTGATCGATTGGACAGTCAACAGCAAAATGGTCATGCTAGCAGTCCATCCAAGATGTTACCATCACAAGAAATTGCTGATGTGGAAGATATTGATAGGAATGTAGATTATCATGGATGGCTACAGCAAAAAAAGAGAAAATGGAAAGAGATTCGTGAAGAAAGGAAACGCCAAAGGTATGCTTATCTCTAATTCTCTATAAGAGGAATAATTTGCTATATGCAGCATATTTATTACAAACACAACTATCCAAAGATCAAACATAGAAAGTTAGACAACTTCTATATATTATCACTCTCATGATGTGTCAATTGTCAAACATGTGTTGAAGAAAACTAAGGTTGCAGCCCAATAATTATAGTTACTAGACTATTCTGAAGAAGAGATCAGAGTAAGAAGTGTTTCACATAGGAGCTAAGGATCCATTTGCTTTGTAAATGTAAGAATGATCAGGGGGAGAAGTGTGATTGGAATTAAAATGTGAAAGGCTCGTGTTGCCAACACCTGAATCTACTATTAGAAATGTATGATCAGGTAACATGTAGAGCGAGAAGTATCAGGACTAACTTGAATTGACTGAAGAAGTCTATACACATGCTCTAATTGTTCCAAAGTGAATGTCAAGTTGACATAATAATGGTAGATTATGATTTTTTTAAAAAATACCATCCCTAGAAGCTTCCTTTGCTGTCAACTAATATGATGCAGATGGAAAACTAGAAAGTAGATGCAATCGCCAAAGGAAAAAAATACATTGGCAGAGGAATAATGTTTGGCAGAATAGTGCTTGGCATGGTGCTCAGAATAGTAAACCAGATCAGTGAACAATACACCAACAACAACATACCCAGTGTGATCGCATAATCGCATAGGTGGGGCCTGGGGAATCTAGAGTGTACCCAGACCTTACTCTCACCTTGTGTTCGGTAGAGGGGCTGTTTCCGATAGAACCTCAAGTTAAGAAAATTGTTTCAAACAATACAAAAGTGAAGAAGCAATGATGAAAATACCGAGAAAAAGGAAAGTATCTAAAGCAAAAATAGTAGGATAAAAAAATTGAAGAATAAGATAATACTAAAATAACATTATTACTACTAATAAGTAGAACAGTGAAGAGTAGTGCGATAATAGCACTAGAGAAGGCAGTCATGGGCTAAGGACCTGTTTGACCAAGATTTTCCCAAAAATATTTGGAAAAGAACTAGGCAAATATTGTTTGGCCATACAACTTGCCATTGTTTGGCAAATATTTCTAGTAAACAATCCAAATTCTCAAATACTAGAAAAAACTAGTATTTGGGAACTTTTAAAAATTTAAAAATTACCCCACTTTTATATTTTATAAAAACACACATCATTTATAATTTTGAACAGAATTTCAGTCCTAGTTCGTAGTACAAAATTTATACAGCTATATACATATTTTATACAGTTTTTGTCTGAGTTTGCTCTCCAAAGTCACTTCCAATTACAAGTAGTAATAGTAGTTTTTTGTAGATATGTCATTGGTATTTTCCTTTTTTTTTTTCTTCCTCTTCTTTTCAGATTCATATTAATTGTGTTCGTTGTCATGAATTTTCATGGAATGTGCTTATTATAAAATGATAATACAAACTTATGGATATTTTAAATAGGTTTTGGAACTTATGGGTATAAAACATGTTTCTTTAAAAAGTCAAATATATCTCCCAAAATCTATGGCCAAACGTATGGTGAAACTTCACACAAAAATGACTTGTCAAAAATATTTGGGAATCGGTGGCTAAATGCTACTCACGGGTATGCCACATTGGTTAATGAAGTGGGTTGAACTATGAGTCTCATGTTCATATCTCATCGGAGACAAAAACACTGGGTGATTTCGTCCCAGCTGTCCAAGCCTGGTAGACAAAGTAGTACCTGTGCTGGTGGGAGACAACAAGTAGCTTGTGGAAAGAATCGATGTGCATGCAAGCTGGCCCTGACACCATGATTATAAGAAAAATAGTTACTAGAATGGATGTGATGACAAGAATCCAATAGCCAGACAAAAAAGAAAGGAAGTAGTAAAGAATTTGAGGGACATAGAAAGAGCAGGTGCAGAATTTTGACAAACTCCCTGAAAATTACAGTGAGAACTGAGGTTATTTCTTCATAGTGCTTGGTACCATAAGAACATACCATCATACTTCCTCTGTCCCAGTTTATATAACTTACTTTTCTTTTTAGTCAGTCTCAAAAAGAATGACACATTTCTATATTAAGTAACAATTTAACTTTAAATGGCCATTTTACCCCTTAATGAAATGATTTATAGCCACACAAATTGTGGAATAAGATAGTTGAATAATTTTATTCATATCTTTCTATGTCATATACAAGGCTTTATATACATGAGAGATTGTGGAACAGAATCACCTAGATCCCATGAAATCTGGGATTCTATAAAATCATATATTTTACTAAAAAGAAGAAAAAGATATTCTAGATTACAATAATTCTCTTTAAGATCTTAAGGGATCAAATCTTGATATGGAGAATATCCTCTATCAGCCAACACTCCCCCTCAAGCGGGTGAATGGATATCTTCCATTCCTAGCTTGCTTATTAGATCTTGAAACACATTATTTGGCAGTCCTTTTGTTAAAACATCGCCACACGATCTTTTGTAGATACAAATGGCGTACAAATTAGTCCACTATCTAATTTCTCCTTAATGAAATGTCTATCTACCTCAATATGCTTAGTGCGATCATGTTATGCAGGATTATGAGCTATACTTATTCTTGATTTATTGTCACAATCTGATCTCATGGAGTCCTTCCCATCTTATCTTCAAATCATCAAGGATTATCTTTAACCATAACAACTCACAAACTCCCATAGCCATAGATCTAAACTTGGATTACGCACTTGATCCGCTACTACATTTTGTTGTTTACTCCTCCAAGTCACCGATTTCCTCCTAAAAAGTGCAATATCGAACTTGACCTTACATCTACTAATGAACCAAAGATAGTCTGCATCGTATAAGCCTCTAAAACCATGTCTCCTCTTTTGAATAGTATTCCTTTTCTGGACTTCCTTTAAGATATTGTAGAATCTGTTGTGACTTGAAGATGCATTTCTCTAGGATCATGCATAAATTGGCTAACAACACTTACAGCAAATGCAATATCCGGCCTTGTATGGGACAAGTAAATCAATTTCCCTACAAGCCTTTGATACAAGCCTTTATCTACCACAGAATCTTCTGGAGCATTGCACAATCTATAATTATATTCAATTGGTGTAGCCACTGGGTTACACGCTAATTTTCCTGTTTCCTTCAACAAATCAAACACATATTTTTGATGGGAAATAAAGATTCCTTGTTTTGAGTGTGCCACTTCAATTCCTAAAAAATACTATAATTTTCCAAGCTCTTTGATGTCAAATTCCTTAAGTAAACACCTCTTCAAATTTTGTAGCTCTTCTGAATCATCACCTGTTACTATGATGTCATCAACATAAACTAATAATGCTGTCACCTTTCCTGTTTCTGAGTGTCGTATGAACAAGGTATGGTCTCCTTGACTTTGTCGATACCCTAGCTTGATCATAACCTTTGTAAATCTTCCAAACCATGCACGAGGTGATTGCTTTAATCCATAGAGTGCCTTCTTCAGTCTGCACACCCTTCCCTTCTTGCTTTCAAAACCAGGTGGCACCTCCATATAGATCTCCTCATCTAAGTCTCTATGTAAAAAGGCATTTTTTACATCAAATTGTTGTAGGTTCCAATTAAAAGCTGCAGCCAATGATAATAAGATTCTCACTGTATTCATTTTTGCCACAGGGGCAAAAGTCTCCAAATAATCAATTCCATAGGTTTGTGTATAACCCTTTGCTACCAAACGTGCTTTAAATCTTTCTATGGACCCATCTGACTTATATTTCAAAGTAAACACCCATCTGCACCCGACCAACTTCTTCCCTTCTGGTAATTCCACAATTTCCCAAGTTTTGTTTTTTTCCAACGCTTCCATTTCAACCTTCATAGCTTTCTCCCACTCTTTTTTCCTAATGCTTCAGACAAATTTTTGGGGATAGGAATTGTGTGGAGGTTACAGTGAAAAGTTTTATGTTTTGGGGATAGATTTTGATATGTCACGAAAAGGCTCAAAGGGTGGTGTGTGCAAGTTCTGGTTCCTTTTCTGAGGGCAATGGGAAGGTCAAGATCATTAGGTTGGTTAGGTTCTTCATGATCAGTTTGGTTTGGTGTTTCTGATGGTTCAACAGGTGCAGGATGGGTACTAGGAGCAGTAACCTTAGGAGATGATTGCAGCTGAGTAGTTTGATTAGTTGGCCTCTTTCTTCTGGAATAAACCTGCAGTGGTAGATTACTTTCTAGAATTCCATTATCTATATCTAGATTAGGAGACTTAATGAGTTCATTTGAATTTAGAGACTCAGGTGACCGAAGAAATGATGACTCGGGCAAGGATTTAGCATGACCAGAAATAGAAAAATCAAATAGTGACAAGTCTAGAGGTCCCTCTCCCTTCAACGACTCTCCCTGATTGTAAGAATGACCAAAAAAGGATTCACTCTCATCAAATGTAACATCAGCTGAAACAAAGAATTTCTTTGACGATGGTTGATAACACTTGTAACCTTTTTGAGTAGGAGAATATCCTATGAAAACACACTTAAGAGCACGTGGGTCTAATTTGCCTCTATTTTGAGAATGAATATGAACATAGGCAACACTCCCAAAGATTCTAGGAACCAATTTATTGGAAATTTCAAAAAACGGAAAGAAATTCCTAAGAGTATCAAGCGGACTTTTGAAGTTTAGAATTCTTGATGGCATTCTGTTACTAAGATGTGCAGCAGTTAGGACAGCTTCCCCCCAATACTGTTTTGGCACCCTTTTATGAAACAATAGTGATCTAGTAATGTCAAGTAACAAACCGTTTCTTCTCTCTGCTATCCCATTTTGTTGAGGAGTATTGACACATGAAGATTCATGAATAATTCCCTCTTTTTGGAAGAAAACAGAGTGTTTGATTGAAGTAGTCTTTGGCATTATTAGATCGGAATCTTTTAATAGGCACATCATATTGGGTTTTGATCAGATTAAAAAAGGTGGGAAGAATTCGACTAACATCTGATTTTTGCTTTAGCAAATAGATCCACGTTACTCT
Source organism: Solanum pinnatisectum (assembly GCA_035578085.1). Taxonomy (NCBI): domain Eukaryota; kingdom Viridiplantae; phylum Streptophyta; class Magnoliopsida; order Solanales; family Solanaceae; genus Solanum; species Solanum pinnatisectum. The sequence goes on from CM069086.1 coordinate 35,809,103, forward strand.
TGTACAATCATCAATGAATGACACAAACCATCTAGCACCAGAAATATTAAGAATGGGAGAGGGTCCCCAAATATCACTATGAATAAGAGAAAAAGGAGTTTGACTTCTTTTGTGACTAATTGGATAGGAAACCCGTTTGTGTTTTGCAATTTCACAATCATCACAATGAAAAGACTCAACAATCAAATCTTTGAACAAAGATGGAAACATCATTTTGATTACATAAAAGGAAGGATGACCTAACCGACGATGATAAAGCCATACTTTTTCTTTATTGGACATAACAGATTCAGATAAGAATGAACTAGATAAGGAATTGTTAGTTGTATCTCCCCATTGTGGACATCCAGACAATAAAGACCACCTTTCTCACTAGCTCGCCCTATCATCTCCTTCGTATTCTGTTCCTGAAATAAACAATATGAAGGGAAGAAAGTTACTTGGCATTTGGAATCTTTGGTGAGTTTCTGGATAGAAATGAGATTTGCATATAACTTTGGGACATGAAGGACATCTTTAAGTATCAAGGATTTCCCTAGTGGTATGTCTCCTTGTCCAGCTACAGTAATAACTGAATCATCAGCTGTAGTTATTTTTTTATAGCTAGGAGAAGGAGAATATGATATGAAGAGATGAGAGGAACTAGTCATGTGATCAGTTGCCCCGGAATCAACCACCCATATTGGAGAAAGTTTGTCTGAGACATTAGTAACAAAAGAGCAAGAAATACCTGTGAAGGCCAATGAACAACTACCTGTTGAAGCTGAATGTTGCAAATCTCCAGTTGAAACTGTAGAGTTCTTCTCTACGGTTGCAGAAACATTTTCAGAGACTGGAATGTTTGCGGCAGTACCATTTTCAGACATGGTTTAGGCAAATAAAGATAGCAAAATGAGATTTTTCAAGATAGGATGAATAAAATTGCTCAGGAATAAGCCTAAAGCTCTGATACCATGTGGAATAAGATAGTTGACTAATTTTATTCATATCTTTCTATGTCATATACAAGGCTTATATACATGAGAGATTGTGGAACAGAATCACCTAGATCCCATGAAATCTGGGATTCTATAAAATCATATATTTTACTAAAAAGAAGAAAAAGATATTCTAGATTACAATAATTATTTTTAAGATCTTAAGGGATCAAATCTTGATATGGAGAATATCCTCTATCAGCCAACACAAATATCTATCCCTTATTTTAAACCACAAGTTTCCAAAGTCTTCTTTTCTCTCTTAAACACCGTGCCAAGTCAAACTAACTCATATAAAATGGGACGGAGGGATTAATATAGTACTAATGTAACAAAATAACTACATCTATTTATGGGTGGAGGAAACCTCTGCAAATATGAAGGAGGAATGACCTCTATTTATGGGTAGAGGAAACCTGTTACCTTTATCATTCATATCATCACAGTTTTCACCGGTCACACCTACTGCAGCTACCTCTTTATCCAAATAATAAGGAATATCACATTGCTGTATAACTTTTATTATTGTTGTCTTGGGTTTTGATAAATATCTCCTACTTGAATACTTTTGTACAGATAAATCAAATCAGGCACAACAGGTACTCAAATCCAAATATCTATTTCTAAATCAAATCAGGCACAACAGATACATCCGAATATCTCAGCATTTCTTTTTCAATTGAATTCTCTGTGGTGCATCGTGGCTTGTTCTTCTTCTGATGTTATTGTATTTGTTAGGTTGGATACGTCGAGGACAGTAAACCATGTTAATGGCAGTACTGACATGTTTCATAGCATGGCAAACCGCAAACGCCAGGGCAAAACTGGGGTTAATTCCTACTTTGAGCGACACGAATTAGCCCTCACACGAAATCACTGGCAGGTGATGTTGCTCATATGGTTTTAATGAGTATTCTGCTGAATCCATTTCTTCCATTGGTTCTTATGTAATCTGTCTTTCCTTCAGATAGTTCAACTTGAACCGACTTCACAACATGGACAATTTTTTGCATGGGTAATTGTGGAAGGAGTCATGCACAAAATTTCAGTAACTATCCCCAGAGTGTTTTACCTCAACTCCAAAGCTCCTATAACTGAGGAATTTCCTGGAAGACGTGTCAACAAGATTCTTCCTCATGGACGCCATAGCTACAATTTAATTGAGGTACATTGATCATTATCAGTTCTGATCATACTTTAATGCGTTTGGCTGCGAAGGTTTTAGGTTCCGTCATTGCACACTTTCTATTTCTTACTAGGTCTCCATTGATGAGGATCAATTCAAGTCAGAAAGCAAAAAGCTAGCAGCTCACCTTGCTGACCCAGAAGTGGAGGTCAGTATTTCTTCCGCCTAAAGTTCTGTATTGTTCATAAACCTGAACATGCTTGGTGCATGCGCTTCACACATAAATGGCAATTGCAAGTGTAATCAGAAGTTTACTTTTGATGTCAAGTTCTTTTATAAGATCTGTCAACGTGCTTGCCTTCCGTTCTCTTTTTAAAAAGTTGAATCACTACTGTTAGTAATGATTTTAATTGTCCAATTGCACATACATGTCTTCTCTGGTAGGTTGTTCGTGAATTTCCCATTTATGATGTTTCTTTTGCCATTCTATATTCAAAATCTTAAATCTGTAGCTTGAGATTTTGATGACATAGTTTTACTTTATAATTGTTTGCTATTTGTCTTGCACTTTATTAAGAGGATTTGCTGAAAAATGGAATATCATGAATTGACAATAATAAGAGTGTGGACTGTGGGTATAGATCCAACTCAAATTATTTAGACAAATTTTAGATTGATAAATTTGAAACTTCATAATTTTTCTTGAATCTCCTTAAAATGTTTCAGTGCAACTGTGCAAGGCAGCCAGATTACATGACCTGTAGAATGGATTAAGAAACGTAAGGGGCAATATATTAATGTGTAAACTAAGACAACATTCCTTAAATGCTAAATTCAAGTACGATTGTACTGTATACTGTGCCAGGTATGAAAGCTAAGACAACATTCCTTCCTTAGCTCTTCACACTCACTGTTAGTACTTCCCCTTTTGGATGTGCTTTCACCAGCAATCTTTTTGCTGGTTTAGATCAATAAATTACTTGCATTATCAATCAAAAAAGAACTCTCTCAAATATGGTTTTAATTGGTACAATATGGCCTACATTTATTTCTCAGTACCATTTTATTTCTGTAAAATTAGTTTTAAATCACGCACTAGAAAATGAAGTCCTCCGTTACTATGTACATAGTTTGTGAATTCTGTATGCCAACAAAATTATAGTTTAGAAAATTTTCATTACTAGTAATGTAATTTTAAGTTGTTAATAGACGAGGACAATGAATAACAGTAGCACAATACTTTATGAATCTGATATGAGACGGCTTTTCATGAACAAAAGATTCTCTCAACATAAAATGGTGGATCTTCCCCTTGTTTATAGCAATCATAATACCCGAGAAGTAATTCAAGCTGTGGAGGATTCACTTCCAGTTTCATCATGGAGAACCCGCTGGGGTTCGGTAAAAATGATATTTTTCCTGTGCACTCCAGTCATTCAGCATATATATATATATATATATATATATATATATATATATATATATATATATATATATATATATATATATATATATATATATGTTTCTGGACTGCATGATTGTGATCTCATATATTTACTGAAAAAGAACTTGTCTCTTTAACTCTTACTCTTCTGGTTGAATGTTAAATGTCTGTATATGCTGCAACATGGCTTATGAGATTCTTTGATCAGGGAATATATGAAACAAAGGTTCCATTAGAGTTCAGTGCTATTCTTCAGATGGGTTGTGTTTGTAAAGTTGATAAAGCAACTAAGAAAAGAAATCCACAAGATGGTTGGAGTTTGAGTGAGCTGCATATGAAGACAACAACTGAGTGCCCGTATTTGGATCAGTCAATAGCTTTCTTCTACTTATATCATAGGTAAGTTAGGACCCCTTTGATTCTATTATATACCTGCTAAAAATTACAGAAAGATTTCCATTTCAAGTTTGATATTTTATGTTCTTTGATGATTCATGATATATTATGTTTAGTTCAATGTTCATGGTAATACTTGTCCTAAAGAGGAAACATGTTGGTGGGTGACACTGTATTAACTATTATGTGGATAGATAGAACAGTTTGTTTCATCAAATCAAATATTTGAATATATTCATACAATCTTACTTGACTATAAAAGGTTCTCTCCATGTATTAAAAGATCCTCTTTGCATGACCCATGCTCGACTGTTGGGTACTATATAGACATGACACCTGTCAATTACCACGTAAAACCCGTTCACTTGCCAAACCTAGTTCCTTCTAAGAGTCACAGCAAACAAATTTGAAGTGCTTGCTAATATTCTAAAAATAGCTCAGAAGTTCCAAAACCATTGATGATCTAATTTGTCTTGTGTTAAATCTACTTGCTATCCAATGTTCTTGCCTTTCTCTGCTGGCTTGTAGTACATCCATTAATCTACTTGGCATCCAAAGTTCTTGCCTTACTTTGCCGTCCAGTATTACATCCGTAAGCCTTCCATGTGTTGCATTCGTTCGTGAGGAATCCTTATGTTTACTTCCATCAGTGGAATTTGCCTTGATCTCTATTCAATTACATATAAGTGGGCCAGCCAATCCGTCTAGTAATTGATTTTGTATTCAAGGTAGGTTATTTCGTCCTAGCCTCCCAATTTATTCGTCCTAACAACATTTGAAGCCTAATATCCTTGCAAGCTTTGGATTCTTTCCTGTATTTGACCGGGAAAGAGATTACCAAGCAAGTGAAACTGTACTCGCCTCTTTCTATGTAAATGACTTGGATATTGCTTACTGCGTAGCTCTTTGGATTGTTTCTTAGATTGATTATTCCCATTTCTTAGTGAGATCATATTGGATTTTAGGGGATGGGGACTTCAACTTCAATCTTGAAAATAGAGTTGAATTTGTCTTTTTTTGGTGCAGAGGTAGGTAGGTAGCAGAATGGCCTTAATGCTGAAGAATACAATCTTACCAGTTATCAATTTTTTTTAATCCAAACAGACACGTTTTTGCATTTGTGGTCCAAAAAAGAACCCTTAATTTTCCCAAAATTTAAACCAAAAACCTGTAGTTCGTTAATCCAAATGCACCAAGTCAGAGCCTCAATAGTTTACTTTGAATAATCAATTTTCGAATTTTTCATGTGTAAGCAAACATATCAATCATCACTAGCATTGATTAAGCAGTTTGTTAGAACAATATTAGTGCCCATTTGGATGGGCTTTTAAGTTGGTCAAACTGACTTAAAAGTCAGTTTTTGACTTATTAGACTGTTTGGTAATTATCAAAGTGACTTAAAATAAGTCACTTTTTGCTTATTTTAAGTCAAAAGTTAAAAGTAGGGTGAGGGCTACTTTTTTTTTTTTAAACTTAAAAGCCATTTTATGTTGACCAAGTATATTACCTTTTTGCCCTTAAAACCCTAACATTTCTTTACCTCAATTTTCTGTTTCACGTTTGTGCGGCTGGAAGCGTGAAGAAGTATGTGAATCAAACAACTTATTTTTGAAATATGAATTTATATTCCTCTTATAAATAATTTGTGATGATAAAGAAGTATGTGAATGATAGACAATTATTATTACTTATGAATGAAATTAAAATAAATCTTAAATGTTTCAAGTGATCTATTCAAATTATATATTTTTAAAATCTAAAATAAGTTGCGCATATCAAATTAACTTAAATAATAAATTTATATTCCTCTTATAAATAATTTGTGATGATAAAGAGATATGTGAATGATAGACAATTATTATTACTTATGAATGTAACTAAAATAAATCTTAAATCTTTCATGTGATCTATTCAAATTATATATTTTTAAAATCTACAATAAGTTGCGCATATAAAATTAACTTAAATAATAAATTTATATTCCTCTTATAAATAATTTGTGATGATAAAGAAATATGTGAATGATAGGAAAATATTATTACTTATGGATGTAAATTATAAATTAATTTTGTTTTAATTTTTTTTAAGAATGAAAACCTTAAATTAATCAACTTTTTATCATGTTAACAGCTTTAAGGGTATTTCAAACATTTTGATAAAAAAAGTGTTTACCAGCACTTATTTGCCAAACACATCAATAACTTTTTTTTCAACTGCATCACTTTTATCCGAACACATTACTACTTCTTTTAAAAAATAAGTTTCAGCACTTTGAAAAGTTACTTTTTAAAAGTTACTCTTTTTAAGCCAATCCAAACGGGCTCTTAATTGTTTAACTTCTATTGGGGGCATGTTACTTATGAAATCCTGCATCGATTTTCGCACACAATCTTGTTTCTTCTGGATTTAGTCACACAACTGTTTAAGTTCACATTACAGATTTTGCGAGTTATCAAGACTTAATATGTAATATCTGAATTTTATTTCAGTGTGTCGGATGTACGAGCCATTTATGTGGGACATTTTCCTGCGTCCAAGATGATACATGTTGTGGTTGTCAATCCATTTCAAAACAAGGAATTATCACAAAACGTTCTTGAAAGACATTTTTATGAAGCTTGCCAAACATTGTCTGGGCAGCCTATCACACAAAAGGAAGGTATTAGTTTCAAGGTAAGGTCATTGTTTCCTCAAAATAGCATTAACAGTTTGTCTATGCTCTCATTCTTATCCTCTTTGTGTTTTGGCTCTTGTTTTAGTTGGATTATGTCGGGTACATCAAGGATGCTGAGAGGATTCTACAGAGAGCAGTTAATGAGCATAGGTTATTTTTCATTATCTTAATCTTTGTCATTCTATTTGTTCTTAATATGCCCTCTTGTCAATCATAAAGTTTGAATGTTGGGGGAATAGACTGATGACATATTTTTGGAATTATCAAATTTATGTTTCTGTTTGTTTTTTCCTATCTTGAAATATTGAAATTGAGCTATCACGAGAGATTCAGCTTTTCCTAAAACATTTTCTTCTATATTTAGCTCCATATCATTTGGTAAGTGTCTCATGTAAATCCGTTGGTTGACATATATTTAGCTCCATATCATTTGGTAAGTGTCTCATGTAAATCCGTTGGTTGACATTCAGGCATCATGGACCTGCAGTTGCCATGATTGAGTGCCCTAATGCCCATTTACTGAAGTCTGGCATACGAGCTTTGGAGGATTTTCCTTGCATCAGCATCCCTTGTAATGCTCGGGATAGTCAATATCAGGTCCAACAAATGCTAATAGTACCTGATTAAGAAGGAGCAATTGCTTAGTACATCTGATCCTTATCTATACTCAATGAAACAATGAAGAATTCTCCTTTTCAGGCACTAGGTTGGCAAAATGTAGCAGCAAAGATTGGAATGCAGCGATGCGCGACATCCTCCCAGTGGTTAAATGAAAGGATCACTCTCTCACGATATGCCCATGTAATTTCTTTCTTACTCTCTCCTCTCTAGTATTGCCTAATCAAGAGAGTTCTGAATGTTAAAGTTTCCAATTGCCTCATTTGTAGGTTCCCATAGGGAATTTTGATGTTGATTGGCTCATGCATACAGCAGATATCTTCTTTTCCAGAGCACTTCGTGATCAGCAACAGGTTATCTCATTCATATTGCACTGTTCTTCTTGATGACGGGTTTATTCTTTCTGATGATATAGAGTGCTATTATATCCACCTTCAGACGTAACTGTTTTAAATTGTTTGTTTCCTATGTTCCTCTCATTTTGCACTTCTCCAAGCAAGAATTTGTGTTGAACTCTCAGCAAGTTTTTTTGTGCATTATAAGTGCTTTTTTTTAGATATCCTTGCGTGATTGTGTAAATCTTTTTGATTCTCACAGGTCTTGTGGATATCTGATAATGGAATCCCTGACTTAGGAGGCATAAATGATGAAGTATCATCTTTTATGGATGAGGTCAACTTTAACATATCAACTTCTTACAAGAATATCTGCTTTCTTTATTTCTCTTACTGATTATTCAAGAGAATTTTTAGCCTTCTGATGTTTTTCTTGACCACATTTTTATACTAGCTTGTGCTTTATGAAAGCAGGTCAATCAACCAGTTCTTACTTATCCTGGTGCATATAGAAAAGTTACTGTTGAGCTGAAGGTTTAAATTTCCATCAATTTTCTGAGTTACTTCTTTCCTTCGTCTGGTAAATTTTTTTTCCAATACACAGATAATACTATTGCACTGTTGCTAAAAGATTCTTCTTATTTCTGATATTGTGATCAGATTCATCATCTGGCTGTTGATGCTCTACTGAAAAGCAACCAAGTAAACGAAATGGAAGGAGGCACTCTGTTTGGATTGGACCAGGACTTGAACCCTACGACGAATTTTACTAATGAACAGTACTTCTTTGACGCAACAACATCCTGTGCACCAGCATTTCGTGTACTTAAGCAGTTGATTCAAAGGTGCCTTACAGATGCAGTAACATCAGGAAACATATTTGCTGATGCAATGCTGCAACATTTGTACCGATGGCTCTGCAGGTTGGCTTGCTTTTTTCAGTTTTGTTCACAATTATATTTGATTGCTAATGCTACATTGTCCTTCTAACTATTGCAGCCCCCGATCTAGACTGCATGACCCAGCTCTTCACAGTATGCTTCACAAGGTAATTTATTGAATAAGAAACTTCTGGGTTGTCTAAAAAGAACATAAAGAATTCTATTTGGAAGTCGAGATGCATGACGTGCCTTCGTGCTATTAGTACTGGCACATTGATGTCATTTATTTTCTCTGGAATGTGTCCCAGCATGCTAATTCATTCACACGTGGTTTCTCCATTTCTTCTTGCATTCATCAAAACTGATGCTTTAATATTTTCATAATTGGCAGGTTATGCAAAAGATGTTTGCATTGCTTGTGGCTGAACTCCGAAAATTGGGTGCTGCTATTGTGTTTGCCAACTTCTCAAAAATCATAATTGACACGGGGAAGTCAGATATTTTTGCTGCCAAAGCCTACTGTGATAATGTTATTAAAAATGTACAATCAAGGTCAGTCTCTTGAATCAGAAGTTGTTTACTCAACATATATATATATATATATATATTTATTTATTTATTTTTGGTCTTTCTTCCCTTACTCTTATCTATCTGCAGAGAATTGTTTGAGTGGATTGAACTTGAGCCGTTGCAGTTTTGGCACTCGTTGCTTTTCATGGATCAGGTTAGCTGTGGCAGTTGACTTGATTTGTTCTTGTTATTAACATTTTAGCTTTGTGTTCCGTCTTTTCCTTCATTTCTCCAAGAAACATATTTATGCATTTAAAATCACAAAAAGATCCTTTTGTTGTGTTTAAGTCCATGCTAATACATGCATTGAGAATTTTAGATAGGAGCTGATCAGTTTGAGTCTCTAGCTGTATCCTAATGGTTCACATTTTCTTCGAATCATTAATTTACTTGAATCCCTGTTTTGAGTTCACGGTGATGAATATGTTGCCCCCTAGAAATCTTGGCAGTATTTTCATGCTATCAATGCCCTAGCCAGCTTTCTTTGTGCTGGGAAATGATTTGTATTACCTTTTCAACCCAAATGATTTTTAGATATGATAATCTAAATGAAATTGCAATGCATCAAATCAGTATGTAAAATCCATTTGTAAATAGGATAAGAAAAAAATTGGATGCTGCTTGCTTCATGGGGTAGTCCATTATTCTGGGTAAAGAGTTCATAAGCTAACTTTCGTTTGATGGTTCTGACAACAGATATGTTCTTTCTATCCTCATTTATTAAAGTTCCGTCTTACAATTTTCCTTTTATGATAGTACAATTATGGTGGAATTCGAGCTAGACATAGTGATGAACCTTTAGAAGTTAACTCAGAACCAGGTGAAGAAAGTGTGTGTGGTGAATCTCAAGTCGATATCGTGTCAAGCTGGAACATTGCAGAAAATTTACCGAAGGCAACTCAGGTATTTCCCCAGCTAGAAACTGTACAGGAACATTGCTTTTATTATATGAATGAAGGTGCAACAAGGTACAAGTGGACACCCCGATCTTGAAATACCAGTTAACTAGTTCGCACCATATTGCAACAGAACACAGTTGATCCTCAGTCTCCTTGATAAAATATTCTGCCTTATTATTCTATGCTGGTCTTTCATGTAGGATCGCTTCATTTTGATTGTTTCGGAGTTTATGTATGGTCCATGGAAATATGCACAAGAACAAGCTACACATCGAGTATCTACTAGCGATGGTGATTTATGTACACCATCAATCACTGCTGCACTTGCTGAAACATTTGATTTGCAAATGGCAGAAGATCTAAAGAAGAAGGTATCTGCTAGGACTCATTCATAGGCATCCCTTATCTTCGTCAATTGTGTGTTGAGTTCTTTAATGCGTGAGAACTTAACTTTAGAAAATTCTGCCTGCAGATTGGAACTTACTTCACTGACAAACTTCTGAAAATTGTTTGTGACCCTAATCTTCAAATGAAAGTGAAGAACAATTCTCAGAAGATCCAGGAGACACCAGATGCAAACTCACAATCTATTAGCCATGTCCAAAAGGAGGATCCAGCTTTAGAGTTCATTAAGCATGTCTGTGCAGTTTTGGCCCTTGACCAGAATGTGCAGCATGAAGTTCTGGTATTAAATGTTTTTCTAGCTTCCCTTACTAATGAACAAAATATGTATTAGTAAAACCTATTGACATCGTTTTTTCCGTCCGGCACTGAAAGTCTAGTCTAGCGTACAGAGGGACCCCGGTTGCTGTATAGTAACCACACGTACATCGATTGCTTAGTCTTATGTTTCCCATCCAATAAGTCTCATGAAGGCTCTGCATAACACATAATGCTAAATTATTTAGTGATACCTATTGAAATGTGGTGTTTTAAAGTAGCGTGTGACAGTCTATTAATGGCTAAATATATGTTGGATTTCACTAGTATTGATTCTTCTGCAACAATAGCATTTAATTGCAGCTCGCCATTAATTAGTTTTATTGCTTCTTATTATGCAGATCATGAGGAAAAATTTATTAAAACTTGTTCGTGTGAGGGAATTTGCTCCGGAGGCAGAATTTCGTAGTCTTTCTGTATCATATACCCTTCCAAATGTCATTTGCAGGTAAATGTAGGGGAAATAGGAGTTACTTTCACCTGAAACATGAGCAAGTGGGAGTATCTGCCACTGCCGGGTTTTGTCTTCTGTAGAATATCCAGAATATTAGTTGCTTTCTAATTTCCATGATCTGTTGCTTTCAGTTACTGCAATGACTGCAGAGACCTTGACTTGTGTCGAGACAGAGCTTTGATTTCTCAGGAGTGGCGTTGTGCTGTGCCCCAGTGTGGGCAACCTTATGATCGTGAATCAATAGAAAATGCTCTTGTTCAAATTGTTCGGCAGAGAGAGAGGCTATACCATCTTCAGGATCTAGTATGCCTAAAATGCCACCAGATTAAAGCTGCGCATTTATCAGATCACTGTGCTTGTGCCGGATCATTTAGCTGCAAGGAAGATGTCTCAGATTTCCGCAATAAAATGCAAGTCTTCTTGAACATAGCCGTAAATCAAAAGTTTCAATTGCTCCAAGAATGCACTTCTTGGATTTTGGAAGCCACATAACTACAAGTATCAGATAAGTGCACCTCATTATCAGTGGCAAATCGTTTGAGCACTTAACATTTGCTGGCTGCTCTGCATGGTGCAAGGCTGCCTCATGGCGTCCAAAACAAGATTTACTTTTTATTGATACACAATTAAGTCCAGGTATTCGAGGAGTCCATGAAATGAGAGCTGATCTGTTTTATAAAATCAGCTGTCTGCATGGGCTTTCGTAAATGCCCTCGAGGAGTGCCAGTTATCTATACAGCTGCACCCTTTCTTCGGAGAGGAAAAAAAGGATTCGTATTGCATCCGGTATACTCATACTTAGTTCTAGATTTGCTGGTTTGGTGGAGAACTGATTGCTATATACAGAGAGCATGCAGATAATTACTAATATGTGGCCACCAATTCAACATCTTAACAATTATGCTACAAGAGTAAAGCTGTATGATGTTCATATTGCAATGACAGTGAAATGTACAGTCACCTTTCTTTTATACTTTGATTAGTAAACGACGATGAAACTAACTGTATCAAACCTTGTTGGTTGTTAAAGTTAGGTATAAGTTGCGTAGTTTCAGAATCAAACCAAACAATTGGTGAGATTTCGATACTCATGTGGCTCTAATCTATATTTAATTTACGGAACGACTCACTAATCTATATCTTCATGCACTACTGGGCTTTAGATCTCTAGTTTGAACCCTGTCTCATACAAGATTACAGTACAGTGGACTAGTTATCTTGTCACAATTTTGATTTGTATCTGTTGTGACATTGTTAAATGACGATATATTACTTGGAATTGATTCGTTATCGTTCCGCTGCATTTGTGAAATTCTGCAATCTTTAATGTCTAAAAAGATCGTACTTTTGACTTATTGTTGCTGTGTTTCAGTAAATAGCAAAAACATAGTTTTGGACACTAAGATGATAATGTCATTCACTTAACAAAACTGGAAGAATGAAAGCCATCAAACGGGGAAAAGACAACACCGATGTTTTGTGGTACTAGAAATGTCAAACGGGGAAAAGACAACACCGATGTTTTGTGGTACTAGAAATGCAACTCTCCTAAGAACACAACTTCTAAGTTTTCTAACATATAATACGAGTTCATGTGAATCCAAGTATTTTTGCACAGAACATGTCATATCAAGAAATTCACTGAATATCTCTATTCATCTTTAACTGTGAACCCAAATATTATACTAACATGAGGTTGCTGTAGGAACCCTAAAACTTCAAATCCTGGATTCACCTGTGTAAAACGAAACAACAATGGCGATAAAAGAGTACAAAAATAACAATTTGTTGGATGGTGAGGGAGGAGTAACTATTGTTTTCACCAGAAGGACCATTTTTTCTTGGTAGATATATTTTCAGCTGGCTCATCCTTCTTTCTGTTCTCCATTCCCCCCTTCAGAGCCTCCAGCCTTCTCCTGCATGAGGATTAAATTCAAACAAAATCTTCGACACTAGGAAGTAGGATATGCATAGTTATCAATAGGACTGTTTGCATATATAGCTTCGTTGTCAACAATGGTCTTTCAGATAGTTCTCTCCTAAAATTTCACTTTTAATTGAATAATAATAAAAAAAGACATGTCATTGATTTAAGAACAGTGGACACCATAAACATCAAGAACTGGATTGCAAATGCTCCAGCTTTGATTTTGTTCAACAACCTAGGTTCAAGTTTAAGATAGATTCATCTCTTACAAACCAAATTCAGCTTATGCATATTATATTGTTAATCAAAGTTATAGCTGCACCTTCAATTGGCAAAATAAGATACACTACCATGGTTTAAGGAATACTACGATCCTCAAAATAATCCATCGCATATAGGATTCTCACTGAAAAATTGCGATAGAATGTCTAAACATTTGACATGACTGATTGTACCACATGTAAAGTACACAAACAGATGATCCACTAAATTGAAAGCATACTACTGCCAAATTTATGGTTCTGCTCCATTATAGTTATATAGCACAAGTAATGGCATGCTTTTAGAGTTACTTTAAGAAAATAGAACAGTATTTACAGATTCACATTATCTAAATAAATATTATGCTAGAACCAAGAGTACCATAACAAAGGTAGGGCCCAGGAAAATAACAGAAGAATCAGTTATCATACTTGATATCAGTTACGCGACCATGTAGACTCCATCGTTGCCGAAAACCTTCCATACCTTCAACTCCACTAGCCAAAATTAAGTGCCTAGAACAAAAGGAAGATATTTAGAGAACATACTTATTGTATATTACTACATAGATGCTGTAAACAGAGAAGGGGCAGCAGCGGGGTAGAGGAATTGGTCGACTCATCAGGCATTAGAAATTTCTTTTGCTGAACGTGGAATTACCAACTACCTTTAAGGTCAAATGATACCATCAAATATGTCAAATCTGACAAAAATGTCAAATAGGAGCAGTTATGTATCCACGGATGAGAATTCCAATATTGTATGTTTTTTTCGGCTACACTACCCTCCCCAGTCCCCACTTGTGGGATTACACTAGGTAGTGTGTGCGCAAACCTTACCCTTACCTTGACAGGTAGAGAGGCTGTTTCAAACACAATGAATAAGTAAAGTATGTTATTTTTGTTTCACTAGAAAGCAACTACTACAAATAAACTGCACACATGATAATGGTAATTTCATGCATAGGAGCTGCATTGATGCTCAGAGATAGCCCGTAAGTTTCAGCTGACTAAATACTTGATGAGTCATTGCCAAGGAAAAGACAGAATCAGTAATATCATTACTAAATTTTACTCTAACAAACCTCTCCAGTGATGTGACTTCTGATTCTAGTTGAGTGGCTCTTTCCTTTGCTTGATCAAGAGGCATTGACATCCCTAATTTCTGTTCACTATCTTGAAGGCGTTTCCTGAGCTCCTTATCCTACAGATGACAACTTCAGATTAACAACAGCTATGCTTCAATCCCAAGAAAATCAAAGTCAGCTGTATAAATACTCACTGAGCATGTTCCCATTTAAATTCATCTCAAGCAAACATTATATAAAAGAAAAAAAAATGTCATAGAAATTTTCTATATTTCCTACTAGCATAAGAATCTCTAAACAACATAAAATTATTTCTTCAAGCAACCAAAACCTCATTTAAAATACATGAAAATCAACTTTATATGAGCAAACATGTTAAAAGATCAACTCCTTTGTTATCATTCTCACCCTTCTCTCTGCACATTGCCGATATAAAGCAATCTCATCCTGACAGAATGGCTCGATATCATTGATTTGTAAGCCTAAATCAGAAAAACCTTGACTTGATGAGTATTTTAAACCACATGAGTCAGAGAAGGATCATCGAGGAAAAGAAGACATACAAAGGAACAGATTCCTCAAGATTCCGTCACAGAGATCAACACCTTCGAGTACATGAGACGCTATCTCAGGTGGAATGACTGGTGATGGAGGGCCCATCATCAGATCATCACCCACCAGGATGGTTTCCTCCATAGTCTGCTGTGAATCAACTAAAAGACAAAACACAACAAAATATTAAGCATAAGTCAAACTGTTGAATCCTTTGCACTGCCTCTTTCACAATATAATTAACCAAATGCAAAAGTGCAAGTAATGTTGAGTCTCAGAAGCTGAGGCTGCAGTTCTTTAAAAAGGTCCCTTTTTATGTCTGTTCTTTTCTTTCGTTCAAACGGTATTTTCAAAGGCAAAAAAAAGAAAAAAATGCTAAGATTTTAAAACTATATGTAATGCAAAAAAATACTACATATGGACAAAGAAATTGACATATTTGTAATTAAGTGAAATTTGAAGTAAAAATAGTGTCAATTAAATTCAAACACCATTTTAAATTATGAACCCAAATACAAAGACAAAAGCTTACTTCTAATTAACACTAGTGTGTAGTTTTGTAATTTGGTTATTATAGATCTCTAATTTCCTATAGTTCAGACCCTAACCCCAGCACCTTCATTCATACTATATCATTAACAGTTATTTTATTATTTTTCACGTTATAGTTATCTTTAGAGCTTCCCTCTTTAAAACATAGCCCCTCGCCTTGAGGCGCATGCTTAATGCCTTGGTTCTTGCACCAAAGCTTAGTTGAGGTCAAGCACCAACTTATGTTGTGTAGAACTGTATGATCATCCCATACCATGTAGAGGTGCATACCATGTAGAAGTGTGTGGCCATCTCTATCTAAAAGCTTAGAGACATTGTTAGAGAGAATATAATTTTTAATACTTAATTATATTATATCTCAATATGTTGCACCAAACTCCAGAACTTAAGCCTGCCTGAAGCATGCTATTAAAAACATTGCTTTTAAGCAAGCAAATACGTTGTATAAATTCATGTTAGTACAAATGACATACACAATGTTACACCATGCAAGAATGAGTTTCCATAATACCATTTCAGCCAATATTTCTTAACACATGAATAATCTGCCTATGACAATTGACACAAGAAAACCATGGTTCTAATTTACTGAATAATATACATTCTTTCGGCTCAAGAAAATCAAAAAGCTTGGGGAAAGGGGAAAATTAAAAAAAAATTGTTTAAGAGAGAAATAATATGCAAAGAGTTTTGAGTTACCATCCATGGTGTCCTCCTTTTGCTATGGCCAAGCAGATGTTCAATTCTATGCACCAAAGAAGTGATTTTTCACAGATCCTCAAGGAGTTTCTTCAAGATCCCAAGTCAATACAGATGCACAGGGTACTTTGGTACGTGGACGACTGTATTTCTTGTGTTTGGCCAAAAAAAAAAAAAAGGTTTTGCAACAGAATGCTGCACTTTGCTACAAAACAAACCAAAAGAAAGTTATGAGAGTAGAAAAGGAAGATCTTTTGTTTTTCCATCGTGCAAGTATAATCTCCTATTTGGTACCATTATCTGCAAATTCGAACAAACTTCAATTCCCACAGCTCATTCTCATCCAAACAAAAATTATAGCATTCTAAATTTATAGAGTTAAGGAACCAGCAAGCAACAAAAAAGATTAATCACTGAAGCACAATCCAAATCAATCAAAACATTATCATACAGATAAGCAACTGAAATGAAAAACATTTCACACCATTTTCAAACTTTAGATAACTCCCACACAGATGTCAACAACATCATATCCAATGCAATCCCACAAGTTGGTTCTGGGATACACAGACCTTATCCCTACCTTTATGTTGCTCGAACTCTTAAAAAATGTCAATGGGTCCATGTTGGATTCTCCAAAATACTCCAAAAGTAGTATATTTTGGAGAATCCAACATGGGTGCGGCATCTAAAGTGAAGGGGTAAAGAGGTTGTTTTCAATAAAGATGTCAATAAGTAATTTATTCAGTGAAGCATATTGTCAAACAATATGTGGGCATCAAGTCATCCTAAGCATTGAGCATTCAAGAAGCTAAACTACCACCCCAATACATGGAATTTAGTGTTAACAAGCTCTGTCAATACACTTTTAAGCTATAAAAATTCTGCATTCAGTCCAAGATTCATTACTCTATCATATCTAAGTACTTCATTAAGCAAGAAACTCAAAAAGGGTGAGAAGAGAGAAAAAATAAATTACCAGATTTCGGAATCGAAAAAAAAAAAGAGAACCAAATTGATGAAAATATAGGGAATGTGCTAAACCCGGACGGTTCGGTAAAGAGATAATTAATTATCTCATTAATTAATTATAAGGTAAGATAAAATTAATTTTGAAAAGACGAACAAACTTTTCTTTTTTTATGATAAGGGAAACCCATAGCCGCTACCATTTGGATCCTCATAGGGTAAAATTTTCGCTCCTATGCAATAGCTTGTAAACTACATAAGAGAGATAACCTGCACTAGACAAGCCCGATGCAATGAGCTCGACCCAGAAGGCAAACCCCTTACTTTCTCTGGCAAGGAATTTCGAACTTGAGACCTCAAATATGAAAGTTTCAAACCCAAATCACTGAATCACCCTAAAGGGTAGAACAAATAAAATTAAATCTTAAACCATCATTAAACAGATTGAATTTTAACAGATTATTTTATTTCATTTCGGCTCAATTGTTTTTTTTGCGCGATTTAACATATCATTTATCAACATACCCTGTTTTAAGTCATCCAAATCCTCGCTCATTGGCAAACATTATCTTTTGTTGGATGAAGGTTTTTTTTTAATCAAATTAAATAAGGAATATAAGTTAATTAAAAAGGAAGATATTTAAATAATTTATTTTTTAAGTTAAGGATTTTGATTTTTAATCTATAGATAGAATGTCTAATTAAGCATGTGCATTTTTCAATATATTAAACTAAGATTTAAATTACAGAAGTGATATTATATAAACTACTTAATAAATTAGATCAATAGCATTAATAGTGCTTCTTGTTAGATTAGATAGTCAATAATTTACTATCAATAACATTTCAAAAGTTGCATTATTCTTTATTGTATTTTGCATCATATTATACTTTTTTTAAAGTATATCATATTATACTAAAACTAAGAATTTTAGGCAAAAGTTAGATTACGATTTTATCCTCATATTAAATTTAAATGTTATAAATTATTTAATAAATTAAATATTAAATAGTAAATCATCATATTAGTACATGAATTCAACCACCATAAAATATCTAAAATATATATTCTTTGTATTAATTTCATGTTGGAGTAATTTCATAAATTTTTTGATTTGTTCATATTCTAATCGGAAATATGAATGGTTATGTTTGTCCTTCACAAAAAGGAAAAAAAAAATCATACAAACCTATATTGTATTCTTTTTTTATATATAAATATTTGTATTAATGTGAAGTATATTAACATAAATTTTATTACCACTAACTTTGCATTATATGAATATATGTAACTCTCACTATTATATTCATAGTGATTTTTAATCACATCTCTCATCCTCATCTATGATCTCAAATGGATTAATGTCATATTCATGACAACTTTTTGTGTTCCTCAATCGTATCCTATAATTAATGACATTTGACATAATATTATACACACTTAAAACAATTGAAAAAAAGAGAGGAGAAAATCTCTATACTCTCTTCTCTTGTCCCTTTTTATTTGTTTTGTTTAGTGTTTATGTTTCTTATTTGTTGTTATTGTACAACTTTCTATTGTTTTGTTATTATTATTGAGAATCTACAGCGTTTTGTTGCTTTATATACATTAGCCTAGCATGTGGTATTTTAGTATCCTCATTTGAATATTGTATATGCACAATAGCGGGTTATTTTTACTTTATACACTTTTAGTCAATTTTATAATTAAGAATCTATTATTTTTTTAAGAAGATATATGTATTTTCTATCGTAAAATGACAATTTTTTTTAGTAAATACCAATAGATTTAAAGAGGATAAAATTGTCATTTGCAATACAAAATTTACATGAAATATTTTGGGATAAACATGAAACTCACGTTCCCAGAACTAGTGTATATATAATTGTAACTTAATAATAAAAAAATAGCAAATTTCAAAAGTTACACCCATTCAAAAGGAAATGTAAAACAATTTAGGATTTTTTGGTAGTAATTCAACTAGATTTTAATAGAATATCGTTTATATATCACTAAAATAACGACAATAACAGAAAAGATGAACAATGAGCAACAATCATGTAACTAGGAAATGTAATTAAAAGACAAAATAGGTGATGAGAAAAATAAAAAGCATTAAATGCTCAATCAACATTCTAAGGATCGATGTCCAACATTTTCCTCTCCAGCATTGTTATTAGCTTTATCAGACATGATTATTTATGTAAGATTTAATAGATTAATAATTTAAATCTTTAACCAGTTATCAAAAGTATAAAATATAGGATAAAAACTAGTTATGTTTTTCAAGTATATATCAAATAAAATGGAATAAAATATAAATATTTCATTTCATTTTCATTTGGCCTCGATTAGTATAAATGTGTCTTTTCACTTGGCCTCAGTTGGTATTGATGTCCTCCAGCTTTAAATGTATACAATTAAATATTTAAATTTGTATGAAGTTGAACAAGTAGACACACACATCGTACATTATGCAACACAAATAGTTTGAGTGTATTTCAATTTCCACGTGAATTGTCATGTAAGACACTATGTCTATTTGCTCAACTATATATAAATTAAGTGTTTATGTGAGTATAATCAAATTTGAAGAGCATAAATGTCAAGTAAAACTAAATTAAAGCACATTTATGTATCATACTTTTTAGAGATAAGGGTCGAGAACACGCCTAAACTATCTCACTTTATTGAGTTTCCTACCTAAACTATCATCAGTCAATGGTTAGCAAAGCCCACCTAAACATTCACCAGACCAAATATTTATCTAAAAATGCTTCTAGACGCATTTGTTCGTAAAATTTTCATCCACCTGACATACGCTTCATTTGCTGACATACTAATTTTTAAAAATATATCCTTAATTTATTTTTTAAAATTCTATACTCTCCATCGGAAATATTGATGTCATGGCAGAGACGAGAGCACGAGTAAGAAAATAAAGAAGAAGATTATGAATGTCATGATTGAAATAAAATAATTTACACAATAATAATTTTAATCTTTGACCTTAAGTTTTAATCTAATATTTTTGGGAAATGAAATTATTTTTCCATGTAGCAGAATTTTTAAGCAAGAAAATGAGTATAAAAAAATCATCCGAAGTTAATCGAGATGTGTTTCACTAACTTTTGGGTTATAATCAGGTAATAAACTCACGCTTTCAATAATATTCAAGTACGAAACTCAATAAAAATATATAATTTAAATATGTTTCGACGTTATTAACTCGACTTTTCAACATATAGTAGGGTCATAATCGTCATTACACAAGTATACATCCAGAACCTTCCCCTGATAAACGAAAGGTTCAATTCAAACTTCAAAGCTAGTTGAAACTCGAATCGGAGAGCAAAAATGGGGTCGACTGCCATTTCTACACAACAAGCCTTCTGCAATCTCCAAAAATTCACTCCTTTAAGCTACGCTAGCAGCTGTAGAAGTTTAAGGAGTAGGAGAAAATGGGCGGTGCCGATTAGGTGTTGCTCGCCGTCGCCGGCGGCGGAGGTAGCGACGGCGGCGAAAGAAAACCGGCGGGAATTGCTGAAGAACGGCGACGATAATCTGGAAATATGCAGAGTATTGAACGGGATGTGGCAAACTAGTGGTGGATGGGGAAGAATCGATCGAAACGACGCCGTTGAAGCTATGCTTAATTATGCAGACGCTGGGCTTTCTACTTTCGACATGGCTGACCACTGTATGAATTAGTTTATATTTTTTTAACTAATTATTTAGTTTTATTTTTCCATTTAATATGATTATGATTACGAACCATTAACATATTTTTAGTTTAAGATTGTACAATTCAAAATTCTTTCTTTGCTTTCTAAAATTCATGTCAAGTTAAAATAAATTGAAATGGAGGGAGTATGAGTATCTATTCTTATGCATAATGAATTTTGAATTTTTATTTTGCCTACTTTTTATATTTTGAAAGAAAAATTAATGAAAATTTTGATTCCGCTACTTTATACGTATGACAAGTAGTGATTGTGGTTTGTTAACCTCATACGTTGCATGTTTTTTTTTTTGGTTTCCCACCCGGGTGTTCGGAGCCCACATTGGAGCTCCGACTAAATCCTGATCGCGCTCTGCAGGGCCCATTCGGGGGTGGCGCTCCCAATAGGATTTTCTCCATACCCAGGAATCGAACTCAAGACTTTGGTTAATGGTGAAACACTCCCACCAGTGCACTACAGAAATGTCGGTCATAGCTTGCATGTTATTATCACAGTTTGTGTTAGATGTTCTTGTGTGTTATGTTTGGACACGTCTGCATATCTGTTAGTATTTTTGATTTTCCCTATTTAACCCCCTTTTCTTTTGAGAATTTTCAATTTCTTACGACAGATTTTGTTGTATTTGCACTTATGGTCCTCTCTTGCCAACAAGGTTCATTTTGACAAGGATATGTTAGGTGAAGTTACACATTTGACCACTCAGCCTAAAATATTACTAACAAAATGCTAGCTAGTATACATATATTATACATTTCTCGGCTATTTTTTTGGGTGCACGATTATTTAAGTTAATTTTCCATTTTTAAAAAGGAGAGAGAATTTGGAAATGTTGTCCAAATATTTCTGGACAGACAATGGATAAGGAGCTAAAAGATCAAAACCAGATAAGAGAAGCTTATTTCAAATGAACTAGTGACTAGTCATATTTTGGTTGTCATTCTAAGTAAAGTGGAATGGTTCTTCAACTACCCTTTAAACTATTTTATTGATCAAGAATGGTAGAGCTCTTGAACAACAGTTTTCGTCAGTTCTCGTTGAACTCTATCAAGATTAAGTCTTTTAGAGCAAATGAAGCAAGAACATTAACGCCAAGGCCATTCCAGTGCTTGTTAACTGAAGATAAGCAACGGGCTATAGTTAAGAATGGGAAAGATTCACTGGATATATGTAGCGTTGTCAATGGGATGTGGCAGACTAGTGGTGGATGGGGAAGACTTGAAAGGGACACTGCAGTTGATGCTATGCTTCAATATGCTGATGCTGGACTTAACACTTTTGACTTGGCTGATATATGTAAACATTAATCTTCTTGTTTATTGTTGCTCCTATGCTTACATTGCTTATGTCATAATTTCATGCTGGTGGAATGTTTTCTCTGTGGCGCGTGACTTGTATTGTATTAATCGATCTAGTTTTGTTGATACATGCTAACGGAACATATTTTGTAGGATTAGAGAAGTGTTTGAGTTGGATAACAAAGACTCGATGCTTGTAAGTAAAAGTTTTCTTATCATTGTTGGCCTTGCAGATGGACCTGCTGAAGATCTTTATGGCATCTTCATTAACAGAGTACGTAGAGAGCGCCCACCAGAACTTCTAGAAACTGTGAGAGGGTGAGTAACAAAGGCATGTTTCTATAGTAACATAGAATTTTCTGTGTTGAGCTTGAGGGAGGAATTCAACCCGTAAAGTTATTCTTCTGATTTACCTCCAGTCTTACCAAATGGGTGCCACCACCGGTCAAGATGACCCGCAGTTTTGTCAGTGAGAGCATTGATGTTTCAAGAAGAAGGATGGATGTTGCAGCCTTGGACATGCTTCAATTTCATTGGTAATAACCATCTCTAGTCTTTGTTAATATGTCATTGTTCACGTGTTAGGAAATGGCAGTGATAAATTAATAATAGACGGTTCATCTGATGTTTAGATATGAAATAACACCAAGTAGTTACAGCTCTTCTTATCATCTTGGGATTTAAAGTGGTTTTAGCACAAAAAGAGCTTACTGTAAGTTGCACAAGACAATAGGTCAAGAAAAACTTATCTTGTTCTACTCTTACCGGAGTACAATACAAAATTATTTTGTAATGAAATTTCGTTTCCTTGAGGTTTTCAATCTTCTGAGATGAAGCATTTGAGCAATATCTTGAGAAATGAGTTTTCATGTTTCCTTCTGAAATATTATCCTTTAAGTGGACAAAATTGCTTCACCGTGTTAAGTTCCACTTCTTAAATATGTAGTATATCGCAATCTTTACCTTTATGAACTTCAAGTTGAACTGTCTCACAAGTCATATCAGACAAATTTTGGCCCTTGGGATCCGAGAAGAATTCTTTTTCTTATTGCACTAATCCAGGCTGCATCATAGTCTTTACGGTCATCAACTGAAATAATTAGGAATCAAAACTGTTAGTTACTCTTTGTTGTTCTGCTTGAAAACCAGGTGGGACTACTCTAATCCTGGATACTTAGACGCACTAAAGCACCTCACGGATCTCAAAGGAGAAGGTTAGTTGTATATTTCTGTCTTGGAGCTTTCATCTCAGAGTTGTCGATAGGCTACATAGTGACACAGCTTACATGCAGGCAAGATTAAGACCATTGCTCTGACTAATTTTGACACTGAGAGATTAAGGATAATTCTGGAAAATGGGATTCCAGTTGTTAGCAATCAGGTATCGAGTTCTAGGCAATTCTCATTGTTCTGCCCTTTACTTTGTATTTTCAGCTTTGAAGTAAAAGGGTTTGTTTCTGCAGGTACAACATTCAATTGTTGACATGCGTCCTCAACAGAAAATGGCAGAGCTTTGTCAGCTTACAGGAGTCAAACTTATAACGTCTCTCTCTCTCTCAACTTGTTAGAGCGATACATGATTTATTTAATCGGTTAATGTGATTGTCTAGTAACATGACTCTGATGTATTACTAAATTTTGTTTGAATGCAGGTATGGAACAGTAATGGGAGGGTTATTATCTGAAAAGTTCCTCGATACCAACTTAACGATACCTTTTGCTGGCCCTGCATTGAACACTCCTTCACTACAGAAGTACAAAAGGGTAATTACCCTGGAAAAACTACTTTTCGCTGTAATGTTTGAATGTGTTATGCCAACATAGAAACTCATAACCTTCAAATCCTAGATCCACCTATATTTGGGGAACCGGAGCTTAACAAACTGTATTATGTGCCCTCGTGTTTCGTTGGCATTAGAAATGTTCTCTTTTTTTACAGCAAGATATAGTTCCGTATTGGATCAACAAATTTACTGCGTTATAAAAAACAATTGCAGATGGTTGATGCTTGGGGAGGGTGGAGCCTCTTTCAAGAGTTGCTCAGGACACTGAAAACTGTTGCCAACAAACATGGAGTCTCCATTCCAACAGTTGCTGTGAGATTTATACTGGATCAGGTATTTTCCAGTTTTCATCATTTTCTCGAGTAATGAAAGAAAACAATTAGTTTAAGTTATATACACTGTCAATGCAATGTATCTTTTACTCTAAATGTGGAATCTTTTATCTCGAGAATAAGACAAACTAGGATGACCTGATACACTAACGGTGTATATAACTTAAACTCGAAAAAGATTCATATCAATCTGTTTCATTTTGACAAAAACTGTTGCACAACTGCAGCCAGCCGTGGCAGGATCAATGATAGGTGTTAGGCTCGGTCTGTCGCAACATATTAAAGATGCCAATGCTGTGTTTTCTCTTGTTCTTGATGAAGAAGACATTAGCAGCATCCTACAAGTTACAAACAAGGGCAGAGATCTTCAAAAAGTTATTGGCGACTGCGGGGATGAATACAGGCGTGCTTAGAGCCACAAGGGCGGAGAAATTCACTTGATATGTATAAATAATCTATCAAGAACCTCAATAAGAAAAAAAAGGTATGTTTTAAAATCAATAAACTTCAAATTCTGTAAGGATCATTCTTTATCTTCTCTATAAACTTGTATAGAAGTTGTAGTTTTATTTTTATTTTTATGTATTATTGGTATCTAGTGTAGATAAGCCTAAAAAATATCATCATAACTAATCTGTACTTAAATATACAACAATGAATGAAAGTTTCTTTTGATTAGTATATATGTCATATCTGATTTTCTCCATATTACAAAATGAACAAAAAGAAACTTTTAAGAAATTGGCCATCTTTTTTCACTAAATTTTAATAAGATATTTTAAATTTGAAGTAAAAATTAGGTCTCTGTATACTTTTTCTTTCCAGATCTCACTTTATAGAACTACACTAAATATATTGTTATTGCTATAAAATTTGACTGAAATGTATTCAGACACAATATTCAAAATTCTAGTGAAGTTAACTCAAGATGATTTTTTTTTGTTGGGATAATTTTAATGATAAATAGGGATTTTAGTTTTTCAAGAGGAGCCTAAGCACAACTATTAACACGTTAAGTTTAGATAATTTTGTTAATAAGAAGAGTACTAATGACATTTAGCTTTTTAATTTTTAGAGTTTTCTTTTTTAATCCTTGAAGTTTAATTTCGACGTATACCGTATAATTTATGTTGATTTCAAATATTACATTGAATTGTCCTCACTCATAGAAGTATTATAACACTTGATTTATAGAGTCGATTTTAATCAAAATGTTACTTTATTTTCAATATAGCTTGTCAACAATTATGTCGTTAGTGTGAATTGCAATTTCTTACTAATGACGTGTTAGTTAATTATTAATTATCAATAGTCAAGACCACGTCTAATTTGTAGCGAAGAAATTATACTAATAACGATATCAAAGATTAGCATTGTTTCAAGACCGCAAGAGTCTATATTATTGACGTCTCCTTTCTCGTTAACTATTAAAATTATGGTCTATATTGTTGATATCTCCTTTCTCGTTAACTATTAAAATTATGGTCTATATTGTTGATATCTCCTTTCTCGTTAACTATTAAAATTATGGTCTATATTGTTGATATCTCCTTTCTCGTTAACTATTAAAATTATGGTCTATATTGTTGATATCTCCTTTCTCGTTAACTATTAAAATTATGGTCTATATTGTTGATATCTCCTTTCTCGTTAACTATTAAAATTATGGTCTATATTGTTGATATCTCCTTTCTCGTTAACTATTAAAACTACGTTATATATATAGTAATCCAGTATAGTGATAATATATAACAATTGAAATTTAGTTTCAATCTATAGTGTATATTATGGTATTACATTGACTTATTTTCTGTAACTACTTTACTTGATTTGAAATATATTTATACTTTTTCCTAAATTAAACAAGTTATTTTTATTCATATTATTGTTTTTTTTTCATAAAATTATAGGTACTTGGAATAATAAACCATTTATATTAGAATTTATTACTAAACTTTTTACAAGAATGATAAATGAGTTAACTTCAAAAATGATTTTAAAAAATAATCAGATGAATTTTTTGAAAGGTGAAATTAATAGTATAGAAATTGATAATATTTTGCAGAATTCTAAATTACAGGATAAGATTGCTATTCTACAAAATCAGTTCTCGCTTGATATTTACGGAGATCATCCAAATGTTTTTTGGAACAGAAAAAAGTATGTTGTTAGTCTTCCATATGAGGATGATTTTATTGAGGATAATATTCCTATAAAAGCAAGGCCCTGCCAGATGAATTCAGAGTATCTAGAATTATGCAAAAAAGAGATTGAATCTCTATTTCAGAAATGCCTTATAAGGCATTCAAAGTCTCCATGGTCAATTTAGAAAATATAATAGCATCATAAACTCTATCTAATAAATCCTTTTTATTAGGAATAGGGTACCTGATCCATCGTAAAGCCTTATTAAGTGGCTTATAATTGATAACCAACCTAGGGGCACCTCTTTCCTGTTCAGCATGTTTATTAACATAAAAAGCTGTACAAGACCTTGGAGACGTTTTCTGATTATACTTCAAATAATCAAATTAATAATGGTAGCATGTCTTCTAGAATAACTAGATCTAATTCTTCTTATATATCTCCCCTGGATTATATTGTGCAGGTTCCTTCTAGAGCTTCTACTTCTCAAATTAGAGAAAGTTATCGATGTGATAATATAAAAATTGATAAAGACACTATTGCTAGACCTGACTCAGATTTAGATATAACTGAATCTGAAATGAATTTCCCAGATGAGTTAACTACATGAAATGTTTTATGATGTCTGACAAAATTATTGATTTTAGTCCAGGATCCCTGGCAAGAGAAAAGGAATTTCAGAAATCTAGATGGAAACCTTTTAGAAATGGTTTTTCAAAAGCTTTAATAAAGAAGAGCAAATGGGTTTTCAAGAAGAATTTTATAAAGATCTTATTGAATCTAGACAAAATGTTTTAATTGCTTTTGTCCCTTGGTTTATGAGTAAGCATGTTTATAACTATATTTCTGTTATAGAAAAATATTTTACTTTAAGTAATGGTGAAATTACTAAATCAATGTTTCCTCCATTACAATCATTTCAAATTAATAAAGATGACAAAATTGTGTATTTTAATGCTTTTTCAAAATTATTTGAAGATAATACTGCTTTAGTTACTACTCAACATATTAATATCATGATAAAACAACATAATTATACAAATATTTATATGAGCATGTTAGGTGATCATATTGTTTCTCTTCATGATAAAGTTAATAGACTTCTGTGATCATATTGTTTCTCTTTATGATAAAGTTGATAGACTTCTTTCACAATTGAATTTTGATAAGAAAGGAAAAGGAAATGTTGCTCAACCTAGCCTTCAGCCTCCCCCAAAGATTGAAGATTTCAAGTTAAAGAATTTCTCCGATTTGGAAAATTTCCTAGAAAAGACTTTTAAAGGTAATAACCTTAAACCCCTGAAGATGATTAATAATCTTTCAGGAGGGGAAAGTAGTGGTGGTAATAAGAAATTTTCTGATGAGATTAATAAGATATCAAAAAAATATGCCAGAAAACCAGTTCAGAGGATGTACTACTATCCTAGACCTACTCCCCAAGATGTGCTTATGGAAGAACATGAACATATTATAACTAATAGTTATAATGGAAAAGAAATCTATGAATGGAACATAGATGGGTACACAGATAGACAGATTTATACAATTGTACATAGAATGCTCATGTATAGTACTATCTGTAAGACGAACAAAAATAGTGATAAAACTACTGCTGATATGATAACAACATGGTTCACTAGCCAATTAAAAGGTTGGTGGGATAATTATCTCAATTGAGAGCAAAGAGATAAAATCCTCTTAGCAGTCAAACAAGAGGATCAAGGAGTAACTCAGAATGCAGTTTATACATTGGTTCTGAATATTATAGAACATTTTTCAGGAAGATGGTCAAATAATAGTGAGACCATCAGAACTCTACTCCAAAATCTAAGGTGTAAAACTTTGACATCTTTTAGGTTTTACAAAGATGTTTACTTATGTAGGGTTATGAAATTGCCAGAGCGTAATAGCACTCATTGGAAATCTAAATTTATTGATGGTTTACCAGCTTTTTTTGCTGAAAGAGTTAGGAAAGTTCTCAGAGGAGATGGTCATAGCATCAATTATGAGGATTATACATATGGAAAATTAATAAGGGCCTGTGTGCAGGAAGGATTGGCCTTATGTAATGAGATCAAGCTTAATCAGCAGATTAAAAGGCATCGTCTTAATGAGAGACAACAGTTGGGAGAATTTTGTAAGCAATTTGCTCTAGATATTCCCAAGCCTGCTTCTAAGGATAGAAATGAGAAGCAGAAAGAGAAGCATTCTTCCAGAAATAGATCTTCCAAAAAAGATTATAAGGAATGGAAAAGGAAGAGAAGTGAGAGAAAAGAAAAGAGGCATAAAGAAGGGAAAAGCGATAAAATGTTTTATAAATCTAGAAGAAGATATGATAAGTCAGATACTTCCATAAATGTGGAAGATTTGGCCATTACGCAAAGAGTCAGGGAAAAAATTAAAAGCCTTGACATTGATGATAGTATAAAGGATTCTTTGTACAAGATTATGCTCAATTCTGATTCAGGAAAATCGAATTTAGATTATAGCAGCCAAGAAGAATCTTCGACAAGCGAAGACCTTAAAGTTCTTAATCAGGAAAATTATATGTCATCGGAAGATGAGTGCTTACCTTGTCAACAAGGATTGAAATGTGACAAGGATGGAGAGGAAAATGATCTATATAAGATCTATTCCCAGTTTAAGGAACTGAGTATCAATGTCATTGATAATGACAAAATCATAGAACTCTTACAGACGGTTAAGGATCCGGACATAAGGGCTCAAATCATTGATAAAATTAGTAATACAACATCTACCTCTAAGAATCATATTCAAGAGGAGATACCTACTAGAGAAGGTTCATATACCATGGCAGAAGTAAAGAATCTTCTAGTAGAGAGAAGGAAACTTATAAGTTCTCCTTCTACTATCAATGATTTAAAAGAAGAGATTAATAATCTCAAGGATGATATCAGGCATCTTAAAGAAAAGAATGTACTTATAGAAGTTCGTCTTGACAGTTTTGAGATTTGTTAAAATCTGGGTAATAACTCAACATCATCTTCGTCATATGAAGGAGAAAGCAATAACCTTGATTTTCTTAAAAATCTAAATTTTGGTAATAACAAAGGAGATTTTTTACAAAACCTAAAAGCTTTTACCTCTCAAAAATTTTATACAAAAATTACTCTTCTTATCGATTATAATTATAAAAAAGAATTTATTGCTCTTATTGATAGTGCAACAGATTTAAATTGTATTCAAGAAGGATTAATTCCTTCAAGATATTTTCATAAAACTACTCATAGTTTGAGATCAACAAATGATAGTAAAATGAATATTGAGTTCAAATTACCTAAAGCTTTTATTTGTAAAGGGAAAAATTGTGTTCCTCAAAACTTTGTTTTAGTTAAAGATATTTCTAACCAAATTATTTTGGGAGTAACTTTTATAAATGATATTTTTCCTCTTACTCATTGGGATAATGAGAAAATTATAGGTACTTGGAATAATAAACCATTTATATTAGAATTTATTACTAAAACTTTTACAAGAATGATAAATGAGTTAACTTCAAAAATGATTTTAAAATATAATCAGATGAGTTTTTTGAAAGGTGAAATTAATAGTATAGAAATTGATAATATTTTGCAGAATTCTAAATTACAGGATAAGATTGCTATTCTACAAAACCAGTTCTCGCTTGATACTTGCGGAGATCATCCAAATGTTTTTTGGATTAGAAAAAAGCATGTTGTTAGTCTTCCATGTGAGGATGATTTTATTGAGGATAATATTCCTACAAAAGCAAGGCCCTGCCAGATGAATTCGGAGTATTTAGAATTATGCAAAAAAGAAATTGAATCTCTACTTCAGAAAGGCCTTATAAGGCATTCAAAGTCTCCATGGTCTTGTACGACTTTTTATGTTAATAAACATGCTGAACAGGAAAGAGGTGCCCCCAGGTTGGTTATCAATTATAAGCCACTTAATAAGGCTTTACGATGGATCAGATATCCTATTCCTAATAAAAAGGATTTATTAGATAGAGTTTATGATGCTATTATATTTTCTAAATTTGATTTGAAGTCAGGTTATTGGCAGATTCAGATAAATGAATCAGACAGGTTTAAAACAGCTTTTAACGTCCCTATGGGTCAATTTGAATGGAACGTTATGCCTTTCGGTTTAAAGAACGCTCTATCTGAATTTCAAAAAATTCTGAATGATATTTTTATACCTTATAGTAATTTCATAATAGTTTACATAGATGATATTCTAGTATTCTCAAAAAATATAGAAACTCATTTTAAACACCTTGAGTTATTTAAAAAAATTATTATACAAAATGGTTTGGTTATATCGGCATAAAAAATGGCCTTATTTCAAACTAAAGTTAGATTTTTGGGTCATAATATTGAACGGGGAAATATTAGTCCTATTAATAGAAGTATTGAATTTGCTTCTAAATTTCCTGATGAAATTACTAATAAGAGTCAACTGCAGCGATTCCTTGGAAGTTTTAATTATGTAGCACCTTTTATAAAGGATTTAGGACTTGATACAGCTATATTATATGACAGGCTTAAGAATAATCCAAAAGCTTGGTCAACAGATCATATTGAAGCAGTTAAACGGATTAAGACAAAGGTTAAAAACCTTCTATGTCTTACTTTGGCAAATTCGAATTGGGAGAAGACAGTTGAAACAGATGCTTCCGATCTAGGATTTGGCGGTGTTCTTACCCAATATTGTCCTGATAATAAACGTCATTATATTGTTCAATTTTATTCTGGCAAATGGAATCCAGCCCAGAAAAATTATGCCACGACAGCTAAAGAAATCTTAGCTATTGTGAAAAGTGTTCTTAAATTTCAAGGCGATCTTTATAATCAAAAGTTTGTGATAAAAACGGATTGCCAAGCTGCTAAGTTTATGTTCAATAAAGATTGTAAACATGATGTTTCTAAACAAATGTTTGCTCGATGGCAAGCTTTATTAACACCTTTTGATTTTGAGATTCATTATAAAAAAGGAGAAGATAATAGTCTTCTTGATTTTCTTACTAGAGAATATCTAGACTAATAGCAGTTTTATTGATTTCAGGAATGAGGCCATCATGGCCCCCTCAAAGAAGGGGACGAGGAAGAGGAACAAGTGGCAGAGGAGGTCATATCCTTGCTCAGCTAGGCAACAAACAATTGGTAGCAGCACATAATGCTTCTACTAGTGGAGAAGGGTTGAATACCAATCATCCCATGTATAAAGAATTTATGAATTTTATGAAATCCAAACAAGGTCAGGATAATACTCCAACCTATTCCACTGTTTTATTCGAAAATGTAAATAAAGGAAAAAATGACTAAGTTTCAGAAAATCAATTAAACTTATGGTTTAAAATTTTTAGTAAAAATCAAGAAAAACTTAGGATTTTCAAAGAAAATAAATATAAAGATGACTTTGACTACTTTTGAAAACATTTTTTTTTTTACTAATTAAAAGAAACTCATCTTTTATTTATTTTATCTTTTACATATATATATATATATATATTTTTTTTTTAAATTTTATTTTTGACTAATTTAAAAAAGGGATGATTTAATAAAAATAATAATTTGTAATATTTGATTTAATTGGAAAATAATTAAGTAAAGAATACATTTTTATTTTTAAGGAAAGGGACCTAAATTTAAAATATTTGAATTAGAGACTAGTAATCAGAATATTAACAAAACTAGATTAATTAAAATTCATGTAATTCATTTGAAATAATAAGTTAAATTAGCCTAATAGATTAAACATGAAAATCAATTTTAGTTAATAAGATGATCAAGTAGGCATATATAATTATATATATATATGGATATTTTAATTTAATTGAAAGGGTTTTAAAAGTTTATTTGAGAAAGATACTTTAACTTAAAAAGAACAATTAAAATAAACAACACAAAGATTTAATTAAGTTAATTAATAATCATAAAGTTAGAGTTAAATAACAAATGATAAATAAAGACAAGTAATAAATAAAGAGAGGGAGAGAAGTGTTTGGGCCTTTAAATCAGCCCCTTTTCCTTTGTTGAACCTGTTGTATACACTAAGTGTATATTATCGTATACAGGTCGTGTCTTGGTCCTTTTAATGTATATTGAACCGTATACCAAATGTATGCAATCCATTTCACGCCCTGCAACCTATATTTCCAGTTTTAGATACGTATTTGTGGTGCTGGACGCGTATATCAGTGTATAAAGATTATATTTCAGCCTGTTTTCAGCCTTTGGGACCTGTAAAGACCTGTTTATTATCGGACTGTTGGTTCAAACAACAAAATGGAGCCTTTAAGTATGGAGTCCAAAATGGACAAAAATGATAATAAGGATTAGCATTTGAAGCAAAGAAAAAAAAGAAACAAGCAAGACATGACTTAATTAAAACAAGGTAAACCAAGTAATCTAAGACAAAATATCACCAAATTTACTACATGACATGGAGTAAAAAAGAAATAGATCTAAAACCAAACCATCAAAAGCGAAAAGAAATTAGATAAATAAATAAATAAAGGTAATAATAATAATAATAATAATAATAATAATAATGATAATAATAACAGTAATGATACAGTTAAGTCCCAAGGAGGGTAAACATAGGCACAATAAAGGCAATCTATTCCATGAACATGTGTGATAGGTTAGTAGCTATCAAAAATAAAGCAAGATCAAAAGCAAACTTATGATACTTCACTAACCCCAAATACTTTAATAAATCCAAGAACTTGCTGGTACATTAATGCTTTCATGCTCATAATTGAAATATGAACTAGAAATGAAGCGAAGATTGGGAAGAACGACATTCCACATTTGCAAAACTTAAACTACTAGTGAGTATTTTTGACTGAAATTTAGACAAAACGGAGAGGAAGACATGGTCAATTTAAACCAAATTAATTAACGTAACGAAATAAAATAATTAACTTAGTCATAAACTAATTAATTTAACAATATAAACTATCATTTAAACCAAACTAATTGACAAAATATTTAACTAAATATACTATATACATAATTATTTAAGGCATATATATTATTTAAAAATTATAAACATCCACGATATTAGTGGATGAACAAAATACAGAGATTTTTGATAAGAATAAGAAAAAAGAAGTTATACTTCTTTTAGAGAATAATGACTTAAAATGGAAGCACGATCCTTGGCAATTAATGACCAGGTATTTAGATACAATTTGTTATACTACAACTGCATATAAATATAGAATGCATTATGAGATGATACTCTCAGCAATAGGGTCAGGAGAATTTCAGCATTTCTACCCTGCAAATACTAAGAAAGTTTATAACTTCTCTAAATTTATAATAAAGAGAATTCTTAGTCCAGAAGAATGGGGAATGAGTCCTCTAAAGGAAAAAGATTATATCCATTTTGAGCAAAAAATTACAGTTAAATATAATTATTGGGACTATGTTGATGGCTTTAATAAAGCTTTGTTATATTAGAATGTTAATCGGAAGCATTTATGGTTTAAAAAAATCTATCCAAATATTTTTACCCAAACAATTCCAAATTGGTTTTGCAAATGGTGGATGTTATACGGTTTTTCCATAAAGATCTTACCCGAACAATATAAGCAATTATATCTAGAATGGTTAGACATTTCCCCAAAGCTTATAAGCATGGAGCAAGATAATATCTTCTTTGAAGGAATGTCGGCAATGTATTTCTTTATATAATTTTCAATTCCATGGATTATGAAATAGAATGTAGAAGTTAATACTACTTCTGAAGTATTTCCTTGTTTACAAAGAACTTTTTATACAAAGTTTTTGAGTAAGTTGATAACTAAAGACCTTGAAGGCAAGATTCGTGGTCAAGAAATCTTGGACTTAATAAATGAAAAGATTAATAAATATCATGTTCAGGAAATATCCAAGCCACAGGATAATATTCTTAGTCCGTTCAAACAAATTACACGAAAACTTCAAATGAAGAAGGGTGTAATATCCAAATCAGAAATTATAGCTTTATATATGGAAGAAGCAAAGAAAGATTTAATGAAAAATATTGATATAGAAATTGGTGATGATATTTCAATGACATCTACAAGTCATATGAATCAAGATGATGAAGCATGCTTGGAAGGAGAAGCTCAAAGTGATCACAGTATAGAAGAAATTGATATTGATGCTCTTTTCATGAAATTCCAAGAGCAAGTGGAGGAATCCTCCGACAAAACCACATGCAAAGGGAAAGAAAAGATATGAGGACAAGGATAATATGCCAAAGAATTTTAATAAAGTGAAAAACATCTTTCATAAAGATAAAAGGAGCCGAAAGTTATGTCGTCCATATGAAATAATGGAGAAGGCCATTTGGGTTTGTCGGTCTTATCTCTTTGTTATTGGCCATTGTAAAAAATGTGGGCCATCTTCGTATTCGTTATGTTTTGTTTTCCCTCTATATAAGAGGTTGTAAGTTTTAGTAAGAAGGAAGGTTTTAGAACCTCTTCTCTTTCTCTCTCTCAATATTCTCTCTTGTAATATTTCTAAAGTATTGAATAAAAATTTGCAATTTGGTTG
Source organism: Solanum pinnatisectum (assembly GCA_035578085.1). Classification (NCBI taxonomy): domain Eukaryota; kingdom Viridiplantae; phylum Streptophyta; class Magnoliopsida; order Solanales; family Solanaceae; genus Solanum; species Solanum pinnatisectum. Next base: position 35,844,078 of record CM069086.1, read on the forward strand.
GAATCAAGGTGGATTTTGAAGTTTGGTCACATGTACTATTTTCTTTTATTCATTTCTTCTTTGATATAGCCTAAATGATAGGCTAGATTCTTAGTGTTGAGCTGTATTATACTAGATTATTATGATTAAATGGTATTGTGTCTATTAAAAGATGATTTAAACGGTTAGAATTAAGGTCTAATTTAGGCAATTTAAGCATATGATTATGAAAGGCTGTCAAGAATCCGTTGGATTACCCTGTGTTGAGGGCGGACTCGGAATGTGCCGTTGGATTACCCTAAGGGCGGACCCGGATAGATGAAGCTTTCATAAACATTGTTAAAAGTTGCTTATGTTTATAAATGATCCTTATAATATGAAGTGCGATCCGACTTAGTATGGTATCAGAGCCATGGAGTCATAATAATTATAGGTGATATAGTTCAACACATCATTTATTATGAATATAAAATCGACAAACCCAAATGGCCTTCTCCATTATTTCATATGGCCGACATAACTTTCGGCTCCTTTTATCTTTATGAAAGATGTTTTTCACTTTATTAAAATTCTTTGGCATACTATCCTTGTCCTCACATCTTTTCTTTCCCTTTGCATGTGGTTTTGTTGGAGGATTTCTCCACTTGCTCTTGGAATTTCATGAAAAGCGCATCAATATCAATTTCTTCTATACTGTGATCACTTTGAGCTTCTCCTGCCAAGCATGCTTCATCATCTTGATTCGTATGACTTGCAGATGTCATTGAAATATCATCACCAATTTCTATATCAAGATTTTTCATTAAATCTTTCTTTGCTTCTTCCATATATAAATCTATAATTTCTGATTTGGATATTACACCCTTCTTCATTTGAAGTTTCTGTGCAATTTGTTTGAACGGACTGAGAATATTATCCTGTGGCTTGGATATTTCCTGAACATGATATTTATTAATCTTTTCATTTATTAAGTCCAAGATTTCTTGACCATGAATCTTGTCTTCAAGGTCTTTAGTTATCAACTTACTCTAAAACTTTATATAAAAAGTTCCTTGTAAACAAGGAAATCCTTCAGAAGTAGTATTAACTTCTACATTTCATTTCATAATCAATGGAATTGAAAATTCTATAAAGAAATACATTACCGACATTCCTTGAAAGAAGATATTATCTTGCTCCATGCTTATAAGCTTTGGGGAAATGTCTAACCATTCTAGATATACTTGCTTATTTTGTTCGGGTAAGATCTTTATAGAAGGACCGTATAACATCCATCATTTGCAAAACCAATTTAAAATTGTCTGGGTAAAAACATTTGGACAAATTTTTATAATAATTCTTTTCTTTAGATTCTTCTCATATAAAGCTTTATTAAATTTATTCACACATATTCCGATAATTATATTTATTTGTAATTTTCTGCTTAGAATGGATATAATCCTTTTCCTTTAGAGGACTCATTCCCCATTCTTCTGGACTAAGAATTCTCTTTATTATAAATTTAGAGAAGTTATAAACTTTCTTAGTATTTGCAGGGTAGAAATGCTGAAATTCTCCTGACCTTGTTGCTGAGAGTATCATCTCATAATGCATCATGTATTTATATGCAATTGTAGTATAACAAATTGTATCTAAATTCCTGGTCATTAATTGTCAAGGATCATGCTTCCATTTTAAGTCATTATTCTCTAAAAGAAGTATAACTTCTTTTTTCTTATTCTTATCAAAAATCTCTGTATTTTGTTCATCCACTAATATCATGGAATAGGTTGGAGTATTATCATGACCTTGTTTGGATTTCATAAAATCCATAAATTCTTTATACATGGGATGATTGGTATTCAACCCTTCTCCACTAGTAGAAGCATTATGTGCTGCTACCAATTGTTTGTTTCCTAGCTGAGCAAGGATATGACCTCCTCTGCAACTTATTCCTCTTCCTCGTCCCCTTCTTTGAGGGGGCCATGATGGCCTCATTTCTGAAATCAATAAAACTGCTATTAGTCTAGATATTCTCTAGTAAGAAAATCAGGAAGACTATTATCTTCTCCTTTTTTATAATGAATCTCAAAATCAAAAGGTGCTAATAAAGCTTACATTCTAGCAAACATTTGTTTAGAAACATCATGTTTACAATCTTTATTGAACATAAACTTAGCAGCTTGGCAATCCGTTTTTATCACAAACTTTTGATTATAAAGATCGCCTTGAAATTTAAGAACACTTTTCACAATAGCTAAGATTTCTTTAGCTGTCGTGGCATAATTTTTCTGGGCTGGATTCCATTTGCCAGAATAAAATTGAACAATATAATGACGTTTATTATCAAGACAATATTGGGTAAGAACACCGCCAAATCCTAGATCGGAAGCATCTGTTTCAACTGTCTTCTCCCAATTAGAATTTGCCAAAGTAAGACATGGAAGGTTTTTAACCTTTGTCTTAATCCATTTAACTTCTTCAATATGATCTGTTGACCAAGCTTTTGGATTATTCTTAAGTCTGTCATATAATATAGCCGTATCAAGTGCTAAATCCTTTATAAAAGGTGCTACATAATTAAGACTTCCAAGGAATCGCTGCAGTTGACTCTTGTTAGTAATTTCATCAGGAAATTTAGAAGCAAATTCAATACTTCTATTAATAGGACTAATATTTCTCCGTTCAATATTATGACCCAAAAATCTAACTTTAGTTTGAAATAAGGCCATTTTTGATGCCGATATAACCAAACTATTTTGTATAATAATTTTTTTAAATAACTCAAGGTGTTTAAAATGAGTTTTTATATTTTTTGAAAATACTAGAATATCATCTATGTAAACTATTATGAAATTACTATAAGGTATAAAAATATCATTCATAATTTTTTGAAATTCAGATGGAGTGTTCTTTAAACCGAAAGGCATAACATTCCATTTAAATTGACCCATAGGGAAGTTAAAAGCTGTTTTAAACCTGTCTGATTCATTTATCTGAATCTGCCAATAACCTGACTTCAAATCAAATTTAGAAAATATAATAGCATCATAAACTCTATCTAATAAATCCTTTTTATTAGGAATAGGGTACCTGATCCATCGTAAAGCCTTATTAAGTGGCTTATAATTGATAACCAACCTGGGGGCACCTCTTTCCTGTTCAGCATGTTTATTAACATAAAAAGCCGTACAAGACCATGGAGACTTTGAATGCCTTATAAGGCCTTTCTGAAGTAGAGATTCAATCTCTTTTTTGCATAATTCTAAATACTCCGAATTCATCTGGCAGGGCCTTGCTTTTGTAGGAATATTATCCTCAATAAAATCATCCTCATATGGAAGACTAACAACATGCTTTTTTCTATTCCAAAAAGCATTTGGATGATCTCCGCAAATATCAAGCGAGAACTGGTTTTGTAGAATAGCAATCTTATCCTATAATTTAGGATTCTGCAAAATATTATCAATTTCTATACTATTAATTTCACCTTTCAAAAAACTTATCCGATTATTTTTTAAAATCATGTTCGAAGTTAACTCATTTATCATTCTTGTAAAAGGTTTAGTAATAAATTCTAATATAAATGGTTTATTATTCCAAGTACCTATAATTTTCTCATTATCCCAATGAGTAAGAGGAAAAATATCATTTATAAAAGGTACTTTCAAAATAATTTGGTTAGTAATATCTTTAACTAAAACAAAGCTTTGAGGAACACAATTTTTCCCTTTACAAATAAAAGCTTTAGGTAATTTGAACTCAATATTCATGTTACTAACATTTGCTGATCTCAAACTATGAGTAGTTTTATGAAAATATCTTGAAGCAATTAATCCTTCTTGAATACAATTTAAATCTGCTGCACTATTAATAAGAGCAATAAATTCTTTTTTATAATTATAATTGATAAGAAGAGTAATTTTTGTATAAAATTTTGGAGAGGTAAAAACTTTTAGGTGTTGTAAAAAATCTCCTTTGTTATTACCAAAATTTAGATTTTTAAGAAAATCAAGGTTATTGCTTTCTCATTCATATGACGAAGATGATGCTGAGTTATTACCCAGATTTTGACGAGTCTCAAAACTGTCAAGACGAACTTCTATAAGAACATTCTTTTCTTTAAGATGCCTGATATCATCCTTGAGATTATTAATCTTTTCTTTTAAATCATTGATAGTAGTAGGAGAACTTATAAGTTTCCTTCCCTCTACTAGAAGATTCTTTACTTCTGTCATGGTATATGAACCTTCTCTAGTAGGTATTTCCTCTTGAATATCAATAACTTTGCACATATTTCAATGACATAGAAATTGGTGATCTTTGTACATAGGATTTTAGGTATGCAACAATTTATAATAAATTCTATAACAAATGCAAACAACTTCAGTGCCAGGCATATATTCATAACCATGAAGTTTAACATTTAACATAAGAGAACTTAATGAATTCTCATCCTGCAAAGAAATCTGCCAATTAGGATAAACATTAAAATAAATCGGTCCATAAGCTAGACTAGTTTGAATAGTTCCTATAAGGGATTTTTTCCAATTCTGATTTCTACCATCACATAAAGCTGCTATAAAACTTTCAGGTAGACCACGTAAAGTAAGGGGCTTGAATGCCACCTGAACTAAGCCAATATGTATAAATCTATAAATATCCCTATAAGGGGCAAGATCAGTTTCAGTTATAAGTCTAAAAGTCTGATGACCACTATCAATAGTAATAGTTTTTTCAGTGGTTTTAACCACTTGTTTGAGACCAAGTTTCTCAAAAGTTCCCATTTGATATATAATTCTCGGTGATATCTTAGGAATAGTCCATTTATTAAGCAAATCAAGATGCTGAGATATATCATATTCTTCTTTTCTACTGTTTTTAACAATAGATTTCTTCTTTATGATATTCATAATAAATGATGTGTTGAACTATATCACCTATAATTATTATGTATCCATGGCTCTGATACCATACTAAGTCGGATCGGACAAATATATATATATATATATATATATATATATATATATATTTGTGGTGTGATCCGGAACTATTTAAGAAGTTGCCATGAAAAAAATAATTCTCAATCTTTTAAATTAATATTTTTTGTCCTTACCCTTTTCTTACTGTCATAATATAATTAATAAGAAATTAAATAAAGATGCAACTTCATTGACCATTTTTCTCATTGAGGATTTCATAATCCTATAAATATAAACATATTTGTTGTTTATTTTTCCACATATCTCAAGACTCATAAAAGATGCTTTCCTCTCTTTTTCTTTCATTTCTCATATATAATACTCTAGCATAATTTTTCTCTTTTAATTCTTCATTTTTTCTACAAATTATTCTGTGAGTCCTAATTAAAGAGTCTATGGACCTACATTCATTTTTTTCTTTAGATTATATAATTCAAATTTTGTATCCCAACATATACAATACCGGAAAAGGAAATAAACATTAACATTTAATTTCATACATGAAATAAATTTAAAATTTGAGATATCATAAAGTTAAAAATTTGAGTTAACACTCTTAAAAGTTAATCACTTTCAAAGATAACCCTTTTGTATTTATTTATTTATTTTTAGATTTTCAATAAAATTATTTCTTCCATATAAACTTTGTTAAAGATTCTAGAATTGTTTTACTTGAATATATTCTATTGTAGCAAGTCTTTAAATATACATCTTTTTTGAATAAATAATAATGTGACAATTCAATTACCTAAATCAGGAGTGAGTTGCTGTGAACAAAAAAAGGAAAATCTTTAAATTATTTTTCTTAAACCTAAAAAGATTTTCAAATTTTTATCATTTCCCCTCATTCCTCCTTTTTTTTTTTTTTTATTTATTTAAACAATTAAACAATTTTTTTTGGGTTCAAAGTAGACAATTATTGTATGAATAAGCAAGAGTTGGATGCCAACTACATTTTTAGACTACTATAAATCAAAATAATAGAATGTCTCAGTTAGGATTAATGATTTTTTATTGGGAAAATTGTATATAATAACAAACTATTAATTCAAATTAAATACTATAAACATAGTTTGATTTAATTGTACCCTATAGCAAACTGTTGCTATTTCGCCTCTCTCCTGATGAATCTTGCTCGTCACTCTCATTCTCGCTGGCAGTCTCCCTCGCCTCTCTCGCTTTTATACAAACACAAATGTATAAAATACGTTTGTGTTTGTATAAAGCGAGAGAAAATTGTATATACAAATACAAATGCATATATTTTCGTCTTATACACTTATGATTATACAAATACGATCTTCCCCTGCCCAGTTTTGTTTTGTCTTTCTCTCTTTCTCGCTTTATACAAACACAGGCTATATAATTGATCTTTTGTATATGTATACCGAAACAGAAACATATTATACAACTGCTTTCTTTTGTATATGTATAGCGAAATATACATATTTATGTTTGCTATAGAGCGAAATTATGCAAACTATAGCTATAACATACAAATATGAATTTTATGTTTGTTATAAGTGAAAGTTGCTCTTTTTTATTAGAAAAGTTACATAAAAATTGAATTCTTAATCTCAATTGAGTGGTTGTTTTTGATTTTTTGAACTAATTACAATAATCCAACATAGATTTTCTTGACAAAAATCTTTAGTGGCATTAACAACATGTAGTAACATAAATCTTTTTGTCTATTTTGTAACTCTCAATTTAATTTACAGGATATCATTGAAAGAATGTTGACTAATAAAAGAAATGTTGGCCCAACATTTGATGCAACTGATCCTCTTCAAGCTCTTATGGTAATTTATTGCTCCTTTTTTTTTTTTAAAAAAAACCTATTGATGCATATAAATTGTTACATTTTCAATTACTTCATTATTTTTTTGTAAATCAAAATAAATATAATTACAAGCTAATTTTTGTACATTTATTCGATTATAAATTGGCTCTCACGCTACAACATATTACAAGAAAATGACATGGGAAATATGTCACAAGGAACCATGTGTGTACTAAGGTCGATTCGATACGATACTTGATTTCTTTCATTAGCAATCAAAGAATACGATAGTTGATTTGTTGCAACTATTTCAGAACCTTAGTAGTTATGAAATTGAGACTTCTCTTTGTATTTGTGTTTGCATTTTTATTGAATATCCTGTATCGGATTAAACTCGGTCACCATCAATTGCTTAAAATTATCAAGCAATACATGATCATTCCCAGTATAGATTAAATCATCCACGTCTAATGACAATCTTTCCATCTTAAATTTTAGTGTAAACTGTATTCTCATAAGGACATTTTCTAAAACCTAGCTACCGTATTGAAATAAGCATCAATGCGACTATACCAAGCTCGTGGAGCTTGTTTAGCTCATAGCTCATATAATGCTTTTCTCAATCTGCAAACCTCATATTTAATGTAACCACGGGGTTGATCAACATATACCTTATCTTGCAATTCACCATGTAGGAAGGCCGATTCAACCGTCTATAGTTGTCATTCGTACAATTTTGACTTCTTGACAGGGCTCAAACTTAAAATGATGCAAACTTTGTGGCATTGGAAAGAGGATTCATAGACCTTTAATTTGCTGGCTTATAAGCCACCTAATTCAATAAATGCTAAGAAATATGGTCATTTGAAGTTGACCTAAGTATAATCTTACATCAATACTTAATCGGTAAGGAAGTTTCCAACTAAACTTTGTGCTAGGAATTTCTTGTGACCTTAATTAGGTGTAAAAAAAATGGAGTATAGGATTAGAAAGGGTGGGAAAAGACTAAAAATAACCCCTCTCAAAAACTGACAGAAGTCGTCTACGGAAGTCCATCTACAGTCTGTACAAAAGTCAACGGATCGTAGACCCTCTCGTAGAAAACAAGTTGGGTTCTGGATCCCTGAAGTTGGGTTCTACAGATCCTTTCTACGGCCCATAGGAACTTTGACAAGTGGTCCTGTTCAATCTTAGAAAGCTTACAAGGTGTTTCAAGACTTGGAGTCCATGAGGACCTTCTACGAACTGTAGAAGGTTCTATGAGCCCTAGTCTGGTTCGTGAAACTTGGACATGAGAATAATTTTTTAGACTATGGTTCTACGAAGCCACCTATGGTTCGTAGATACTTCTATGGGCCGTAGATGCTTTCCGTGACATGAGTCTGAAGAAATTTGTTTCAAGGTCTGATATGAGTTTGAAATTTTTGTGGTGTTATAGTTTATTTGAGAGATTGGAGCTATCAATTACATAAATTCTATATAATATAATAATGTTTTGTTGAATTGGTTGTCGCATGGTATAATTATTACTGCCGCATAATTTGTGCAACATTTATTCGACACTATCTAATAGATAATACTCTTATTAAATTATGTGTGAATCTATCATTATGATAAATAAAGGATTTTGATGAAATAAAAAAAATTGCCGCTATATTATATTTAGCGGTAATAATATATATAGATATTATAACCAACATTCTATATAAATATTGCTAAAGACAATTTTGGATGCAATGACAGAAGGAAAATTTATTGTCACTATATATCTCTTTGTTGTAATCTATGCACTATTATATATAGAACATGAATACATGCATTTAGCAATGTATTGATTAACTAAAACTAAAATCCGAATATATAAGCTTGAAATCTTGGCTCCAACTCTCATTTAATTTGCAAATATATTTTTCTCAAGAATGTTTAATTAATATTTTCTTTTTCATTAAGGCATGCTCTCTTTTGTAGGATCATAGACTTATAATACAATTAAAAATAAAAAACAAATTAAAATATACTATTAGATCAGAAAGTGCCATTTTTTAAATGGAATTTAGCTCGTTGATAAGGATTGTTTACATGAAAATACAGTCAAAACATTATTGGTGAGTCAAATTCTACCAATTCCATCGGAAATTAACAATTTACTGATAGTGAAAATTATATATTTGTATATACATCGCATCGGAATAAAATAAATAAAATAAAAATTGACCAGAACAAGCTAAGTAGCATATATAAAACAATGAAATAACATAGGGCATACAGACAAGTAACAAGTATCCCTTGGTGAAATAAACGAGGTGATGCTAATTTTTCATCCAAATTTTTTTTTTCTCTTAATTCCCTCATCAAGATGGCTAGTGGTCAAACACACCCTCTTTCTAGACATTAGTTTAATACACAAAATATAAAAGAGTAGAATATATGAGTGAGTTTCTATCTCTGAATAAAAAATAAGAGTGTTTGACTTATATTTATAGATGTCGGATAAGACCACATAATTAAATAATGGTAAGTTGTTGAATTAGCCTGACTAAAATATAGAAAAAATAAATAAATTGCATAATCTAATTTTTAAGCTATTCATTAATGACTTACCTAAATAGATGTAGTTAAAATCTTAAAAAAACAATATTAAAGTTAAGTTTATGGAAAGTTAGTAACAATTAGTTATTGCATTAAGATTTTAGATATCTAAGTTGTTACATAAAGTCCAATAAATATAGATTTTAATGTATTACCATTCAAAAATAAAATAGTTATGACGCTCCAAATACTACTAGTCTATAGTATATGGGATTCTGTTAAAAACAAATAACTACATTAAAATCTATATCAGTGTTTTTAAAAACTCTGTTGGGACTCGCCTCAGAGCTCGCCCTAGGGTGGGACTCTAGCAAAACGCCTTAAGACTCAAGTATGGGACTTAGTTCTATAACACTTACACCCTAAGTGCCCGATTGTACGCCTTAAGTACGCCCAACGCTCGAGACTCGCCTAATAGATCTTATACAAATTATGTGTTAAAATCTTTAGTTAACATTGTGGACCCTCATAATTCGTGAATAATTGAATGATACATAATAATTTTTAATCTATAGAGATCAAGAAGATTAAGAATAACTCAAATAACAAGTTTTAGTATCATTCCTATTTGGTGAGTTTTTTAGATTTCGTGTGTTAACGCCCATGAATATTTGGTTAAATGGCTTCCAGACGAATTTTTTGAAAAAAATTTACGAGGCCCTCTGTAAGGAGTTGGGGGAGCAGTACGTATAACTTCACCATTAGCCGTGACATTTTTGGACATTTAGGAGCCGTTTAATAGGAATTAGATGATTTTTTCAATTTTTGATGTGTGTTAGCCCATGAATATTTAGTGAAATGGCTTTTGGATAATTCTTTTAAAAAACTTTACGAGACCCTCCGTAAGGAATTTGGGGGAGCATTACTTATAGCCTCACCATGATCTGCAGTATTTTTAGACATTTAGGAGCCATTTTATAGAAATTAGCTAGGCGAGTTTTTCAATTTTTGTGTGTGCTAGTTAGCCATGAATATTTGGTGAAGTGACTTTTAGACGATTTTTTTGAAAACAAACTTTATGAGACCCTCTGTATGGAGTTAGGGGAGCAGTACGTATAGACTCATCATGATCTGTGATATTTTTGGGCATTTAGGAGCCATTTTATCAGAATTGGACTATTTTTTCAAATTTTCGTGTGTATTAGCCTATATGATTATTTGGTGAAATGACTTCCAGACGATTTTTTGAAAAAACTTTACAATACCATCCATAAGGAGTTTGGGGAGCTGTACGTATAGCCTCACCATTATCCGCATCATTTTTGGGCATTTAGGAGTCATTTTATAAAAAAAATAAGCGATTTCTTTAACTTTTTGTGTGTGTTCGCCCATGAATATTTAGTGAAATAGATTACGGTCGATTTTCTGAAATAACTTTACAAGATCCCTCTTTAAGGAGTTAGAGGGAGCAGCACATTTAGTCTCACCATGATTCGTGGTAATTTAGGAACCATTTTATAGGAATTAGCCAATTTTTTTAATTTTAAACATTTTCATGTGTGTTAGTTAGCCCGTGAATATTTTGTCATGAACCAAAATGGATGTGATGACACTCGTATTATCCCACCAATACAAGTCAGCCTAAAAATCCAAATAACACGATAATTGTAAAAGTAAAACAAGAATAAAAGTTTAACACCATAAAGAGATGCAAAACTCATGATCAACTTAAATGACCCTAAAATCTGGTTGTCACGTGTACAAACTTCTAATGTATAACAATAGAACTGAAGATGTTCTATAATATAACAAGTCCATATAAAAGAGTAAGAGGTTCTTCCGAGAAACATGTAGCTACCTCTCAACTCTCCACAGTGAAGCCTCAGTCGAAGAAAGGGAGAATTATCGTAAAGATTTGGGCTTGTAATTACCTACACAAGTATAAAAGAAAAGAGTGAGTTTCAAACAACACAATACTCAACAAGCAAATTACTAAATACGAAGTAAAGCAATATAGAATACAAGTACTCCAAACACTCCAATCAAACCTCCACACAACTACAACATGCACATAATCAAACTTATCTAACAATTCACAATTAATAAAGCACATATCATGAATACTTCAACACATACAAGTCATCAACATAGTTATAATCATTAAGCACAATTCCCCACATAAACAATCACAAGGTACTCGATAATAATGATGTGTAATGCAATGAAATGAAATGTCAAATATAGTGATGTATGTCTGTTATACGATAAACATCAACTTAATATCAGGTCGGAACTCATGGGGGACTCACAAGGTTTATGTATCTGTCGAAATCATTTCCCTTCGACATATCTCACACGCTGGAACCCTTTCTCTTCGGCATTGCCGAAACTATTTCTCTTCGGTATCATCATCACAATAGATCTCATCACAGTGATTCATAACCAATGCAAATAGGCATGTTCACACAAGTCATGAAAATATGATAATTTCATAGACCATATCAACACAATCATGATACAACCTCAATATATAATGAATCAATCCAAACATCCAATTATCCACAACACTTACACATCAATTTCATCAAGTTGCCTTTTTATTACCCTCTTTCTTAATTATAGTCATCCAATGTGAACAAGTAATTTCCATCACTAAATCTCATTACTCCTCAAAATACATATAATAAGGAAATATGAGATTCCATATACTTAACAAAGGTTAAGAAGTTCACTTGCCTCAAACAATCAAACAATCACTTCGGGACATGAGCTTTCCCTTTTTGTTGAGTCTGCAAATTAATGCAATCAATTCAAATAAATAATCTTAATAAGATTTTGAAACTAACAACACTCATATCAAGCATTTTAGAAAACGGGGTCAAATTGATCCAAAAGATTCAATTCCAAAAATGATGGATAACTCTGAAAATTTGTATAAAATCACCTTGCCCAAAGATTTTGGAATGCAATAGTTAAAATCTCGTTGAAATCATGCTCAAAACTCTAATTTACTTAAAATACAAGTTCATGAAATAAACCCCCCAATACTCGGGTTCGAAACCCCGACTAGAATCTAAAAATATTTCTTCCAAAATATCTTATCCATGCTTAGGAAAGTTCCAATATGAAACTTCACAAAAATAGAGTTAAAGTCAACCTTAAAATCCTCAATTTATCAAACTTCAACTTTATTAGGAAAAAGCCCAAATTCCAAAGTTTATAAGTGGTTACTATGATGAAAATAATTGATAAATCAACAAATTTATGTCAAAATCAGCTTACCCATAACATAAGGATCCAATATATATATATATATATATATTTCATAAAACTGAGTCCAAATCGTTAAAATCCTAATATCCCCCGAGAAGTACACATATAAGGAAAGAAAACTAGAAGAAGAAATCATGAGAAAATGCTGAAATGAAGATTGATACTAACCCTCATATTAAATCGAGAACAATGCCACAAGAATCACTCCATTCTGAACTCTAGAACTCCCAATATGCTAAAATACCAAATGAACACAGTTTGAAATTTAAATACCTGTACAACAATAATTATAACAATGCGGCAGCAACTTAAATTTTCACTAAAAAAGTCATAACTGTGTCATTCGATAGCAAAATGATCCCATTTTTTCTTAAATATCTTAAACAATGATACAAGCCTGCTTGTTCAATCGGTACTCAAGTCCATGCTTATTTTTCTAGTCAAATATAATTTCTACTCGGTAAACAGTTATTTCATATATAAAAATTCAATCTCAATTTAGCGAAAATGCACCAAACTTTGCAGACCAGTCCTATAATTCATGCTCAATATTTTAGAAGTTTCAGAATAATCTTTCGATCTGTAAAACTAATAACAAACATTTTAGTTGACACAAAATGCTGAAACAATGTCAAGGCACCTAAAAAGCTTAGAAACGCAATCAAAAATCATCCGGAACCTCCCAAACACAAATCAAATATGCTTTTTAGCTTGAAAATGATATTTAAGACTCAATGAAATCATCAAAAAAACAAGATCACCTTAACCCGATGTTGATCAAAGTCAACTTTAAATTAAGAATCTCCAAATTTTCAAATAAGGACATGAAACTTAGCCAAAAGCTTCGAGAACTGAACTAAACCTTCAACTAGACCAAATATCACCATTTGAACCTAGTGAAATCTTCAAAACTCGAAAATGCCATTTCTAACCTCAAGTATTGACTAACGTCAAACTTTAGCCTTAACTTTTCCCACATCTCGTCTAATGGATCAAAATCAAACCAAAAGTCTTGGGACCCAAACCAACAATACGTCTAGACTAGATACCATATTCAAAAGCTAACCAAACTATCAGAATTTCATTTCGAGTTTCCTATCACCAAATGTTGACTTTGGTAAACTATCTTATGCTTTCAACTTTCAAATCACAAAAGTCTTCCAAAACTCATCTCACTACCTCAAGACTGAGCCATTAGTCCTCCCAACCCAAAAGTCACGTTCCAGGGCTGATGGAACTGATAGAATTCCATTCTCAGACTTGTAGCTCTAGTTGTTACCAAAAATAACTTTTAATAACTTTAATTCTCCATAAAACTCTAAAACTATCAAAACAAAAGTGTGTAAACTGATCAGACAAGACTCAAGGCAACTATTAGGAGGAGTAAAATGATAATTTTCTAAAAATTTTCAAAAATGACCTTCAGGGTAATTACAATTTGGTGAAATGGCTTTCAGATGATTTTTTCGAAAAAACTTTACGAGACCCTCCGTAAGGAGTTTGAGGAGCAGTATGTATAGGCTCACCATGACCCGCTGTATTTTTGGGTCATATAGGAGCCAAATAAGCGATTTTTTCAATTTTTCATGTATGTTTTCCCATGAATATTTGGTGAAATGACTTTCAGATGATTTTTCTGAAAAAACTTTACAAGACTATCTGTAAGGAGTTGGGGGAGCAGCACGTATAACCTTACTATGATCTGTGGCAGTTTGGGCATTTAGGAGCCATTTTATAGAAACTAGATGATTTTTTCAATTTTTCTTGTGTGTTAGCCCATGAATATTTGGTGAAATGTATTCCGATCGTTTTTTTAAAATTTTTTTTATGAGATTCTCCATAAGGAGTTGGGGGAACAGTACGTATAGCCTCATCATTTTCCACGACTTTTTTGAGCATTTAGGAGTCATTTTATAGGAATTAGGCGATATTTTCAATTTTTCGTGTGCGTTAGTCCATGGATATTTGGTGAAATGACTTCTGGTTGCTTTTTTTGAAAAACTTTACGAGCCCTTCCATGAAGAGTTGGGGAAACAATATGTATAGCCTCACCATAATCCGTGACATTTCAGTATATTTATCAGAGAAGATGTTTTGGTCATCAAACTAAAAATAAGATATTTATTTCATTCTAGTAGGTTTCACTTGTAAAAGATGAAAATTACTAAAAATAGACATACTTAGTTTATATGTTTTGATCAAACCTTTTGAAAAAGAACAAAATGCAATAGCAAAATATTGTTAAAGAAACATATGAAATAACCATTTGTTTCTCGCAATCAATTTATTGTTTTATATGTAATTCTAGAAGCACCAAATCTTCACATTACTGTTGTTGCTATATTATACATATTTTATAATAATATTTTGCTATAGTAATAAAAAATATTTAGACAAACGATGTTTTAGAGAGGTTTAATAATTGGTTGCTTATGGGATGAATAATAAAGCAACTATTTTCTATCAACCATGGTAAAATAAAAATTAAACTTCAAGGTGAAATCCTTTTTTTTACTTATCATAGAAAAGGTAAATAAACATAGTTTAAAAATTCAATTATAACATAGTTTAAATATATTTCCCTTCTAATTAAAAACTTGAGCTTCCAGCTTCATCAATTTTCACTATGATAATCCTTCTCTCCATCTGCAAGTTCAATTGACATCTTTTAATAAGATTGAATTAATTCAAAAACATCACTAATTAATTAAGTTGTGATTAATTAATTTGTGTTTAGGCTGAGTACATACCCTAGCATAAGCTTCCAATTGGCTTTGTGTAGTTGAAAATCATTCTTTAACTAGTTGAACATGCATTTTACTTGAAACGAGAAGTGGATCGGATAATTAAATTAATTGTTACTTACTTCTTTTTGTTTCTTTCATCACAAGCACGAATGAGAAGCATGCATGTGGAACTCACTAGCACAGAACCAATCCTACACCATCAACAATAATTAATAATATTAATACTTTCAATTTCACACATTGACAATGTTAAATAAAATTAATTACCTAATAAGAAATAGACAAATTAATGTAGAACTAAATGTTTCTCAATTGAATGAATAGTTTTGGAGTACGAGGTTCAAAGTATCTAATTTTTTTGTGTGGAGTTCAGGTTGTTATAGACTTCTAATTATTATTTTCTTGAAAATAAGATTTACATATTTGAAAAGTACATGAAAGGAATTATATATCAACGAAGGTAATGATTCAAAATATTTATAAATGAGTTTGAGAAAATCATAATCAAAGATCATTGTTTGATTCTTTGAATTACGACACTCTCACATGAGGTGAAACGACGAAAGCATATATGAGATACTTTCATAAAAATGATATCTTTCAAATAATTTCCACAACATAATATAAGAAAGAAAGAAGGCATTCAAAATGTCGACTATTCTATATGCATTCTAGTATAGTAATACTGATAATTACATGGCTCTATACTAAGTCATGAGGGATAGTGAAGACAAAATCTAATGAATGTTAAGAAAGAACACATTAGGGTTACAAAGTTACTTACGTGTGTACAAAAGAAAACATGTTAATATACGCCTATACATAGTAACTACTTCAGCTTAGAATAGACTAGACTATAAGAAATGAAGTTTAAAACTATATACACCATAACTACACACTAGGTAGAATTTTACCAATTACTACTAATTAAGGGATTCCAAGAAAATAAAAAGAAATTGATTTTGCCACATTGGTTGGTAAATAATCCAAAGTTTAATGTAAGAGGATAAAGCTAAATAACAAAAGTTTTGAAAGATCAAGTGATTAATTAATTATATATATAGTTTTAGAGTAAATTAATCACCCTATTCTTTAAGAAATAAAATAAAAAATTACCTTATACTTTTGACTTTGACAAGTTCACATGATGCAATCAAATGAGAAAAATCAACTTCAGGAGTATCACTGCAAATGATTAACATATAAGAAAATATTTGCATGAGATAAATTAATAATAGAATCTATAAAATTATTATAGAATTAATAAAAATGATGTGTATTTGAAATCATCAAATGTTCAAATTCATTATTGATCAAACCCTGCATAAAGACAATTAAGTATTTTAAGTCTAACAAATAAAAAATTTAGTATTTTCTCCGTTTCAATTTGTTTATCTTATTTTCCTTTTTTTAAATTTGTTTTAAAAAGAATGTCTCTTTCATTTTTTGGCAACGTTTAAGATCATTGTACCAACATATCTTCAGTTTAAGACCAAAAGATTTAAAAAAAAAAATATTTAGTAATTTTCTTAAACTCTAAGTCAAATAAAAAACAAATAAATTAAAACGGAGGGAGTATGTATAGAAATAGAGACAAGTTAGATTCTACCTTTTGCAACATTTGATTAAGAAGTGACAATTGGATTTCCTTCAAAATGTCCAATGCCATGGCAAGCTGAAAAAATAAATTCAAAGCAAAGGGAGGTTAAAAAAATAAAATAAAGTTTAGAGATGAAGTTAAAATTTTGAGTATATGATATTCAGATTTTAGAAAAATTAGCTAATTTACTGAATTCTGAATAAATTGTTTATATGTATTAAATTAATTTTTAATCATAAATTACTGAATTTAATAAAATTCGTAAATAAAATTGTAGATCCACTCCTTATTGCATGATGTAAATAAAAAAAAAATACAAAAATAATAATAATAAGCAAATGAACTAATGCAAACCTCAAAGTAGAAATAAGAAGACTCAGCAAGAAAAATGTTTTTTGTAAGTGAGATGCTTAATTTTTTATCATTAGCTTCTAATTAATATACTAACGTCATTTAATGTATCAATCCAAAAATAATAAGAACAGATTTAATTACATTTCAGATACGAAAGAAAAAAAGATTTATTTTCAAAATGTCAAGATTAATTTTGATTTCTTGTGATTTTGCATTGACCAGTCGTTTGTTTTATATTAATTATATATATGAAGGGATTGTTATGTAATAAATTGAAATAAATCTGATTATATGAACAATTATTTAGTTATTAGTTTCACATCTTATTATATTTTTTGTGATATATGATTTTACATATTTAATATTTAACATTTAATTAGTTAAAATATGTATTTTGACTATTAATCAGTGATCGATTATAAAAAATGTTAAATATGCAACTATTGGATAGACAACAATAAGGATAAATTGCACTATTTATTACATTAGGTATGTCGTTGTTGTGAACTTATTATTTTTGAAATTTTATATTAAATATTGATAGTAGGTTGTTTGAAAGATTTCATATGTCTTGATCAATTTATCAACTTAGATTTCATATAGCGGCGTAAATAGCTGCGCAGTAGCTACAAAATAGGAGTTAGATAAAATATAGAATAACGATGTACAAACAAGAACCAATCACAAGAAAAAGGCCGAATAAATTGGATTGGGAAGTAACTACACCTCCTAATATAATGCCTGATCCTAGAAAGACTAAAAGAAAACCATGTATTGGTTAAGATAAATCCATTTTTTAGAAAAAAAAAAAATCAAAAACGAAGAATTTCATGACTTTATTGACATGACCAGAAAAAAAGCAGTTTTTCTATTTTTATGATATTTTGAAATTGTTAAATGAATAAAAGTCTAATGGGTATGAATTGAACAATTTTTGTATCTAAACAATAAAAATATGATCAGTTTGAACATTTAATGATTTCTAAGAGGGCACAAAATCCTCACTTTGTTGTGCAAACATTTGAGTAATATTATACTGAAGTTGAAACTTCTATATTAAAGTGCATAATTATTTCATGATCCCAAAGCTAGTTCAAACTGTTATAAAAAGTATAGTTTAATTAATTTACATAATTATGTCTTCAACAACATAAAAATATGATCGTTAGGCTAATCGCTTCACAACCCCAGGGATGTGAATATTTGTGAAGTAATCCTCCCAATTGATGCAACTTGGATCAAAATTGAGCACATCATCCATCTTGCATTCTTTCATTGTCATTCTTAACCTTTCAGTGTTAGAATCATCAAAGCTGAAAAAAGTATAAAAATTATAAGAAATAATATATGATAAGTTGATAACCAAATAATGCTTAGAATCTACGTTATATATATCATCAGTGTAAATAACTTTTACACTATCAAGTCATCTAATTTACCTGTTGTAGTAGGTATTCTGGTTGTCTTATTTTCAAGATTACAAATCACACATGTTATATTAAAGAAGCTTACATGTAGATATCTTTTGGATCATCTGATAGGGTAAAGTATCTATTACAGCGACGCTGGATATAAGTACTTAAGTAATTATATGCACCGACAGTATAAATATTTTTTAATCATCAGTCAACTTTTATTTGTTATAGCAGGTAATATGTCTTATTTTTAAGATTTCAAATCCTACACTTTAAGAAGGCTACTTATCATGTATATATCTTTTGAATGACCTAAAGTGTAAACTGACGATACATATAACTTAACTCTTAGAAATCATATCGTGCACATACCTTCCATGAAAAATCAAGTAAGGTTTGTAGAGTTTAGATAGACGTATGTCCATATCAATCTTCCTTTTCAAATTTGTGTAGGTTCCATCAATAAGATAATACCATGTCAATACATTTGCCAATTGTAGTACCTAAAACATATGAAAGAACAAGTTATTAGTGTTATAATTACCAAAAAAAAAAAATAGTGTTAATGTGAAAGTGTAACTTTATTAGCATTAAATTAAGTAGTACTTTTTAGGAACACATTTACGGTTAATAACCATAAAGGTCATGTTTACTTAACACTTGAGAGAAAATTCTAGATTAGTTACTACTAACTATAAAGTATAAACTCAAAAGTACATAACTTCCGGTTTGATTGATTAATATATTAATATAAGCACCCAAAACCCAA
Organism: Solanum pinnatisectum; assembly: GCA_035578085.1. Taxonomy (NCBI): domain Eukaryota; kingdom Viridiplantae; phylum Streptophyta; class Magnoliopsida; order Solanales; family Solanaceae; genus Solanum; species Solanum pinnatisectum. The sequence continues at coordinate 35,863,488 of CM069086.1, forward strand.
CAATTGAGAATTGTATTAAGAACATCATGTCGAGGAATGTGGTAAGATGAATGAAATTTCACCATTCCTAATCAGAGGTCTTTTGGGCTAGATCAACCCAAAAAACCTTAACATGGTGTGTTATTCGCTTAGAGCCAAGTCTCTGTGACTTTCTCCAAAAGGTCTCACATCATTAGGAGAATTCTGCAACCATATATAACATTTATACTTTTTTTTTTTGGCTATCACCGTGGAACTTTATTCGTATGATCAACAATTTGTAACGCCGGCCCATCCGACTAGTGATATTGTTCGCTTTGGGTTTAGGCCCGCACGGATTTAAAATGCATCACTAGTTGATAAGACCTGCTTACTTCAATACCCAACATCTCTCATGTGTTTTGCGATGTGGGACTTCTAATCTTAAGCTGGGGAGTCACATATACCCCCTCTATGGACTCAACGTCCTTGCTAAGGTTTGCCCCACTGTATGAGATTTGCCTATACTCAGCACTGAGGTTTTGCCCTGCCTTACCGAAATTCATCTAAACTCAGTCAAACTCTGGCCCACATCGACAAGGCTAACACAGGAGTGGCTCTGATATCATTTGTAACAGCCCAGCTCGCTAGTGATATATTCCGCTTTTTGGGCCTAGGCCCGCATGACTTTAAAACGCGTCACTAGTTGGTAAGGTTTGCTTATTTAAGTACTCAACATCTCTCCTATGTTTTATTGATGTGAAACTTCTAATCTTAAGTTGGGGCATCACACAATCTTTCACTCAACTAAATTCTACACGATATATGACCTCATGGACCTATCTTGAGATTAAATGTATGTCACCCGCGTTCATCAGAATGATTAGTGCCACCAAATTATAGTCCGTAGGATTCTTTTCAAGTATATGTGTCTCCAAGCCACTGATAAAGTAAACCGGCCTGTAGATGGGCAAAGATGTAATGCCAGGCCCGGGCCCATGCTAGCTACCTCTCTACCAATTTCATATTGGTGTTATCAGATCATTGACTCTGATATCAGTTATTTGGCTAAAACATTCCCAAAATGTAACCTTAACATGGTGTAATATATTCCTCTAATTTTTCAAGCTAACACATTTTTTTCCTAAAGGCTTCACACCATTAAGATTAATATTTCTATACACCTTATATGTAGCTTTCTAATGTATCAAAATCAACCACGACTATCATCTGCGGTCCATTTTCGTTCTCTTCCTGCCCGAAAAGGGGGGTCAAAGAAAGGTCTTTTGTTAATGGGTTCTTCACACAATCAATAAGATCTTTTGTTAATGGATTCTTCGCACAACCAATAAGGTCTTGGGTTAATGGGTTCAAACTCTACAAATATATAGAGAAATTCTTGATAAAAAACTCTTCACCTTACATGGGTCTTATCACCTATGTGGCACGAATATGGAATTCTAGATTAGTCGAATGAGTAAATTTTTGCTATCATGTGGTTAAAAAAAGAGAATTAAAAACATTATATTGAAAAGAAACCTTTAACAAGGGATCTCTTCAGGAAAATCTGATAAAATTAGAACGATATGCACCTTTAACAAGGGCCAATAATATCTTGAAATGTGTGCCTGAAAGCTATCCATGCTGCTTAAAAATGTAATCTCCTTCACTTTGATTTTGTTTCCATTTTTGCCAATCCAAGGATTTTTGGTGAAATAATGAAACATGAAAAGTTTGGCATCAGCAGATTTCAAGGGATTTATTTTAGATGAACTAATGTGATATATGAAGTGATTTTGATATGATTTATTATTTCCATGTGCTACAATTGCTGCAAGGATAGAGTTCACCACCATGTCACCTGGAATCTGTAATTCATGACAAAAGGTTAAAAATATGTATATTAAAAGAAAATTACAAATTTATGACAATTTCATGACGATTTTGTCACAAAATGTAAGCATCAATGACTGCTTCCACGGCTCGAACCCATGACACATAGATCAGACGAAAACAACTTTACCGTTGCTCCAATCAAACAACTCATATTTTTTTTTAAAAAAAATAAATAAATGGAACAAGTATAGAAAGCACATACCAGGTCTGGTTTTGTGTTTGGGTCAGCAAGGAAGACATTTGATATACCTTTACCATATACTAAAATAAAGGTATCCAATGTTCTGCAATTGCAAAGTTATAATATATATAAATATAAGAGACATGAATACATTATTTTTCTTTATATAAGTTCAAATATAGTTTGTCAAAATGTCTCAATTTATGTAGCAGAGTTTGAATTTCTAGAGTCAAATAGTTTATGTTTGATTGTAAACAAGTTTGACTGTCAAAATTCAAACGGCGTAACATAAATTGGATAGAAGAAATATCAATTTTACAAACTTACTTCACTCCTTCAATCCATCCCGGAAATGGCTCTTTATAAGTGCTAGTGATAATCGTTGGACGTATTATAACAAGTTGTAGATTCTCTTTCAAGTGTCCTAACATCATCTCTCCCATTGCTTTTGTGAAGGAATATGTGTTTGGCCATCCATGTAAACTTGCCCTAAATGATCAATACTCATGTTAATGTAATAAAAATAATTGTTAAGTATGAACTTGTTTGACTGGGTATCGAGTTTAAAAGGAAATACTATATTTTTATAGAAATATTCTTTCGTTTCATTTTATGTGAAAATATTTGATTGTAAACATGATATAAAGGAAATAAGAATTTTGAAACATGAAATCTTTAGCATGCCATGACATTGTATGTTTGGTATGAAAAAAAATATTATTCTAATGTTTTTCAATTTTTTCAGCTTCGGTTGGTCAAGTTTTTAGAAATTTCCTTAAAAATAAGAAACATGATTTCTCTAGTGAAAGTAGGGAAAACATGTTCCACACATTCCACATTGATAATATCTTCCTTACACTACAACAGACCTCATCTCCTCACCCTTCACAGTCGTAGTCCCAGTCTCCATCACCCCACACCCCTACTCGTACTCCACCTTTCATTTGTCTAGATTATATATAAATGTCTTTAGGCAGTAACGTATGCTGAATTTTCAGTAACTGGTACCAATATTTGTAGAAGAAATAGTAAAAAAATTAATTATCACATTTATAAATAAGGTGTATCCTTGACCCATTGGTTTATGCTAGTTTTAAGGTACAAGAAGTCTTGTGGTCTTGAGTTCAGTACTACTTAACCACAATTTTGGGCGCATTGAACCAACGCGGTAAGAGGCTTCTTTAGTCAAGTAATGTCATTTCATTCAATATATTCTTTATGCATAGTATTAATATATATATATATATATATATATATATTTAGTAAAAGTTTTCAATGATGCATTATCACTTGACAGTCCTTCATTCAACGTGGGTCTGCCCCTGCCTTTAGGATAAAAATATTCACTTACATACTGAATACACACAAAAAATAAAAAAGTAAGAAAAGTACTTATTTTTCTAAAAAAACATTTTCCTTCTTACCGAATACATTCATTTTCATACATAAAATGGAACAAAGAGGAAATATATCTCAAACACTAACCTTTGATGGCCTAGGTCTCTCATTGCCATTGTCACTTCCTTTGATGTCAAGCTTTGAGCTTCAAGTTCCTTAAGTTTGTCCTCTATCACTTTCTTCTCCATATCAATGTCTATGTTGGAGTCACCAAAATTGAATGATTTCTCTAATATAACTCCTTCCCTTTCCCCACAAACATAAGCTGTGAGACAACCAATGAAATGTAACTAACATGACAATTCTCTTCAAGAAGCTTAGCATAAAAAAAGTTATAAATACACAAATAAATTAAGTTATACATAAAAGATGACATATTTGGTTTTCTCAAAATTAATTATGCTAGTAATGAAGATTACTAAAATTAATATAAATAATTAATGAAAGACGCTTGTGGTCGGACCCTTTCTCTCGGACCATGTGCATAGTAGGACCTAATTGAGTTTACAGTAAAATATTGAGATAATAGTCAAAAATATACTTGAAGTATCATTCTTTGTGAATTTTCTACCTGAACTATCTGGTGTTTGCGTTTTCAACTTGAACTATCACCAACTATTTATCAAAACACACTTCAACATTAATGAGTCAGTTGTCATTGGATTAAATTTTATGGGCAAATTAAGTTTTTCATGCGACTTTTAGTGATTTTATTGAAACACTTGGTCTAGTCAGCTTCGAGGTGTATCTTGATTATATTTGCTGATAGTTCGGGTATGATACTTGCAAAAAAATAATACTTCAATTGTGTTTTTGACTACTATTCTAATATTTGACTATAAACTCAATTTATTTATAATTTTGGATTCATAACAGGTATATCCCTCATTACGAATGTGGTGAAGAAGAAGGGTGATGTTTTTTAGGCAAACTAGAGAAAAGTTTAGTGGTTAATCTTATTAATGATTTTGTTGATGATAATTATATTAAATTAGAGTATGCAATATGATATGAACAACAATTCAAGTCATTTTCCAAACAAACAAAATCTTGAACTCATTAAATAAAAATTCTAAATTCACTTAGAAAATGAGTATCATATAAAAAAAAGCTGACCAGTGGATACATGAACAAGAATTTTCACATTTGCACATCTTTTAGCAAACTTGAGGACATTGGAGGCACCAAGCACATTGATATTCATGGCAATATCATATCTATAACAAGAAGAAAAAAATGATACTAGTGAAATTAAACAAAGGGAAATAATCAAATGTCTTGCATTAAACTTAAATAAATAGTCGGAATACTTCGACAACCCCTTAAATTTCTCATTTAATTTCATTTAGACATTTGAGCTATGTTTTGTTCAAGTTAAGCACTTGAACACATGATTAAAATCTTCCAACTAAAATTGCACAAAAGTGTTTGTGTATGTTCTCAAGTGCCTATTATGTAGATAAGTTAATCACTTCAAATATATAACTTCCTTATCTAATTACACGCATTAGCCTTAATAACCTATAAAACATCATGTATGTTCCAATTGAAGCTGATGTGTGTAACTAAAGGAGGTAATATAATTTATGTGGGTAACTTATACATAACACTAATACACATTTTTTTCTTCAAAATTTAAACGGAAAGTGTTCCAATTTATCTGTTCAGGTACTCAATTGAAACACAACCTCATTTAAATATCTAAATGAAATTTACTGACATCGTCCATAAGAGATTGTCGATACATTCTGCCAATTAAATATGATCATATGAATATATACCTCTCATCAAATCTAGTAGTTGCAGCTGAGTGTATGATAATATCAATTTCTTTTAACATCTCATCTTTCATCTCTGAGTTTTCAATCCCAAAATCCTCAATTGAAATATCACCAGCAATTGGAAATACTTTCTCTTCTACCAGAGAATTTAAATTATTTGCACCTATGTTTTCTCTTAGAACATTAAATAATTCAGCCTGCAAAATCTGTGAATGGAACTTGCAAGTCAACAATTTTTTTAAAAATAAAATTTAAATAAAATAATAATGAAATACTATATATATCCATCAGAGAAAATATTACTTTATAAAATATTATCGATAATTTATAACATATTGATAAAATCAATAAAATTATTGAGGTGTGTGCAAATGAATCTTTATTAATAAGAATAACATGTATAATACCTCATCATTGAAGCGCTTTCTGGCTGATTTGGTGTTTGAAGCTCTTAGCAGAAGAAATAATCTTTTCACGTTCGATTGAACTCTAAGTATCTTCTCCACCAGAACTATATTACAAAAAAACAAATACAATAATATATATGAGATTAAAAATAAATAATTATTTAAAAAATTTATGATATTAAAATACCATGAGATTTACGTGTGTATTTCATTAGAGAAAAAATGAAACACCCCCCCCCCCCCCCCCCCAAAAAAAAAAAACATGGGCGTAACGCAAGTACTCAATTCCAAAAGTTAGTTGAAAAAAGAATTGTCAACAAACTATGTAATAAATAATCCATATTCCATCCTTTCAACTCAATTCCGCAACCCTTCTCCGGACAGACGCTCAGAATTGGACATTGAAGCATTGACAATATAAAATGAGGTTTGATATCGGATATTAAAATTGAAATTGGCGTGACTTTGATACTATGATAAAAAAAAATGGATGTCATATTTAACTTAATCTCAAAAATTAGTTATGAGATGAAGATTTTCAATCAACGTTTATATAAGAAGGTAAGTAATCCATATTCACGTTCATGTGGAAACTCAACACAAATAAAAAATTAAATAATTTCCAAATATACAAATATATCATCCTCTTTAAAAATGGACTAATACAAAATCGGTGACATATATATATATATATAGAGAGAGAGAGAGAGAAAGAGAGTGTGTATGTACTTTTTGCAAGGAATCCAGTGGCTCCAGTAATGAGAATAGTCTTGCCTTCTAGAAATGGTTCAATTTTAGATAATTCCATTGTGTAAAAATTGTTAGGAAAAAGAGAGTAAAAATTGGGAAGCTAAATTCTACAATTGTGAATAATGATATTAAAAATGATATATGATATGAATTCATGTACTCATTTTTATATAGGGAAACTAGAAGATTAATACCAGCTAAATGTATATAGGGAGAAATTAGGTGGGATTTTGTCTAAAACGAATAATATTACATAATATTAGAAATATTTATAAACTGAATAATTGATATCGAAGTTAATGATTCAAATAAGTGTGATGGAGAGGGATTTTATTTATGATGTTTGTCATGCCAAACTCCTTTACTTTTTACAAGTTAGTTAGTGATGCCGTGGGAGTTTTTGATGATTTTTGTCATGCAAAACTCCTTTTTTTTTTTTTTTTTGACAGGTTGACACGCAAAAATTATAAGAAAAACTACTTAATTAATTATGTGCATATTATATTGATTTATTTAATTTATACTTTCAAATAATTATTTATTATTTTATTATTTAATAATTTTGTATCAGATTTATAATAATGAGAAATATTGAGATATATGACAATTTAAAATTAGTCTAAAATAGAGCTCTTAATTATTTATTCATTTAATTATCTCCATAATTTACGCTTTCACTCCAAATCAGTTCATTCTCTCTCCTAATTTTCCCCTCTCCCGTTTCTTCACAATTCTCTCTCCTCCTCCTCCCTCACAAGATCTTCTTCTGTCAAACTCAGCTCTATTATTGCATTTTCAGTAGGATCTCTTTCCATAAGCTTTTGGTGAGACATCTTTGCTTCTGGAAGGCTCTAGTTTAGCTAGTTCAATTTAATTAATCATTATTTATTTCTAATAGAATAGTAAGGTACGTAATTGTGGGTCTTGTCTTAACATCTATCCTCATTTCAATAAAGACTTCATAGACAAGTTAGATGAGTCGAATTGAATTATATCTCAGTTATTTCTCAAACAACTCTACTTTCAAGACTCACTATTTATAAAGCTATTTGAATTATGTTTTCTACATCAGTTGTGTAACTCATCTTTTAAAAACTTTCACATAGTATTTATAGTCTTACTATAGTAGTAAGTCAGGTCAAAAATTTACTTGGAACCAACAATGATTTTAAGTGTCGGTCACGGCCAAATTATACATTCGAGGTGTAACAACCCCAGCGTAATAATGATCTCTTTTTTTCAAAAAAAAAAAAGTGTTGTAAAACTAAATGGATACTATGTGGGTCACCCCTTTAATTGTCATCACTTGACATACTAAATGGATGCCATGTGGGGCACCCATTTAAGAGGTGTCATCACTTGGCCAAGTGGATAACTTCTCAATGGCCAAATGTTGGTTTGTATATTTATCATTGACTATAAATAGCGATTACTTTCATTCACAAAAGACGATATAAGAAAAGTTTGGAATATATTATGCTCTCCCTTTGTTTGTTCTTCTTATTATTTTAGTTTATTAATATTAATTTGTTAGTCAGTTATTTTATAACACGTTATCAGCACAAGACTCCGCCAACTCGAGCTACTTTAATTAGGTAAAAAAGGTAAGGATTTTATTTATCTAAAAATGTCTAATATTTCTAAACTTGAATTTGTTGCCTTGGATATATCGAGCAAAGGATACTCGTCATGGATACTAGACGCTGAAATCCACCTGGATGCAATGGGTCTGGTAGACACCATCAAAGATAATAACCACGCATCCAGCCAAGAACTTGCAAAAGCTATGATATTTCTCCGCCACCATCTTGACGAGGGGTTGAAAATGCAATACTTCCCCATTAAAGACCCCCTTATACTATGGAATAATTTGAAAGATAGATATGACCACCTGAAGTTGGTCATTCTTTCACAGGCGCGTCATGATTGGTTTAATTTGAGGTTACTAGACTTTAAAAGTATAACTGAATATAGTTCTTTCATGTATAGAATTATATCACAGTTAAATTTATGCAGAGAAGATGTCACTGAACATGATAAGCTTGAGAAAACATACTCCATATTTCCTGCCTCGAGTATGCTCCGGCAGCAGCAATATTGAGAAATGAGTTTTAAAAAATATTCTGAATTACTTTCACATCTTCTTATTGCTGAGCAACATAACGACCTACTGATGAAAAATCATGAAAGTCGACATGTTGGTTCTATGCCACTCCTTGAAGTGAGTCAGGCAAATTATCACCAACGAAAAAGAGGTCGTGGCTCCTATCGTGGTCATGGCTCCGGTCATGGTCGTGGTCGTGGTCGTAAATAAATTATAATCATGATGGTCGTCTTGCACAAAAAAATGACTAGCAATATAAGAGGAAGGGTGAAAGACCATAAGTGATACAAAAGAAAAATTCAGAAAGTGTATGTTATAGATGTGAAGGAATGGGGCACTGGTCGTGTACTTGTCGATCATCTAAGCGTCTGGATCATCTCTATCAGGCGTCTTTGAAAAAGGGTGATAATAATTCAAAAGCAAACTTTATCTCTGAAGATAATATTGAGCCCATACATAAGATGTATAATAATGTAGAAGAAAACTTCTTCTCTAAAGATAATGTTAAGCCTATACATAAGATGTATAATAATGTAAGATACAAGGCATGCCTTGTTGCACAAGGATTCTCTCAAAGACCCGATGTCGACTATGAAGAGACATATTCACCAGTTATAGATGCAATAACTTTTCGATATCTCATCAGTTTAGCTGTACATGGAAATCTTGAAATACATCTAATGGATGTGGTTACAACTTATCTTTACGGTTCACTTGATAATGAAATTTATATGAAAATTTCGAAAGGACTTAAAATGCATATAGTTCAAAATCTCGGGAAATGTGCTCAATCAGATTTCAAAAGTCATTATACGGCTTAAAACAATCAGGGCGCATGTGGTATAATCGCCTCAATGAGTACTTGATAGAAGATTATATAAACGATGCAATTTGTCCTTGTATTTTTATTAAGAAAACAATATCAGGGTTTGATATTCTTGTTGTTTATGTTGATGACATAAACCTCATTGGAACTCCAGAAGAGGTTCAAAAGGCAATTGAATATATAAAGAAAGAATTTGAGATGAAAGGCCTTGGAAAGACTAAACTTTGTCTTGGTCTACAAATTGAACATTTAGTAGACGGGGTCTTCGTCCATCAATCTACATGTACTGAGAAAAATTTGAAATGATTTTACATGGACAAAGCATATCCATTAAGTACTCCAATGATTGTTCGATCACTTGAAGTGAGTAAAGATCCATTCCGACCTCAAGAAGAGAATGAGGAACCTCTTAGTCCTAAAGTACCTTATCTTAGTGCAATTGGTGCACTTATGGATCTTGCTAATGCTACGAGACCTGACATAGCATTTTTTGTTAATTTGTTAGCAAGATATAGTTCTTCCCCTACACGAAGACATTGGAATGGAATTAAACATATGTATTGCGATATCTAAAGGGGACTAGTGATATGGGTCTATTTTATACTAACAAAGATAATGCAGATCTTGTTGGTCATGCAGATGCAGGTTATTTATCTGACCCACATAAAGCTCAATCTCAAACAGACTATTTATTTATATATGGAGGTACTGCTATATCATGGCGATCTACAAAGCAGTCTATTGTCACTACTTCTTCAAATCATGCTGAGATAATAGCTATTCACGAAGCAAGTAGAGAATGTGTATGGTTGAGATCAGTGATACATTTCACCAAAAAAAGATGTGGTTTGAAGTGTGATGTCAAGGTACCTACAGTGTTCTTTGAAGACAATGCTGCTTGCATAGCTCAACTAAGAGGAGGCTTCATAAAAGGAGATAGAACGAAACACATTTCACCAAAATTATTTTTCACACATGATCTACAGAAGAACGGTGATATTGATGTACAACAAATTCGTTCAAGCGATAATCCAACAGATTTATTCACCAAATCTTTACCCGCCTCAACTCTTGAGAAGATGGTGCAAAAGATTGGAATGCGAAGACTTAAGCATCTGAATCGTGATTTTTATCAGGGGGAGTAAAATACGCGCTGCACTCTTTTTTCATTAGTCTAGGTTTTGTCCCACTGGATTTTCCTAGAAAGGTTTTTAATGAGGCAGCAAGCAATGCGTATTAAGGAATGTCTATATATATTTTTGTTCCTTCAACTTTTCTTTTTACATAGACATCTAAGGAGGAGTGTTGTAAAACTAAATGAATGTCATGTGGGCCACCCCTTTAATTGTCATCACTTGACATACTAAATGGATGCCATGTGGGGCACCCATTTAAGAGGTGTCATCACTTGGCCAAGTGGATAACTTCTCAATGGCCAAGCGTTGGTTTGTATATTTATCATTGGCTATAAATAACCACTACTTTCATTCACAATAGACGATATAAGAAAAGTTTGGAATATATTATGCTCTCTCTTTGTTTGTTCTTCTTATTATTTTAGTTTATTAATATTAATTTGTTAGGTAGTTATTTTATAACAAAAAGAACTTAATATACATAAAATAAGTTTTGAATAATTAAAAGTCAGAGGCAAGGTCCCTTTATAATAACAAAATAATGAAGAATGTTTTTGTACCTTAAAACTATAGGTCTTAGTATAAATTATTGCCTTAATAGTATTATTGTTCAAATATATTAAACATATTCTACCTTGCATTAAGAAATCCGTTTTGTCGATATTATCGATCTAACTTGACCTATTAAGTCTCCAAACTTAGAAAGATTTTCGTGGAATTACCAGCTAAGAATAAATTCGATCATTTTCTTGCTTTTTGATACTTTTTTTTCCAAATTAGCGGCAGACTATTTTTTGTTCCTAAACAACAAAAAATTATTGATCTTATTTAACGATGAATTATCATGTTAGCTACATGCTATTTAAAGATAAATTAGTGATGAAATTCGTTGAAACTATTTTATTGTAGATCGAATAACTAGTACACATGAAGCTTATAATAAAGCGCGTAATTATTTCATAATCTCAAAACTAGTTAAAATTATTATAAAAATATAATTTAATTTACATAATTATGTCTTCAACAGCTTAAAAATATGATCGTTAGGCTAATCGCTTCACAACCCCAGGGAGGTGAATATTCATGAAGTAATCCTCCCAATTGATGCAACTTGGATCAAAATTGAGCACATCATCCATCTTGTACTCTTTCATTGTCATTCTCAACCTTTCAGTGTTAGAATCATCAAAGCTGAATAAAGTATAAAAAAAAATATATCGTCAGTGTAAGAAACTTTTACGCTATCAGGTCAGCTAAATAGCAAGTTGTAGTAGATATTATGGTTGTCTTATTTTCAAGATTACAGATCACAAAATGTTAAATTAAAGAGGCTTACATGTAGATAACTTTTAGATGATTTGATTGTGTAAAATATTTTTTTCAACGACGATTGATATAAGTACTTAAGTAAATATATGCACCGACAATATAAATAATTTTTAATCATCACACATATCTTTATCTGTTATTTTAGGAAATATATCTTATTTTCAAGATTTTAATCCTACATTTTAAGGAGGCTGGCTATCATGTAGACATCTGATAGTGTGATTTAAAAAATTATTTACACTGATGACGATAGGCGATACGTATAACTTAACTCTTAAAAATTATAATGTGCACATACCTTGCATGAAAAATCAAGTAAGGCTTGTAGAGTTCAGATAGACGTATGGCCTTATCAATCTTCCTTTTCAAATTTGTGTAGGTTCCATCAATAAGATAATACCATGTCAATACATTTGCCAATTGTAGTACCTAAAACATACGAGAGAACAAGTTATAAGTGCTATTGTTACCAAAAAAAAGGTAGTGTTATTGTGAAAGTGTAATTTTATTATCATTAAATAAGGAGAAATTACCTAATTATATAAATATTTCTACCATATTTACGATGATTAAATTTTATCTCACTAATTAATAATTTAATACCAGATTTCAAGTCAGATACATCTAGATGCATATTTTTTGCTACCAGATACATTGAAATAGGGTCTAGTTAGGGAGGCGAGTGAAATTTGTCTAATGTTTCCTAGATACATGTGAATCACACTAGTTACATACTAGACGTATCTTGTGTGATTCACATGAATCTGGGATACCAAATACACAAGCAAAATAAGAGAGTAGCAAGCGAGATGGGAGGGAGGTGAGTGAGAACAGTTATCATATGGTTAAAAAGAGAAAATTAAAAACATTATATTGAAAAGAAACCTTTAACAAGAGCTCTTTAGGGATATCCGATAAAATTACAACGATACGCACCTTTAACAAGGGCCAATAATATCTTGAAATGTATGCTTGAAAGCTGTCCATGCTGCTAAAAAATGTAATCTCCTTCACTTTGATGATGTTTCCATCTTTGTCAATCCATGGATTTTTGGTGAAGTAATTAAATGCGTAAAGTTTCATATCATCAAGTTTCAAGGGATTTCCTTTAGATGAACTTATGTTATATATGAAGTGATTTTGATATGATTTATTATTTCCATGTGCTACAATTGTTGCAAGGATTGAGTTCACTATCATGTCACCTGGAATCTATAAGTCATTACAATTTCATGACGATTTTGTCACAAAATGTAAACATCAGTGATTGTTTTCATAGCTCAAACGCGTGACATATGGATCACACGGAAATAATTTTATCTATTAAAAAAAAATTAAAAAATTTGAACATGTATAGAAAGGACATACCAGGTCAGCATTTGTGTTTGGGTCAGCAAGGAAGACATTTGATATACCTTTACCATATATCAACATAAAGGCATCCAATGTTCTGCAATTGCAAAGTTTCGAGAGTCAAATAGTTTAAATTTATCGGTAAACATGTTTGACTTTCAAAATCTGAAGTGTGTCACATAAATTGGGATAGAAAAAGTATATCAATTTTACAAATTTACTTTGTGCCTTCAATCCATCCTGGAAATGGCTCTTTATAAGTGCTAGTGATAATCGTTGGACGTATTATAACAAGTTGTAGATTCTCTTTCAAGTGTCCCAACATCATCTCTGCCATTGCTTTTGTGAAGGAATAAGTGTTTGGCCATCCATGTAAACTTGCCCTAAATGATCAATAGTCATGTTGATGTAATATAAGTATGAACTTGTTTGACTGGGCATCGAGTTTAAAATAAAATATTCTTCTTTATAGAAATATTCCCTCGTTTCATTTTATGGGAACATGTTTGATTGTACATGAAGTATAAAGGAAATAAGAATTTTGAAACATGAAACCCTTAGCATGCCATGACATTGTATGTTTGGTATGAAAGAAAATATTAGTCGAATATCTTTAAATTTTTTTATGTTTAGTTGGTTAAAATTTTAAAAATAAGTTGCTTGAAAAGGAAAAACATGACTAAGTGAAAAATTGGAAAATAAGTTTCACGCATTCCATATTGATGATGGCTTCCCTATACAGATCAACACACCTCATCTTCTCACCCTTCACCCCCGTAGCCCTAGTCTCCACCCCTTAGACATGTACAAGAAGTATCGTGGCTTGACACCCCTTCGCTCAACCTGAGTCCGCCCCTACCTTTAGGATAAAAAAAAATTCAACTAACCTTTGAATGCCTAGGTTTCTCATGGCCATTGTCACTTCCTTTGATGTCAAACTTTGTGCTTGAAGTTCCTTAAGTTTGTCCTCTATCACTTTCCTCTCCACATCAATGTCTATGTAGTAATCACCAAAGTTGAATGATTTTTCTGATATAACACCTTCTCCTTCCCCACCAACATAAGCTGTGAGACAAACAATACATAAAAGATGACATATTTGATTGTCTCAAAATAATGCTAGTAATAAAGATTTACCAAAATTATAGTAGTGGCAGATCTTGAGTTAATATAATATACAATAAATAAATTGATTAATTTACAGTCAAATATTGAGATAATAGTCAAAAACACATTCGAAGTATCACTCTTTTGTGAATTTTCTATCTAAACTATTAGGTAATTGCGTTTTCTACTTGAACAATCACTAATTGTTCATCAAAACACACTTCAAAATTAATGAGTCAGTTTTCGTAGGAGGATGAAAATTTATAAGCAAATTAAGTTGTCATGCACCTTTTTGATGAATATATTTAAACAATTGGTCTAGTCAGTTTCGAAGTGTGTTTTAATAGTAGTCATTGATGTTCAGGTCAGAAACACAAACACCTGATAGATTAGGTATGAAACTCACAACAACATGATATTTCAGGTGTGTTTTTAACTATTATCTCAATATTTGACTATACACTCAATTTATTTATTCTCCTAGCTAGTAGGAAAAAAGAGACAAATAATATACTTGTAACTTTGTAATTTAGAATTGATATATTCCTATTATAAAAGTTGTGCAGAATATACTTCCAAAATGAGCATCATATAAAAACTGACCAGTGGATACATGAACAAGAATTTTCACATTTGCACATCTTTTAGCAAACTTGAGGACATTGGAGGCACCAAGCACATTGATATTCATTGCAATATCATATCTACAAGAAAAAAAAAATGATACTAGTGAAACTAAATATAGGGAAATAAATCAAAATTTCTTGCATTAAAATTAAGGAATATATCGATAACCTCTTAAATTTCTCAATTAATTTCATTTAGAAATTTGAGCTATATTTTGTTCTGATTAAGCATTTGAGCACATGATAAAGTTTTTCTATTAGACACTTGTGGCTCAAATTGCACACAAAAATTTGCGCGTGTTCTCAAGTATCCATTATGTAGATAAGTTATAACTAGTTCAAATATATCACTCCTTTTAGTTATACACATTAGCCAATCAATAACATGTAAAACCTCATGTATGTTCCAATTGCAGCTAATGTGTGTAATTAAAGAAGGTATCATGATTTATATAGGTAATAATTTAACTGCGTAACAGACGTTTGAGAAAACACATCAAAATTAGAACGGGAAGTATGTTGAAGTGCACACAAAAATTCTCAAGTGTCCATTACGTAGATAAGTTATAACCAGTTCAAATATATCACTCCTTTTAATTATACACATTAGCCAATCAATAACATGTAAAACCTCATGTATGTTCCAATTGCATCTAATGTGTATAATTAAAGAAGGTATCATGATTTATATAGGTAATAATTTAACTACGTAACAGATGTTTGAGAAAACACATATTGTTTTTTCAAAATTAGAACGGAAAGTGTTTCTATTCATATGTTGAAGTGCTCAATTGAAACACAACCTAATTCAAATATCTAAATGAAATTTACTGACATCGTCCATAACGGATTGTCGATATATTCAACCAAGTAAATAAGATCATATGAATATATACCTCTCATCAAATCTAGTAGTTGCAGCTGAGTGTATGATAATGTCAATTTCTTTTAACATCTCATCTTTCATCTCTGAGTTTTCAATTCCAAAATCCTCAATTGAAATATCACCAGCAATTGGAAATACCTTCTCTTCTACCAAAGAATTTAAGTTATTTGTACCTATTTTTTCTCTTAGAACATTAAACAATTCAGCCTGCAAAATCTGTGAATAAAATTGGCTAGTCAATTTTTTTTTTTTTAAATTAAATCCCATCAAATCATTTATGTTTCATAAGATTGGATAATTTAGAATATTTGTTTTTTTCTGTGTCTGCATATATGTGCTTTTTTTTAATTTGATTAAAAAGAATAACATGTTTAATCACTACATAAAAAATTGATCTTTTGTAGCAATTAATTAAAAGACAATAGCTTAATTCCCGCTTAATATGTATTTTTAGTCGCAATTAGCACTCTTTGTATATGTCCCTAAAGCCTTTAGCGACAATGGATCTAATGACACTTAACTAATACCGATAAAGACTTTAACACTCTTTATTAATGTGTCTATTTATTTCCGCTAAAAGTTGTTTTTGTTGTAGTGAATACCTCATCATTGAAGCGTTTTTGGGCTGATTTGATGTCTGAAGCTCTTACCAGAAGGAATAGTTTTTTCACGTCCAATTGAACTCTAAGTATCTTCTCCACTAAAACTACGTTAAAAAAATACAAGGAATATATATGAAATCAATGAATATATTTATTTATATATATATAGAGAGAGAGAGAGAGAGTATGTACTTTTTGCAAGGAATCCAGTGGCTCCAGTAATGAGAATAGTCTTGCCTTCTAGAAATGGTTCAATTTTAGATAATTCCATTGTGTAGAAATTGTTAGGGAAAGAAAAGAGTAAAAATTGGGAAGCTAAATTCTACAATTGTGAATAATGATATTAAAAACGATATATGATATTATGAATCCATGTAATCATCTTTATATAGGCAAACTATAGCTAATTTAAGATTAGGGGAGGCTTCTAATTTTAAGGAATTTATGTTATAGATTCACCTTAGGCCTAAATGTGTATAGGAAGAAAATCATGTGGGATTATTTGGTCTAAAACGAATAATATCATATTGTATTAAAAAAAATTGAACCTCACAATTGATATCGGAGTTAATAATACAATATAATAAGTATATAGAGATGGCAAAATGATAGTGTGAGACTCAATTTATGAATTTTTTTTTTTTTTTGTATAATTTATCAAAATTCGATAGTGTTAAGAGTTAATTACACTATTTCCCTACTATTTTCCAAATTAAATTCCAAAAATTCCTTAAAATTTATGAACTTCGGATACATCAGCAGACATCCGGATACATAGGTGAAGGATGTATCCGAGAGAAGGGAGGGATGTATCAGAGAGGGGATAGGACATCCGGATACATCATTGGACTTCCGAATACATCAGCAGACATTACATAGGTGAGGGATGTATCCGAGAGGGGAGGTATGTATCCAAGAGGGGGGATCGATAGGGATGTATCAGGGAGAGGAGAGTGATGTATTTAAGAGGGGTTTTTTGAATTTTTTTTTAAATGGTAGGAAACTTTAGAGGCAACATAAGATGCGTATTTAGGTAATTTTTCATTTTTTATATATGTCAAACTCCTTTTATTTATTTTTACAAGTTGACAAGCAATTGTTATAGTCCATATTAATTTCTTAAGCTAACTCTATAATTAAGTAGGGTTCAATTGTACCAAAGGTTTGTCCCAACTAAAACTCTCTTTCTAGCTAGCTCACAATACTCAATGTGTAATCCAATAATTAATTAATTAATTAACATAGACTTGGGCTAAATCCTAAATGTGCCAAATTTGTTTTCATATTGCTTTTATTTACTCTTTTCATATAAAATTAGTGACTGTTTCAACTAAAAGTTACTAATATGGAGAAATACATAACCAATAAGGATTTTAGGATAACTACTAATATAATTATTTAAATAAAAAAGATGACTACTAAAAATAATTCAGATTTTGAATTGAGATTTTAAATAAGTGGTTCTTCAAATCTTTCTTCAATAAGGAATTGTATTAGGTCTTATTTCTATTAAGTTGACAGAATTATTTCTAACTATCAACAGATTACTGACCTTATTTCCAAAATTGAATGAACTGTGGTTAAATAGCTTAAGCCCCTAAAAATTTGTTGAAGATTAATATTGATGGAAACAAGGATGCCATTGGAACTAGAGGCATTTGTAGAGTTATTTTGTATAGAACTGATCCAGTTGAGATGTTATAGCTAATTTTGTCTATAGCGTTGGACTTGTAATTTCGTGCAAAATTTGTGTAGTTTTTATTAGAACCTTAATTTTTGTGAAGGGAACAATAGGTTGAGCGTAAGCTCCCCTTAGCTTTGTAAAAAAAAAAAAAAATTAATAGACCTTTGATTAATTAATATCTCTTTTTTGTATTGATCTCCTCTCCCAGCGGCTCCCTACATTGATATTCAAGAACATGGCTCTCGATACGAGGGAAATTAAAATCTCTTTCATTAATTAATATCTCTTTTTTGTATGGTCATCATGGTCATTCTTTTTAATATTTGTTTCTATTATTCTAATAAAATGTAATATTATTATATCCACAGTTAACCCATTCAAGTATAGTATGTAATTCCTATTAAATCTATTGGTAGGGACCAGAATAGGATGGACAAGCTATTTCATAGAAGTACTTTTGCTTTTAAACAACCCGCAATAATAATAAATTTGCATTTAGTATTCATACCAAATTATACTACTCACTGCTTTAATTTTTAGTACGACTATTAAGAAAATAATGATTAATATGACTATTTTATTATATTATTCCTATTAATTGATGTTTAATATTATATCTTATAAAATAATTTGGGAAATAAATAACTACTGCTAAGCATAAAATATGAAGGAAAAAAATTGTTTTTTCTTAATATGTTAAAAGTAACAAATAAAAACGAAAATCTATTTTTAAAATAATGAACACATAAAAGTGAATAGAGAAAATAATTTATTAATGATAAAAATTTCTTAAACCATAGTGTTGATGGAGTTGGGTGTATGCCCAGTCTTTGTATTAATCACCAAATTAGAAAGGCTATACAAAAATGAGAAAAAAAAAATGAATATTTGTCAAAACCTCCTTGAGTTACATGAAGGATGAACAATTCATCTTTATACATTTAAAAAAAAAAAAAGGAAAACCACACCAATACTTTTTTAGAACATTTTTTTATTGCAAACAATATATCATTCTTATATAATATGCTGAAGAAGAATTAATTAATCAACTAATTAATTAATACATGAATCTTGAATATATAATGAATCCCTAGAAAATGTGATTAACAGCACCAGGAAGGTGAGTGTTCATGAAATAATCTTCCCAATTAATGCAACTTGGATCAAAGTTGAGCACATCATCCATCTTGTGTTCTTTCATTGCCATTCTCAATTTCTCAGTATTAGCATCATCAAAGCTGATAAAAAAAAGAAGTTTAGAAATTAGAAGTATAATTTTTGAAATTTATGACTTAAATAAGAGTGTCAAAGGGGTGAGTAGGTTGAGTTTAAACGAATTAAAATTGATTGAGTTAATAAAAAATAAATAAGTCTTGATCTGCTCAAATGTCATTTGGGCTAATATTTATTAGGTTAAGATGGGCTAAATATTGGGTGACAATCCAACTTGATCAATCTTACCAAAAAATTTTTTATAGTTTTTTATGATTCAATTTGGGCTATATATTTAAATTAAATAAACTCAACTTTTAGATGGGTTGAATCGGGCAGGCCAAGACAAACTTAGTTAACAAATGAATGGGCTATTAATCAGCCCAGATTTAAAGCATGTTATGTTGGGCCCCATCATATTTTCATTAAGTTTTTGGAGAAATTACCTTATTAGATATATATTCATACTATATTTTATAATTCTACTTATATTTTTAAATAGTTGTGTATCGTACCATTAATTAAGAGTTTATTGTTATATATTGATAAAGATATACTTAGATACATAGATTTTTGCTATTAGATATACTTAAATAGGGAGAGGCGCGTGAGATGGAGAGGGGGCGAGTGAGATATTCATGTATCCCAGATACATGTAAATCACACTAGAACTGGTGTAATTCGCATTATCTAAGATACCAGATACAAATGGAGAATGGCGTCTGGGATAAGAGGGAAGCAAGCGAGATTTGTTATGTATCTAAATACTTGCGAATCCACTTGAATACGGTGTGTGTAGAATAAATTACACCTAATTTTGACATCATGTATCCCAAGATTCATGTATGTGGACGTATCTGGACGCACCAAAATCTGGTAAGATCCGTAATATTGCAAACTAGATAGTATTTAAGTAATTAGCTCCTAAACTAATGGAATTTTCGTAAGATTTCCCTAGTTTTTTCACTCCTAGTCTTAAACATTGCATCTCATTTGCATTGCTATAATTTTTTTGAAATTTATGACCTTAAACATATGGAACACTAAACACATACCATAATATTTGTGTAATTATAAAAGTTTCTCATTCAGATCAAATAAAAAAAATATAAAGTTAATATTTCCAAGTATAAAATCGTATCATTTCTTTTAAACAAATTAAAAAATAAAAGTAAGTGTGTTTCATATACTACGAAGAAAATAAAAGGAATTTTTTTAAAAAAAATATAAAGATTGACATACCTTCCATGGAAAAGCAAGTAAGGTTTGTATAGTTCAGATAAACGTATAGCCATAGCAATCTTCTTTTTCAAATCCTTGTAGGTTTTGTCAAAACGGTGCCATAATAATACATTTGCCAACTCTACTATCTACAAACATATGAAATTAATTAAGCACAAATAGTATCATTGTAAATAATAACTCCATTAATTAATTATTAACTATAAACTCATATATATTGCTTAACTTTATGAAATAATCATTGTTTAGCTTTAATAATTGCATTGACAAATAGTCATTGTCCTAAAATTTCAAATTGCACAAGTGAAACTCTAGGACATTGGCTATTTTTTTAAAAGGTTTCGATCAGTTCGATGGACATTATTTATAAATGCATTTTCTTATTATGCCCCTAGCTCAACTATTAAAGTATTGTCTATTCTGACTTAGATACTTTTCAAAAAAGAATAGGGCCGTGTTGGAAGTGGCTCATGAGTGCTATTTATAGTGAATTCACTTTTTTATGACCTCTAACTTTTTTATCTCATTTCGATATGAGATTTGCGTAAGACAAATTTCAGAACGAATCTTATTTGTATCAAGATGAAAAATATTACTATGCTAAAAAAACAAACCTTTAATAATGGCCAATAATAGGTTGAGATGTATTTTCGAAAGCTATCCATGCTACTAAATAATGTAGGCTTCCCCACTTTGATGATATTTCCCTCTTTGTTCATCCATGGATTTTTTGTGAAGTAATGAAATAAAAACAATTGAATATCAAAAGATTTTATGGGATTTATTTTCGAAGAACTTATATGATATATTAATTCTTGAGAAGGATAATGTTGATCATTTCCAATATGTGCTATAATTGAGGCAAGTATCGAGTTCACCACCATATCACCTGGAATCTGTAATTGAAGAAGTTGAAAATTAGGAAGATATCCAACTTCACACGCACATATATATAAATAAATTGAAACGAAGAGAGGAGATACCATGTCAAGTATTGTATTTGGGTCACCAAAGCAAAAATTCACTACTCCTTTACCATATCCTAAAATAAATGAATCCACTGTTCTGCAATTGCAAAATTGTATGCATAAATGTTGTACTTTATTTTAATTATCTCAATAATTTGAGTAATAATAGTTGTTCATTAGTGATATAATAATGTGTATTTCCGAATTTTGAATTTATGAATTCTGGTGATTTACTTACTTTACTCCTTCAATCCATCCCGGAAATGGCTCTTTATAAGTACTAGTAATAATCGTTGGTCGTATTATAACAAGTGGTAGATCTTCCTTATAGTGTCCTAAAATCATCTCTCCCATTGCCTTTGTGAAGGAATATGTGTTTGGCCACCCATGCAAATTTGCCCTAAAACATCAAACATAAGACATATATATAACATGTTAAAATATACTGATAGCGTGAAATTTATTTATATTACTCCATAAGTTAAATCATCCAACCTTTGAATGCCTAGATCTCTCATGGCTATTGTCACTTCCTTTGTAGTCAAGTTTTGATCTTCAAGTTCTTTGAGTTTTTCCTCTATCACTTTCCTCTCCACATCAATCTCTAATTTTGTGTTTTTGTTGAGTGTTTCTCCCAAAACAAATGATTTTTCTTGTATTACTCCTTCACCTTCCCCACAAACATATGCTGCATGCATGTGATGTGACAGACAACATTTTATATGATGATATTTGACTGAATATAAAATTTAAGAAAATAAAAGTTTGTAAGGTTTAAAAACTGACCAGTGGATACATGGACAAGAATTTTCACGTTTGAACATTTTTTAGCAAATTTGAGGACATTGAAGGCACCCAGAACATTAATATTCATTGCAATATCATATCTACAAGGGAAAAAAATAGTTAATAACATAGTGAAACAAACCAATTAATTAATGGTTTGAATTAAAATTAAATACATTAATCATATGAAAATATACCTCTCATCAAATCTAGTAGTTGCTGCTGAGTTTATAATTATGTCAATTTCCTTAAACATCTCTGAATTTTCAATTCCAAAATCCTCAAATGAAATGTCACCAACAATTGGAAATACTTTCTCTTTTATAAGAGAATTTAGGTTATATGCACCTATTTTTTCTCTTAGAACACTAAACAATTCAGTCTGCATAACCTGTGTGAAAACTCACAAAATATTCCGTCAAGATTTAAAGAAATACGACGCACAAAGAAGTTAGGAGGATTCAACAACTAATTATTTAAAAAAAATAAGACATTTTATATACAGTGTAATTCTATATGTTTAATATCGATGAGTAGGGGTCTTTTCATTTTCTGATTAAGAAAATTAATATAATTAGGACATTATATCCCTCATATTTTTCACGTGTTTAATTTTTAAATGTTAATTAATCCACAAGTGGGATATATCTAGGTCTAAACCCTACCACAATAAGGATGTTTTCTTTGAGTATAACATAAGGCATTATGTCCCTCATCTCCATGTGTTTAGTTTTTGGACGTACGTTAATTGACAGGTTGGATTTTAGGTTTAAACCCCACATAGTAATGATCTTTTGAAAAAAAAAAAAGAAAAAGAAATTTAATATAATAAAAAATAGGTTTTGAATAAAAATCAGAGACATCGATTATAATAACAAAATATGAAGAATGTTTTTGTATAAAATATTCCTTAACAGTATTATTGCTCTCTCTCCACCCCTATCAATTTCTTCTTTATCTTATCTTCTTTTCTTATGAGATTTGTACGTCTCCCCAAGGGCCCATATAGAGTCCATCGGCTGCTTGAGCACTTCACCTAAAAAACAAATGATCTAACTGGTTCGTTGGTTTTTGAGTGGATGCTTTAATTGAGCTCAAATTCGAACACAATTTTAAAATTCTAGATTTGCCACTGAATCTGTCCTGCAAACAAATCTACATACTTATTGAATAAAAGAGATTTGTACGCACAAAGGCATAGATTTAGATTTAGATTTAATCACCAGTGATGCTTCTTTAGTCTTCCCAAGGAGGTTTTAGTCTTACAATTGAATTTTTCTTTATAAAATCAAGCTCTAAAAATAAGTATCAGATGTCAAATGAAAAAACAAAACACTCAAATAAACTAAGTAATGTATCGAATAATTAAATCAAATAAATAGTATGCATGCTTTACCTCATCATTAAAACGTTTTCTGGCAGATTTTGTGTCTGAAGCTCTTACTAGAAGAAATAATTTTCTCACATTTGGTTGAATTCGAAGTATCTTCTCTACGAGAACTACATATTACCAAAACAAATTAAATTAGGGACATATATATAATTAAGAATATTTATATATGGTGAATTTAATTTATATACATAGATAATTTAAATTCATTTACACTCTCAACACATCTTTTAAAATTTATAATAGATGATAGTTATTATTTTAAATCAGACAAGTAACTAATGTCAATCAAAAGATTAACATATAATTATCTAATAAATAATCTGATTATATAAATATTCTTAATTATGTCATCATTGCATCTAACTTATAGTCTGTTTGGGTTAAGCTCCTGAGAGTTCGAAGTTTTTTTTAATTTTTTTTTTTTTTTAAAGAACACTTATTTTAGAGAATGAAGATTTTTGTGAAGATACAAGTGATTTTAATTAGCAGCATAAGTTGTTGTTTTTTCAACTTTTTAAACAGAAGGTCAAAACAGTAGAATCTAATTTTGCAAAAATAAGTGCTTTTGATTATTTTTTTAGGACAATATTACCATATCAAAAATTCATATTTATC
This sequence comes from Solanum pinnatisectum, assembly GCA_035578085.1. Taxonomy (NCBI): domain Eukaryota; kingdom Viridiplantae; phylum Streptophyta; class Magnoliopsida; order Solanales; family Solanaceae; genus Solanum; species Solanum pinnatisectum. The sequence continues at coordinate 35,887,728 of CM069086.1, forward strand.
AAATTAAAATTAGAATTAACTTTATTTTTAGTAATTTGACACTAAAAAATGTTCTTAAAAAATATTGATCAAACCCAAATTACTAACAAAAACATTTTTCAAATAATTTAATAAAAAATAAACTGTTAATCTTTCAAAACACTTTTCTGATAAGCACTTTTGATAAGAAGTAAATTTCTCAAAATAAGTTGATTTCAATAGTTTGACAATATATATATATATATATATATATATATATATATATATATATATATATATATATATATGCAGAGAGAGAGAGACAGAGAGACAGGGGGGAGGCGAGCTAGAGAGAGAGTACTCTTTGCAAGAAATCCGGTGGCACCAGTAATGAAAATAGTCTTGCCTTCTAGAAAAGGTTCCATGAGGATAATAAAAAATTAAGGGGTAAAAACACTTATTTATGAGATGATTAATATCTAATTAATCTCATGTAAACTTATAAACAAAAAATAGTGATATATTGAAAACGAGAGTATTTGATTTATGAAACTCATGGACTCATCTCCCAGTATATATAGGCAAAAAAAAAAATGATTGAAAGAAGGTTCACATTATTCAACAATTAATATAGTTTGGTTTCGACTCTTTACCTACTCCCTCTGTCCTTAATTACTTGTCCACTTCTAAATTGGCACACCTATTAAGAAATTAATTAATGACATAGTGAGTTTACCATTTTACCCCTATTAATTATGAAGTGGATGAAAAGTTCTGCATTTTTCAAACTAAGTAGTCATTTAATTGAGGGTATAATAGGTAAAAAAAAATTGTCATTTCATAATTTGTCAAAATGGACAAATAATTAGGGACAACTATAAAAGGAAAAGTGGACAAGTAATTAGGAACAGAGGGAGTAGATTATTGTTACCATCTTTTTTTAAACTAGAAGTTGATGCAAGCAGTTTCGTCGAGTCGATGTTCAAATTTTGTATTTATATTAAAATATATGCAAAATACAATTTATAGGATTCAATTACTAATCCCCTTATATTATCATTTTGAAATTTAATGAGAATTCATAAAGTTCAAATCATGATTTAACCGACCAATGAAAATTGAGACATCACCGTTTGCAGGAGCAGTAGAGAGATCAATATGATGTCTGCTAACTTAAGGAAGTTGTCTGACCCACAGAAAGAGTTGGAGGCGGCTGAGCACATCCCATCCCACAAGAGTCAAGCCCTTCAACGGATTAAACGTGTCATAAATGGGCTTTTAATGGACTCAAAGAAAAAATCTTGATATAATAAATATCCAGGTAAGATTTTATCCGTATAAATGACCTATTGATATGAATTATTTGACATCGTCCATGCATAAAACTCATTTGAATAAGATTATCTTAAATTGGTAGAGGTTCCCTGTATTTGTTGGTCATGTGGAAAACATTTATTTTTTTGGTCAACTAGTAGAATTTATTTGTGAACACAAGATATGATTGATCCTGTTTGGTATGATTTGGTTAACACATATAGCAAACATAAATAACTTTTTTTTCGGCCCATATAAATTTATATGTTTGCATTATAATATCTTATATATATAATACTTTGTATTTTTAAAGAGTTTATGTCTCGCTAGACATAAATTTTATTTCTAACAAAAAAGATTGCTCGAATAATAAACTTAAACCATAAATAATATATATAGTAGTAGAATCAAACCAATCACCTCCTCTAAGTACAAAACTGTATCTATATCTAAGAGTCGTCCTTCAATATAAAGGTTGTTTTACACAAATTAAATTTAATTATATCCTAATGTAGATATCAAACACCTATTCTCAATATGATTTTTTTTTAACATAAATTCAATTTAATTATATCTCAATACAAATATCAAACATTATCTAATCAGAAAACAAAATATAAACGTGGACCTTGATAGGCCGCCTAAAAGTTGGATAGAAAGTTGATAACCAATAGTATTAATTTAGCCGAAAAGTTTGGTCATATTTAGATTTTGACCCACTCCATTTTGGTCTTGTAACATGCCCGTGTGTCACCAACGAGGACGGTAATAGAGTGGTAAATAATTTTTTATTTTTAATCAGAGGTTTTCGAAGACTGATTCAAGTTTTCTTTGATACACAGTCGTTTTTGTTAGGGAGCACTTTACCCCTTAATATGAAATTTTTCTATATAAATTCGTATTTAATTGAATTTTAATAAGGATCAAACACCGAACGGAAAATAAAAAAATAAAGAAGGTAACATGCCCATGTCAGGAAGTCCAATTATTTCTTTGTGTAGGTAAAATCATGTGAGTTTTTAAAGCTGTGTGTCCCATTTAATTTAATTTCTTATCAATTTTTGGCCCATTAAGCTTTATTAAGAAAACAAAAAAATAAGAGAAATTTTGTACAGCCAATTGCTGGCTCTGAATAACCAGCCCAGCAATAAGCTCAATTGTTCCATAAGTTGCTCCTCCGGATGGAAAGTATAGATAGAAAGGCAGAAAAGGAGGCATCGGCTCTGAAATGATGGAAAATTGAATCATTCCTTCATTCTATTATGGCTATTTCTTTCCGGTGGGTGATTTATTCATGAGCTAGAGGTAGTTATAGTTTTTTCTTTAATTAGAAAATTTAGCGAAATTTTGTTTAATACAAATATAGTAATATTATGATTTCAAACAAAGGGGAATAAATAAGTGCATGTAATAATACCCTATAATGGAATACATAATATCTGTGCACGTAATAATAGTAAAATATATTGTATTGCGTGTTATAAATAAATGTATTTGCATGCTTAATAAACATATTCGTACGTGTATAGATTTTTTTGTTTAATTATATTCACGAGGATGATTATTATATCTACGCATAGGGGTGTGCATTCGATTTTTAGTTTGATTTTCGGTTTAGATTTTTCGATTTTTAATTTTGAAAAAGTGTAACACAATCCGAATCGAAATATATTTTATTTTGTTTTTTTCCAATTTGGTTATGTCAATAGTTACTAACATAATTAAAGTTATATTTGCAATTTGAAAAAAAAAAATATACAAGGAGAAGTAATAATATTGAATCTCTTAAATATATTTTCTAATTTAAATCGCAAGTAAAACTTAAAACACAGTACTTAAAAGTATATCAATTATAGATGTTTAAACATAAAATATAAACTAAATCATAATAAAAGACAAATAACTAAAAAGGGACCAAAGTGGTGAACTCCAACTTAATTCTAAATCTAAATTTTATATAATTGATAATATATAAATAATTTTTTTTTTCTAATTCCGAAGCCAAACTAATAAATCAAATTACAAACAAAATTCTTAATCCAATATCAATCCAAATTAAAAGTCAATTCAATTTAATTTAATTTTTCAATTTAATCCAAATAATTCACACCTCTATTTACGTGTATCTGCTATAGAATCTCAAACTATCACTATATTCAATTAATCACGCTTGACTATAATAGATAACTCACTGCCATCTGCCTCAACCAATTATAATAGCAAATAATAGTAGCATAATATATAAAACAAAAATCACTAAAAATACTTATGTGTGGTCAATTTAGTTCATATTTTGGCTTGTTCATTTTTATGTTCAATTAACTTGCCGACACCTCTCATCAAGCTTTTCCCTCTCTATTATAGGAAAAATAATTTTATTTTATTTTATTTTCACCATCTATCTTTATTTTAAGGATCGAACAATAAATAAAATAATAAATTATACTATAATCACCCTTTAAATATAATAAATTTAATATTTCTTAAAAATGCATCAAGAAAATGATTATTCTTTTGTTAATAATAAGGGTAAATTAAGTGATAAATTGTCTATTGATTTTTAAAATTGGACTAGTAATAATGGATATCTATTTCTAATATAAAGGACAAGTAAAGATGAACAGAGAGAGCTTTAACTTTATTTATATATATATATATATATATATATACACACACTTCCTCCGTCTCAAATTATCTGCTATTATTCTCTTTTACATGTCACTAATATAATGAATCATTAATTAAGAGAGGTTTTAACTATGTAACCCATTATTTGGTATTTGAACAATCATAACATCTCTGATAATTGAGGTGGTTGTTCTCTTCAAAGAACAAACTAATGGGAAAATAGGAATCGAGCTAGCTTCAAAGAGGAAACGAGATCTATTATTTGTATTTATTTTATGAATATGTTTGATATATCCAAAAAGTTTGAATCAAAATTACTGAATAATAATATTATAGAATAAGGGCATAAGTGTCAAACACTCGATACAGATAAATATTTATGAATAAGTTGGCCCAAATGAAGAAAAAGAGTGGCCCAAACCTTTTAGAGCCCTAGAATTAATTCCTTAGCCCATTAATATACATGCGTACTGGACCTAACAGCCCGAAAACCGAACCAACTCCATCTCTCTCCAAATGAAAAAGTTGAACCTCAACGGAAAAAATCTTTAATAAATAACTTCTTAAAGTGTTTGAAATTGGATTAGATTGAGTATCGTTTATGAATATTATTAACGAAGCTATTAAAAGGAAAAATAAAGGAACTCCAAGAAAAATAAAACTTCAGAAAAAATAAAAGGAACCAATAAAGGAGAAAAATAAAAAGTAGGGAAAAATAAACGAATTAATTCATCTTTATACATTAAAAAAAAGAAAAAGGAAGGAAAACAGCACTACTTTTTTAAAATATATTTTTATTGCAAACAATACATCATTCTTATATAATATGATGAAGAATTAATTAATTAATATATGAAATCTTGAATATATAATCCCTAGAAAATGTGCTTGACAGCTCCAGGAAGGTGAGTGTTCATGAAATAATCTTCCCATTTGATGCAACTTGGATCAAAGTTGAGCACACCATCCATCTTGTGTTCTTTCATTGTCATTCTCAATCTCTTAGTATTAGCATCATCAAAGCTAATAAAAAAAATTAGAAGTAAGTATAATTTTTGAAATTTATAACTTAAATAAGAGTATCAAAGGGGAGGGGGGGGGGGGGGGAAGGGTAGGGAGGGGAGTAGGTTGAGTTTAGAGTTTAGACAGATTAAAATTGATTGAGTTAATAAATAATAAATAAATAGGTCTTGATCCGCTGAAATGTCGTTTGGCTAATATATATTAGGTCAAGATGGGCTAAATATTGAGTGATAATCTACCTTGATCAATTTTACCAAAATTTTGACAAATTTTTTCATGGTTCAATATGTGGTATACATTTAGATCAAACAAATCCAACTTTTAAATGGGCTTAATTGAACAGGATAAGTTAGACTCAATTAATAAATGAACAAGTTATTAATCGGCTCGAACTTAAGCATGACCTTGTTATATTTTCATGCGTTAGTTTTGTCACTCCTAGTCTTAAACAATTGCATAGCATTTGCTTTGCTATAAAACTTTTGAATTTGTAATCACATATACCATAATATTTGTGTGACTTTAAAATTTTCTCATTCAGATCAAATAATAATAAAAAAATATAAAGTCAAACTTTTTCAAGTACAAAATCGTATTATTTCTTTTAAATAAATTAAAAATTAAAAATAAGTGTGTCACATGTACTGAAACGGAGAAAATAATTGAGTAATTTTAAAGAAAAAAAATAAAGATTGACGTATACCTTCCATGGAAAAGCAAGTAAGGTTTGTAGAGTTCAGATAAACGTATAGCCATATCAATCTTCCTCTTCAAATCCTTGTAGGTTTTGTCAAAACGACGCCATGATAATACATTTGCCAACTCTACTATCTACCAACATATGAAATTAATTAAGCACAAATAGTCATTGTCCTAGAGTTTTAAATTGCGCAAATGAATTCAATTCTAGGACATTGGCTATTTTTCAAAGGCAAGATCGAAAGAGAAGTCCAATGAACATTATTTATATATGCATTTGCTTGTTATACCCCTAGCTCAACTATTAATGTATTGTCTAATTTCAATCAACTTTTAAGAGCCTCGTGATTTTGTTCCATTGGATTTTAATCTGAAGGACGCCTCAACATTTAAATTCCTTAATTCAAAGGTAAAATTTATAAATAATCTACTTTTCAATTTTTATACTTAAAATAAGGCCGCGTTGGAAGTGGCTCATGAATCATGAGTGCTATTTATAGTGAATTCACCTTTTTATGACCTCTAATTTTTTGAGCTCATTTCGATATGAAATTCGTATAAGACAAGTTTCACAAGGAATCTTATTTGTATCAAGATGAAAAATATTACTATGCTAAAAAAAACAAACCTTTAATAATGGCCAATAATAGGTTGAGATGTATTTTCGAAAGCTATCCATGCTGCTAAATAGTGTAGGCTTCCCCACTTTGATGATATTTCCATCTTTGGTCATCCATGGATTTTTTGTGAAGTAATTAAATAAGAATAATGAAATATCTGAAGTTTTTAGGGGATTTATTCCTGAGGAACTTATATGATATATTAATTCTTCAGAAGAATAATATTCATCATTTCCAATATGTGCTATAATTGATGCAAGTATCGAGTTCACAACCATATCCCCTGGAATCTGTAATTCAAGAGGGTAAAAGAATTAGGAAGAGATACAACTTCACTTGTACTTGGTAAACATATTATTATTATTTTTTATATAAAAAGAAGAAGCTCTTACTATAATTTAGGAAAGAATTTAAGTATGATCATAGTAATATGAGAATTTTTTTATATTATCAGATCACTCGAAAAATATTTATAACTAGTTCTTCATAAAAAGTGGAATATGTAATTTTAAAAATAAGATAAATTATTTGCTATAACAGGTAATTGACAGGATGAAGTAAACATTTTTTGATATATTGGCATGGTAATGTAACTTATAAGAAAGTTCTATTCTTTTTTTTTTTTTGGGAGATATAGTATTTCCGTTTTTAATTTATGTGACATAGTAAGACAGATTTGAAACTTATGTTCTCTAGTTTCTAGAGAGTTATTTGGTTCTAAATTAATAATTTATATAATATTAAATAATTTTTTAAGACAAACACAAAGGTTCGGATAAAGTTAATTATTAGATTCTACTGAATGTGTTTGCTACCTCTACCTCTTGACAACAGTTGGAACTGACATAGAATTTAAGAATATTGAAAATGAAGACTTTTAAAACTTGTTATCTTAAAAAGCCAACACATTTATGTGGTTATAAAACTTTTGAAACATGTAATGTTTAAGCATATCGTATATAATTATGGAAAAAAATTAAAACAATAAAATAATATACCATATCAAGTTTCGTGTTTGGGTCACCAAAGCAGAAATTCATTACTCCTTTACCATATGCCAAAATGAAGGAATCCACTGTTCTGCAATTGCAAAATTGTATACATACATAATATATAAGCTAGAGATCATGAGTCACCTCTTAATTAAATAAATGTTGTACTTTATTGTAATAATTATCTCAAGAATTTGAGTAACAATAGTTGTTCATTAGTGTATTTCAGAATTTTGAATTTATGAATTATGGTGATTTACTTACTTTGTTCCTTCGATCCATCCTGGAAATGGCTCTTTATAAGTACTTGTAATAATCGTTGGTCGTATTATTACAAGTTGTCGATCTTCCTTATAGTGTCCTAAAAGCATCTCTCCCATTGCCTTTGTGAAGGAATACGTATTTGGCCACCCATGCAAATTTGCCCTAAAACATCAAATATAAGAAATATATAACATGTTAAAATATACTGATAGCGTAATTATTTTTTTTCAATAGCTATTTATATCCAACCTTTGAATGCCTAGATCTCTCATGGCAATTGTGACTTCCTTTGTTGTCAAGCTTTGAGCTTCAAGCTCCTTGAGTTTTTCATTTATCACTTTCCTTTCCACATCAATGTCTAATTTTGAGTTTTTATTGAGTGTTTCACCTAAAGAGAATGATTTCTCCGGTATTACTCCTTCACCTTCTCCACAAACATAAGCTGCATATGATAGAAAATGGAAAATAATGTCATTCTATTTTAATTTATGTGTCTTAATTTAACTGAACACAAAACATTAAAAAGTAAGGAAGATAAGACAAGTCCTCTTCAAGAAACTTTAGCAATAATAATAACTAAAAATTCACAAATCCCATAGTGTTAAAAGCTAATTATATTATATTTCTATTCTTTTTTCAAATTACAAAAATCCCTTAAAATTTAAGGATTTCGGATACATCACTCAACGTCTCAATACATCGCGTCCCGATACATTATATTTGTTGATATAAGACACACTTGTACCAATACATCATTCAACGTCCCGATACATTATCTTTGTTGATACAAGACACACTTGTATCGATACATCATTCAACGTCCCGAAAACATCGTGTCCCGATACATTACCTTTGTTGATACAAGACACACATGTACCGATACATTCCTCAATATCTCGATACATCGCGTCCCGATACATTACATTTGTTGATACAAGACACAAATGTCCCGATACATTGCGTCATGATTCATTGCGTATATATATATATATATATCCGAGAATAGGAGAGAGAGTGAGGAAAATTGGAATTTTTTGTCACTTTTTTCAAATGGTAAGATATTTTAGAAAATATGGTAAAATAAGTTGTGTATTTAGGTAATTTTCCCTAATAATAATGTATACTCTTTTCATTTTAATTTATGTGGTGATGTTTTAACTGAATACAGAGTTGAGAAAAAAAGAAAAACATTTGAAAATTGTGGTTTAGAACGTTAGATTATTTCTGAATAAGGAAGTATGCCATTCAGTCGTGAAGTTAGAATTTTCACCAAGAATATTTTCAACTATATAAACCAAAACAAACTGTATACACAATTTCGAATGAATCCCTTTTGCCCTCTAGTTCTACCGCTGATGACCCTTTGTTTTGAATAAACTAAAAGAAAAGTACTGTCATGTAAAATGAAAAAAGAAAGTATAATATGAAAAAAAGAATCACATATTTATTTTCCCACAAATAAATAACATAAGGAGCCTTTATTAAGAAATCTAAAAACTGACCAGTGGATACATGAACAATTATCTTCACATTTTCACATCTTTTAGCAAATTTGAGGATATTAAGGGCACCTAGGACATTGATATCCATTGCAATATCATATCTGCAATAATAAGGAAAATAATAAAATTATTAGTAAAAATCAAATTAATGTTTTGCATTAAAATTTTGAATACAATCATATATATATATATTATATATACCTCTCATCAAATCTAGTAGTTGCAGCTGAGTTTATGATTATATCAATTTCTTTGAACATTTCATTTTTCATCTCTGAATTTTCAATTCCAAAATCCTCAAATGAAATGTCACCAGCAACTGGAAATACTTTCTCTTCTATGAGAGAATTTAGGTTATTTGCACCTATTTTTTCTCTTAGAACACTAAATAATTCAGTCTGCATAACCTGTGAAAAAACTCGCAAAATATTCCGTGAAGATTTTTTACTAAGAGGATTTAAAATAAAAAAATAAAAATGAAAAAAACACAAAAAGAAGCCAAGAGGATCCAACATTTGTTATAAATTATGAGACCTTTTATATACATTGTAATTTTATAAACAAAGGAGATTCAGACAAATCCTTGCGATCCCTAGCTCTGCTCTATTTAATATAGAGAAAATTTCAGAAATAGTAAATATAATAGACAAAATAAGGCTTTCAAGCTATAGTTTCGATAATTGCACTCCATAGCTATAGTTTTGTTTGCTATGGAGGTTGCGGTTGTATATTTTGGTCTGTTTGTATATTTCGCTTGCGAATTTACAAATATGGTAGGTATATACAAATTATGTATTTATACATTTAGGAATTTTTTAGAACTCCGTTTGTATGTTTCACTTGCCAATATACAAACAGATAATTTATCATGATTTTTTCATAAATCGTATACAAATAGTTAGAGTAAGCATAAATAAAATTCTCGATTTATACAATCAAGAACCAAATTATACAAATTCTAGATTTATACAAATCGGGTGAATAACAAGATTGAGCGAAACTATAGCTGTGAATTAGAATTTGTCAAAACAATAGCTATAGTATTTAATATAGTTTGATGTGCAATGTAAAAATTCCAAATATTTTATGTGTAGAAAAATTCATGTGTCATTTTTAAGACGTTAATTGATAGATAGGAGTCTTTTCATTTTCGTATTAAAAATAAACTAAACTAATAAAAAAAAACTTAATATATATATATAAATTAAGTTTTGAATAAAAGTCAAGAGGCAAGGTCCTTTCATATAACAAAATAATGAAGAATGTGTTGTTTACCTAAATTAAACCATAGGACTTAATATAAAATATTCCCTTTTTGTACCTAAATTAAACCATGGGACTTGATATAAAATATTCCTTAATAGTATATATTTATGTTCAAATATATTGAACAGATTCTACCTAAACCAAATTTGTCGAAGACTTTTTCCCTAATTTCAAGAAATTAAGAAAAGCTTTTAATCTTAAAACTAAATTTTAATTCTGAACGGGTTGATCTCTAAAAATAACTATCAGATGTCGAATGAAATTAAAAAAATTCAAATAAACCAAGCAATCTATCGAATAATTAAATCAAAAGAAACAATATATATGCTTTACCTCATCATTAAAACGTTTTCTGGCAGATTTTGAGTCGGAAGCTCTTACTAAAAGGAATAATTTTCTCACATTTGGCTGTACTCGAAGTATCTTCTCTACGAGAACTACATATTACAAAAACAAATCAAAGGACATATATAAATAATGAATTTAATTTATATAAATAGACAATTTAAATTCATTTACACTCTCAACATATCTTTTTAAATTTACAATAGATAGTAGTTATTGTTTTAAATCAGAGCACTTTTCTAATATGCATCTTTTATAAGAAGTAAATTTTTCAAAATAAGTTGATTTCGAAAACTTGACAGACTATAATAACAAATTACATTATACGTAAAGAGAAAGAGAAAGTGTGTACTCTTTGCAAGAAAACCAGTGGCACCAGTAATGAAAATAGTCTTGCCTTCTAAAAAAGGTTCCATGAGGGTAATAAAAAAAATTAAGGGGTAAAAAAACTTGTTTAGTGATGATTAATATCTAATTAATCTCATGTACTAAACAAAAAAAAAAAGAAGTGATATATTGAAAATGAGAGTATTTGATTTATGAAACTATTGGACTCATCTCCCAATGTATATATAGGCAAAATAATTGGAATAGGCCTCGATTTTTACAACAATTAATACTGTATAATTCATGCACTTACCTAATATTTAGGTATTCATTTACTTTAAGTCGAGGGTAATAAAAGCAAAGAGTGGAAGCAAGCACTTAACCCTTACTATAAAAAAGTAGCATTTATGACCCTAATTACAAGAAAAGCGATATTATTCCCTCCGTTTCATATTAGTTAATCATTTTATTGAAAGGAAAAATCTTTTTGTTAGAAAATTTGCCAGAATGATAAAATAACACATTTCATACTATGTTATTTTACCTTTTTGAACATTTTTACCCTTTTAACTTTAATACCTTTTAATTTAAAAATTGAAAAAGATTAGTTTATTTTAAAATAAAAAGAATATTATAGACTTTTTAAATCTCTAGCCAATTTTTGGCCAATTTTTCTGGCCCTAATAGTTGTCTCATATTAGTTTTCCACCTTACTAAATCAAGAAAGCATTAATTAATTTTTTCGTACTTTATCCTAGCAAATAATTCTTTATGGAAGTGTTCACATTTGTTTGTAAAATTTCCAAGAATTTTTTAAGGGGTGAATTAATAAAATTATCTTATTATTTATAATTTCTTAATATACGTGTAAAAAAGAAAATGATCAACTAATACGAGACGTATGGAGTAATTGATTTTGTGAGATCATTCTCCAATCAAAGATCTTGTTCTAAAATGTTCCATAACATACTTTATATGACATCCAAACACTTAACCCTTACTATATATAAAAAAAAAAAAAAAAAAAAAAATGAAGTAGCATTTATGACCCTAATTACAAGAAAAAGAACACTAATTAATTTTGTGAGATCATTTTCCAATCAAACATCTTGTTCTAAAAAGTTCCATAATATACTTTATATGACATCCAAACAACCTCTCAATCTTTTTAGTATTTTTATTGTTATCATATTAATTATTTCCTCGGTTCATTTTTACTTGTCCAATATTTTAAAAGTAGATTTTTATTTTTATTTATCACTTTTGATATATCAAGAAAATATAAGTTTTTTTCTTCATGTTTTACCTTTAACACTAATTACTTATTCTTCAAATCATTTTTCAAGACATTATACTAAACATTACTCCCTCTGTCCCTTTTTACTTGTCAAATTTTGACTTGGCACACCTATTAAGAAAAATAATGATTGGTATAGTGAGTTTACTATTTTACCTCAGAAACCTATAGAGTCTTAAACATATTTACTCACTACATTTTTCAAAGACATTAACTCAATGTTAATAAATTGAGGGTATAATAGAAAGAAAAAAAAAATCTTTTTTAGATTTATCAAAAATGACAAGTAAAAAGAAAAATCAAATTAGAAAATATTTGACAAGTAAATAGGAACGGAAAAAATAATTAATATGGATATTATGATAAAAAAAATCATATCAATCATTGTTTCTTAAAGGATATGTAAGTCCAAAGTAAACAAAAAAAGAAAAAAAGAAACGAAGAGAGAAAAATATAAGAAGAATTTAAGTTATATATACATCATTAATGTAAATATTCATTCATACCATTATATTATTTAAAGAATAACTACTTGTGAGATTTGTACTTTTAAATATAAGATAAATTATTTGCTACAATAGGTACAAGAGATTAGAAGTGGAGTTAGAAGTCAATATATATAGTTTCATCAAATTGATCAGTAGCTACGATTCAAATTTTATATTTATATTAGAATATATAAAAATATATAATTTATAAAATTTAGATACTATGTCTTATAATACTATATCCTAAAATTTAGAACCATAATTTCAGATTCATATTATATATGAATAAGTGACCTATCATCTGAGTAAGATTATCTTAAATTAGTGAAGAGTCCCTTTATTTGTTTTCATGTGAAAGGCATATTTTTTTTTGGTCAATTGGTATAATTTATTCGTGAAACGCAAGATATATTGATTGATCCTGTTTGGTATAATTTTGGTAACTCACATTGCAAGATGGTTGACTAGTTTAACCAATGTATTGATTGGAGGTTGGATTTTTTATATTGAATTATTATATGATGATAAATATATGAAATTTTTCAATGCAAATTTTAAATTTAATTATATCTCAATACAGATATCAAACATCTTTCAAATGAGAAATCAAAATATAAGCGTGGACTTTGATACATGCCAAAAGTTGGGTAGGAAGTTGATAACCTATAGTATTAATTTGGCAATATTTAGATTTTGACCGACTCCATTTCTAAGTCTTGTGCATTTTAGTATTGTCTAGTGTAACATGCCCATGAGCATGAGGTACAATTATTTCTTTGCGTAGGTAAAATCATGTGGTTAGTTCTTAAAGTTTTGTGTGTCCCATTTAATTTAATTTATAACCAATTTTGGTCCATTAAGCTTTATTAAGAAAAAGAGAAACTTTTGTATATATTGTCCATTTAATTTAATTTTTTTTTCTTTAGTTATGAAATATAGTGAAATTTTGCTTGATACAAATGTAATAATAGTCCTTTGGGATGACTCAGTTGGTTTGGAGGGTGATTATCCACACGGATGATCCAGGATCGATCCCTCTTAATGCGTTCTGAATCGAGCATGTCACATAGGATTTGTCTAGTGTGGCTTACATGCTATTACACAGTGGGGAGTTTACCCAGTGCTCACAAAGTGCTCACCGAAGGGTAGAGGCTTACACACTATTAAATATAAAGGTTTTTTCATTTATTTTTCACCTAACCAACTCACTGGAAAAACACATGGTGAGAAACAAATTCTCAATGAAATAATGAGAAACTTTGAGAAAAGTACTAAAAACACCCCTAAACTCGGCGTGAATTATTAGTTTCATCGCTGAATTATTAACAACCTTAAAAACACTCTTTTACTTAACTAACTGAACTACTAAAATATACCCCACGATCTTGCAACATGAGTGAAATGCACTCCTAAATCCTTGGCAAGTTTAGGGGTGTTTTTAACACTTCTCTTGACTTTTTATTAAGAGTCTCATGCCCCTACAAGTGTTTGAGACCACTTGTTAGGTTATGTGGCAAATTAAGAGTGCATCTAAGTTTAGTTAGTCAAGTAGTGTCACGACCCAACCCACCGGACCGTGTGGGCACCCACTCTAACACCTAAGTAGGAGAATCCTCCATTCCCAACCGTTTAAAACATGCGGAAGATTAAGAGAACTAAGATAGAGACAAATTCATGGAGATTTGTATAAAATAAGAACTTAAGAAGTTTCAAAGTGAAGACTTGTAAAGTAATTAACAACCCAATGATCTAGTCTAAACATGTACAAGAGCTACTAAGGGGTCGCTTGGTTTGAATTCAAGTTATGATGGGATTAATTATGATGGATAAATTATGATGAGATTAATTATGACGTGATATGTTATGATGGGATTATTTTTTATTGAGTATTTGGTTTGTTGTATTCAAAATAATAAATTTTAAGAACAATTTATTTGTTTACAAAAATGTCCTTCATGAATTTAAAAAGTGACGTAACAAAAGGGTTGAAAGAGACATTTTTGTCATTTACTTATTTTATCCCGGGATAAGTTATCCCGAGATTACTATACCATCCAAGGGGAGGGATAACTTATCCCGGTACTAATTATTAATCCCGGGATAAGTTATCCTAGACTTGCCAACCAAACAACAAATTAAGTGGTACTATAATTTAATCCCAGAACTATTTGGTATTATCCTTCACACCAAACGACCCCTAAGAGTACAAGTATAACAAAATTATAAATGACACAGCTCCCACCATGCGAAAGGAAAAGTAAAAGCTGTTGGAGATTGTCTTCGTCTTCACCTATGAAACATCACTGATCCTGCAACCAGACTATGACAAAAGGCATAACAAGAGTAGTATCAATACAACCACACGTATTGGTAGGCATCATCGGTCAACCCGATACCCACCACATAATATAAAAAATCGACTAGCAAGAAAAATGCAATAAAACCGTTCGTTCCTCTACCTTTATATTTTTCTGTCCTTACCATTCCGGACATTAATAGCATACTAGTACACTTGAATCGAACCCCTTACTCGCTCTGTTCTTGATCATAGCTTAACCATTTATCTCTTGGAGGAGATTCCTGATATGACCACTACCGACCCGGTCAACACTCACGGCACGTCCTTACTTCATTCCCGTCACCACTCAACTTGTAACCCCATGGTACGTTTATCAAGGCTTATTAATTGTTTTAAAACTACCTCCTTTCGGGGGAAACCCAACTATTAACACTACGACATAATACCACCCCAATCCTCAACGACAATACACATAACCACCTTTCTAAATAACAATGACAACACCGGGACCCTTGGTCCCCACTTATCATACCGCATCCCGATTTGGACTCGACCATTCACAGTTCATTCATTAACTAAATATACCTAATTACCTTACGATAGCCCAAACTCACATGTATAAATATAATGTACAATCCAGTTATCTTTTCAGGAACAGTGTTCAATTTCACGTTATCAATAACAGGTAGATATAAAGATATCAATCACAAGTGGTCCTCTCATGGAACCCATATCCAAATAGTGTGCCGAATCGTGACACCCGATCCGAATTAGTGTGTCGGTACGTGACACTCGATCCAAACAACACAATCACAATCACATCCATAACACACATATTTATAGCCATACAATCAAGTATTAGGTTCATCGCATGCAATTGTTCATAATTTAGTCTTCTCATTAGGTATGACCCATAATATCCCTAATTCCATACATGTATGCATCTCACGAAATCATTAACAAGTTTATTTCATAACACAGGGAATCAACCATCACATAACCCTAGTTCACGGGATAGGGCTTCCTCATATAGTATATTTTTTATGTAACAATTAGGAATATACAAATAATCATCTCTTTTTCGGTGCACTCTACGCATGAATACTACCGTCAATTATCAATATACTACGCAGTGAGTCACAGATTTATAACTACTCAATTAATAAACCTAGCCTACATGGGCGCTAAGCAGCTGTAGAGATATTATAGCTCCAATCGAGGCCTCCGAACAATGAGACGGTGTATTTTGATCAAAAATCCGCTATCGACGTTCTTACGCTAGAAATATCTTTCTCCTTTCTTCCCTAGCTTATAGCAGCTTTTGAGGGTTTCTGGGGTGATCCTCGCCTATTTTTGGTGTTTTTGGAAAAAGGAGAAAATAAGACTTCGCGTTATTTAAGTTTTGTCCTGTCATTTCCGCTCTGGCGCGCCCCATCCCGTTGGAGCACCGTCGCCCTACCGGCATCTGGCCTGCTCTGGCGGGACAGTGGCCCCAGTATTTCCCCGACGTTTTCCCTTTCCTAAATAACAACGGTTCTGGTCGTTACAAGTAGAGAGTTATTTTTAAGACTGACAATAGTTCGAGGGCGAAACTAATAATTTACGCAAAGTTTAGGGGTATTTTCACGGGTCGATTTGGATCCGTTATTGGTCAAAATCAAAACCAAACCAATTTAATCAGTTTTTAAATTATCAAAACCAAACCAAATCAAATATAATATCCATTTATCGGTTTGGTTGTTACGGTTTGGTTTGGTTCCGTTATTCGATTATTAAGCATACACGAAAATTAAAAAAATGGTTCATTCAAAAGAGGAAAAAAAAGACAACAATTCATACAAAATGAAAAATAGTTAGTACGACTAACATTACAGAACTTCCTATCACTTAATTTATGGTAAATAAAATTTCAAAATTCACCATTTTGGCCTAGAAAGAAGAGACAATGACATTCCTAGTCCCTCCAAGAATTGTCATAGACACTCATATACATAAAACCATAAAGATAAATATTCTCATCTTGCACGTTTTTACTTTCATAAATAAATTAAAAATGATTTTGATGAAAACATATATAAGATATTTAAAATTATTTATTAAAATAATATATCATGCATGCATCATATATAATAAAATATATGTATATAATTTATCGGTCCATTTCGATTTTTTCTTTGATTTTTTTTAAATAAAATCAAAACCAAATCAAATTCTATCAATTTTTAAAAATCTATAACCAAATCAAACCCAAACTCAAACCCAAATTAAGTTGATTTGGTTCGATTTGAATTGATTTTATTCAAACCGTGAACACCCTATATATGAGTCATTTACAAAAATAACCCTATACAGTGAACACCCCTATATAGCAGAACATACAATATTCACCTATATAAATTCATATTTGATCATAAAATTTCAAAACGTGTTTTACTCTCAGTTAGTCACATTTTCACTCAATATTTTTTTATATATATTCCTTCCGTATAAAATTATCTATCACTATTCTCTTTTACATGTTACTAAAGAATCATTTATTAAGAAAGGTTTTTAACAATGTTATCATTTATTGATATTTGAACAAGTATAATATATCATCCATAATTAAGATATTTTTGTGGGTTTTTTAAGAACAATAACTGTGAAGGATAAAAAAAAATATAATTTGTCTTAATTTTTAAATAATAAATAATTTAAGATAATTATATTTAAAAATTATGATAAATAATTTGAAACGGAGGCAATAATTCTTTCTATCCTCAGGATATTGTTTTAAAATTAGATTTGAAAGAAGAGGAAAAGCATATAGAAACGTGGATACTCTATTTAATCACAAAATTTTTGTGTCCAATTGAGAGTTTTCTTATTTTATGGTATATGATATATCAATCAAGGAAATTCAACGTGTAAATATATACACGGTTCTGTGCATAGTATGAGTTTAATGTATGTTATTTTTTCTGTCTCAATTTATATAATGTAGATAAAATTTGGATAATTTTTTATTTAGCTTTTAAATATTTTAAATTGTAATTACTTTGATTTATAATATTTTTATGTAATTTTTAAATAATATATATTACTCATTTTGTTCAAATTTACGTGACATATATCTTTTTTTCTCTGTCTCAACTTATGTGACACAGATAGAATTTTGAAAGTCAATCGAATTTTTTATATAGTTTTTAAATATTTGAAATTGTTATTATTGTGATTTATACTATTTTTACGAAAATTTTTAAATAATATATATTATTCTTGTTGCCCCTATTTATGTAACACTAGTAGAATTTTGAGAGTCAACTAAAATTTTAATATTTTAAGATGTTAAATATTATGATTTATAGTACATTTTACGTAATTTTAAATATATAATCAACAATTTTATGTTGTAAACTATTTGTAATTTATAGTACACTTAATGTAATTTTCAAATATATAACAAATTGTTGACACCCAATTTTGACCCTCCCCAATTATAATTGATTTCCGAGCTTCTTAATTTTAAATGATTTAGGATAATTAGTTTTATAAAATTCAAATAGTTTTAAGGCTATTCTAAGTAATTTCCATCGATTTTTATAGTATGTTGAGTGATAAAATTATTTCATATAATTATATGTGTTTAGCATATTTTATAAATATTTGAAAAAAAAAAAAAACCATATCAAAAGATTTATACGTACAACTTTTAGTTATAGTTTTTAATTATTTGAACCGATTATTTTATAATCAAATTAATTATTTTATTTCATTAAGATTGAGAAGCTCGATAGTCTAATTATATTAATTCGTCTTATTACTAGTCAAACTTATCCTAATTAATTATGTTTGGCTACATCTGTAATTTTCAATTGGCCATAATTTAAATTCATATTTCCAGAGCCTAGCTAAATACAACCAATTAGATTTTATCCTTAACCCATTTTTTTTAAAAAAGACCATGTAACTTGAGCAGCCCACCAAATTTACAGCTTGACCCGGCCCAAATCTTCATTCTCAAAAGACCCAGAGCTGCCCAGCGTTTCCAGGAGCAGCAGGTCACAACGACAGAGCAACGTTCACAAACGTTGGCTCTTCAAACGCGCATACGCAACAACGGCAAGGACACGGCGTCAAGTCAGTAGCCAAACGGAACAGCACGGCATGTACACGATGCCAGCTACGCGTACAACAGTACGCTGCATTTTCTTGTCGTTTTTCTCTTTCCCCCCGACAAACAGTACGTGTAGTACTGTTCCGGCAGTATGATTCCAGCAGCAAGGTACCCGTTTTCGTCCTCGCGACCTTTAGATGGAGCCACGTCGAGTTCAAGGACACTCGAGTCGATCCTAGCCCTCCACCTCTATTTCAATCCGTTGAAATTGTGAGAATTTTCTGGTTTTGGGGAGAGAATTCGGGTTGGAATTCAAATTCGTGGGCCGGTTCTTATCCGAAATTGCCCTTCTCAAATCACGAACCCTTTTTCCCTTATATATGTTGCTTTTTTGTTTTTTCACGAAAGAAGAGGGAGGAGAAGAGAGAAAAGATAGAAAGGGCACAGCTCACAAAGGAATTGAAATTTATAGCAGTTTATTAAGGAAAATACACCCCAATATACATGTTCTAGTCTTGTTCGTGGTTGCTAAATTCACCGGAATTCTCAAGGCTTTCACGTAGTGGTGGGATCGTTCTCCGAAGCTTGAGTCTCAGTTGCTGCTCATAATAAGGTAAATAACTTGTAGTTCTGTTGTTCATTATAATTCTAGTAAATGGTAAATCAGTGTTTAGCTCTTTGTTAGACATTAAGTCGGTCTTAGCGGATTTATTTGAGTCTAAGTTTTCTTTTCCCTTTTCCTAAAATGAGCAGCTTATTTTGTTTCCCCAGAATTTAGTGCACATTTAAGCGTGCCTCTCTGTTTGTGTTTTCCTTAAAGTTGGGGTTGTTTTACCTGTCTTAAGGGTCGGGTATTTCACTTATGAGCACGGGTCGGAGTACTTGCATGAATGTGTAGAGGACTGGTTTCGAACCTTTGTTGTTCTTGATGTCATTTTCTTCGTTCTTGCACCTTAAATAGGATAAATGAGTCGAGTTTGTTTATATGCCGTCAGTGTGTCCTCCATTTGTTTACTGCATTTTCTTTATTTCCAG
Source organism: Solanum pinnatisectum (assembly GCA_035578085.1). Classification (NCBI taxonomy): domain Eukaryota; kingdom Viridiplantae; phylum Streptophyta; class Magnoliopsida; order Solanales; family Solanaceae; genus Solanum; species Solanum pinnatisectum. The sequence continues at coordinate 35,907,881 of CM069086.1, forward strand.
ATGGATCGGTTCAACTGTTTAAATTAATTATTTAGCCTTTTCCAGTCTTAAATTATGCGCATTTTGTTTTAGCTTTTATTTATGTTAAACTGAGTAAATCTTGCTGTTCTGTTGGGTTTGGCATTCAACTTCTCCTTAATAAAGTATAGATTAAAGGTTGGTTTCTATCTTGTCGTTGTTTGTGAATGGCTAAAGTTTTGGTAAGCTCGAGCTTGATTTCTTTGCTATGAAATTGTTCTTTTGCGTGAAAGTTCAAGTCGTTTTAACTTCTAGTAGTCTTTCTTTAAAAATATGTGCATCCTCTTTTTCAATCGTTCAGAATCGCCGTTGATGGACTGAAAAATATTTTGGTATAATTAGGTTGATTTTTGTATGTAAAATCGGTGGCTCTTTGTTTTGTTTTCTCGCTACTGTTGAACCTTAGAGGTCTATTTGATGATTTTTATTATGATTGAATGCTAATCTCTTTGTTTAGGAGTGCATGTTAGTTCATTTGTTTTGGATTATAATGCTTTGGCTTGGCTTACTAGGTGTTTATATTTTTTATTTAGATTATCCTTAAACCGAAGGGATATGGGCTGTTTAGTTTGGTAATCTGACTATTTAATAGTAGTTTATTCCTCTTATATCATAGACAAAATCTTGTTTGAAGCGTTCTGTAAAGCCAATCGAAGTTGAAAAGTAATTCTCAACTTCTCGTTAATTTCTTGTGTTACTTTTAATTTATGTAGAAATTTGATACAAAAGTTATATTCCCATATTCTTGACTGATTAGTCCTTGCTTGCATTTGTGAATACTTGTTTTTATTTTCATGTTATGTATGATGCTAGCGTATTTTGTACATTTGTTGAAGGTGATGCTCTCGTGAAATAGTTTTAAGTGTGAATGCTAATTGTATTACTCTTTGTTTGCATGTAAAATATGCCCGAGTTCTTCATGAACTCCTATTTCCTTCCTTTGCATTTCGAGAGAGCTACAAAGGCTCCAACACTTTCCTTTTGAGTCGGTCAGCCCTGAAAGTTGGCGTACAGGTCTCGGAGCTGAAAGTGCATGTAGCAGATCGGAAAAATTGAAAAGATTAGGCCAAAGGCCCACTCTTAATTTTGGGAATTGTATTTTGTTATTTTTTGGGCTTAAGCCCTCGTCATTTTATTTATTATTATTTCTGTTAGAAATTTAGGACAGGTGAAAGAGTGGGGCCTAAAGCCCAAAGACAAGAGAAAAGTATATTTCTTTATGTTAGTGTAGGACAGGTGCAGGTGACCCGAATGGGTCAAAGGTCCAAAACGAAGATGGGTCCAAATACTGGTCCAGGCAAACAGAAACCCGGTTTTGAGCCCAGGACTCCCTCTCATTTTCTCTCTTTCTTATCTATTTCTTACTTGTTTAATTGTTTGTTTACTAGTTAATTTCGAGGTCTTCCTAATTCGATTTCCCCAAAAGATAGTCACTTCAGGATTTTCTAAAAGACTAAATAATCTTGTTTTTCGCTTAACTTACTTTAAATTTTCACTTAATAACATTTTTTTATTTTCCTCTCCCCCTAAAAAATGATTTTACGTCTTAGTTGTTTATTCCCTCTATCTAAACAAGTATGCATATTTTCTTAAAACTGCTTAGCCAAATAATTAATTGCCGGATAACTGCATATTAGTTCTTTCATAGGTTTTCAACCCTTGAAATGCTAATATGAACCCCGAACCCCCTTAAATATTTTCAATTGATTTCCTGTTTTAATCTATTGAAAATCAGTTTTCTTGATTTTTCTTAAAAAATTAAGTGGCGATTCTAAACCAGTCGAACTATATTTTTATAATAAAACACAAATTAAAAAAAAAAAAAAAAAAAAAAAAAAAGATAAGAGTAACAAAGCGGGCCCCATACATTTGCAGAAAATCACAACGTCATACACAATAATTGAAGCTTTAACTACAAGGCTTAGAAGTAACTTTATTCACAAAATGCTAAAATAAGTACCACGAAATAGACAAGTGAAGCAACATAATTGTTTTTAAAAAATTTCTACCCCCTGCTTCAATTTTTTTTTCTCTTGCTTTGTGTTAGATATAATATACATATGTTTTTAACAAAGTATTTTTACTTGCCACAATACTTTTTTTTAAAATAAAATTTTTATTTCTGTTATATTCCGTACTGAAGTAGAAAAATTTATTTTCTTAAATATATATATATATATATATATAGGATAAGGTAGAATTCTTGGATATGTGCAGGTATGTTCTCCTTTCCAATTATCTTCTATGGACAATTGCTATTAAATTTCTAAATCAATGGTTGTTTTTCACTAATGCCCTCCAGTTTTTGATATGAACAGATACTTTAAATATTTTCAATTGATACATATACTTTTAATGGTATTGAAAAATGATATTTCTTGATTTGTATTATGACACATAAATTCATATTCAACTTTATAGAGGTCTAAGTAATAACCAAAATTGGAGGAGCTTCATTCCAGCTAATTGTTAGTAGTAGAAGTTAAAATTTGAGAAAATATTTGCTTTTGTATATCACATATAACTCTAGCCTCCCTTTGTTCTTTGGTTAATATATTTTTCAAGTTTATAGTATTAGCAGTTTAAGTTGCGCAGTCTAGTATTACTGGACTATCTTTTTTCTTTGATTTAGATGGTTTAAAATTAGTAAATGTACAAAATATAGAAAATCTAATATATATATATATATATATATATATATATATATATATACAATGAAATTTTTTGCTAAGAGGATTTGGATGAACTCCCTGACAACCACGTAGGTCCGTCCCTCGATGCGGATAAATGTTAGATACAAAAGTTGTTCTGGTAAGTCTTTTTTCCCATTCAATATACCTTATATCTTTTATTCAGTATACATTTTAAGAGCCCTAGAATTAATTTCTTAGCCCAAATAAGTGTTGGGTTGTTTTGGCCCATATTAATATACATGTATATCGGATCTCTCCTAACCAGACCAAATATCCAACAACTATGGATAATGATACACTGAATAAAATTCATAACAAGTAAATTACATCTTGATATAAGTAATTTAACGACGACTTAATTAAAAAAAATATATTTCAACAATGAATACTATAACACCCTCTTTTAGAACAAGTAGGGATAACATTACAACAAATTGAAATGGAAACATTGAATAAATTCATAACAAGCAAAATTACATTTGGTTAAAATTTAAAATGGTTTAAACTTTAATTTTAAATATCCCTAGCAACTAATTGATAAAATTTCAATATTAATTTATTACTTAAATACGTATCTAACAACTCCAGGAAGATGAATTTTCATGAAATAATCTTCCCAATTGATAATCTTGGGATCAAAGTAGAAAATTGGTTCAATGCCACTCTCTTTTGCTGCCATACGTAATTTTTCCGTATTTAAATCGTCGAATCTGTAGAAAATATGATAAATTAATCACATAAAATGTGTATAACGAAACCAAGAAAAAAATATATAGGGATATTGCATTTAACCAATATTTGAGATAGTTAAAGTGATAATATTTTTTAAAATAAAATACAATTTGGAAAAATAATTTTACTTATTATTTGATAATATGTAGAGAATTGAGGATTTTAATTACTTACGCTGCCTTTAAGAATAAATAGGGACCATAAAGGTCTATTAATCTCATTACAAATTTTATTTTCCTGTAAAGCTCCAAATATTTGCCTTGAAAATATTGACAAAATGCTGCATTTACTATCTCCAATCCCTATATACAAAAAACAACAAATAAAATTAGTTATTATATATAAAATAAAAGATCAAACAATTTTTGATGTCAAGTAGATGGGTTGCGCGATATTTGATGGATTAAAAAAGATTGAATTTATAAACTGAATGGTTCATAGTTTGTTCTATGTTAGATCACGATGAACAAATCATAACTAAATTCACCCATCTCAAAAAAAATTTTGTTTATTCGTTTGTTATGTTCACTGTTTTTTTTTAAATTACTAGATCAAATTATTAAAATGTTTTTATTTATCACGACTATATCAAATAAATTAAACTTCATGATACTAGCGTTTTTTCAATAACAAGGAATAAAAAGTGGTTATTTTGCAAATTTTAACCCCTATATGTGACCATATTTGACCCATCAATAAGTATCCATATATACCCAACCCAATCTGTCTAAGTCTGGATGAACAAGAAACAAGTTATCATTTTACCCACCCAACATATCGTTTATGAGTCATCGATAATGTATATCGAGTATATAACAAGTGTATATTATATATTAGGACTCTATTTTTTCTATTAAAGAGTTGAGAAATGAAACAAACCTTTAAAGGAAGCATGTAATGAAGGGCCATGTATCTTTGAAAACTATCCATGCTACTCAAAACATTAACTTTGCCAACAATAATAGGTTTTCCATCAATTTTGTTGATCCATGGATTTTTTCTAAAGTAATTGAATCCATAATCTCTAAGATTAGTGATATTCAAAGGGTTTGAAACTGAGGATCCAATTTGGTATATGGTCTCACTCCCCTTTTGATCAGCATGAGCCATCATGGCTACTATCATTGAATTCACCACCATGTCGGCTGGAATCTGCAAGAATGTTTTACGTTAATAGATTAAATTGACTTAAAATAATAAATACTAAAAGTTTTTATAAGATGTTTGATATTTATTTGCATAAGGTCTATACTAATTCAGATTCGGACAAGATAAAGCCCTACACACTTTTTATTGATTTTTTTTCATTTTGAGGGGTCAAACTAGAGTCCTTTGATTAAGGCAGAAAAATCACGATTTCACTACAATAACAACAAACAGCTCTTTATAGCAAGACTACCTTAAAAAGTAGAAGAGTTTGAGTTCTCCACACTAACAATGTAAAAGATATATATTTACATGATCAAGTCATTTATAAGATAATTATAATTAATAAAATCATAATGAGAGTTAATTGTTAACCTAGGAAAAATATGGAATTAACATGTTAAATTATTAAGAATCAACACAACCTACATATCCCCGCACCGTGTTATTAAAATTAAAAATAGTTGAAGGATGTATAATATGTCTAATCCATGTATAATATGTATATAATTGTGTATAATAGTGTATAATCTGTATATACCGATTTAAAAAATATTGTCTAATAATAATAGCATTACTTACCACATCCAATATTGTTTTAGGATTGCCAAGGAAGCAAGTTATTCTTCCTTTACCATATCCAACTGCCAAACTATCAATAGTTCTGCAATTTTCCACAAAAATAAATATAAGATTTAAAAAAAAATGGACTTTGATGAAAAATAAAATTGTTAATTTTTTTTTCATAAAAATTGAATTTCTTCGAAAAATTCTTAATTCAATGAGTACCTGATACCTTCCACCCAACCAGGAAAAGGTTCTTTAAAAGTGCTAGTTATGATGGTAGGACGATTAATAACAAGAGGTACTTCTTCTTTCAATTTTCCCAAAAGCATTTCTCCCATTGCCTTTGTAAATACATACGTATTTGGCCATCCATATTTCCTTGATCTTCATGATCAAAATCAACGGAGAAATTAATTATAATAATAACAATTATTGTCACACACAAAAAAAAAATAAAAATAATTAGCTATAAAATTCGTCATTGATATATTACTATGTTAAATAACAAAAAAACGTCTATAATTCTATAAGAGGATCCATTAGCGATAAATTATCAGAAAATCTTATTATCTACAGACTATTTAGCAACGGATTAACGATGAATGCATACCTTTCGAGGCCAAGCTCCTTCATTGCTGTTGTAATTGATTTTTCAGAAGCATTTTCAGCTTTGAGTTGTTTCAATTTTTCATCCATCACTTTTTTTTCTGCTTCAACATCTAACCCTATTGTCCCATTTAGGGTTTCACCCATATAATATGGGTTTTCCAACATCAACCCTTCCTTTTCACCACATACATATGCTGAAAAATAAAACAAATAATAAAATAATTATGACTTATTTTATTTTATTATTTGTTTTTTATCCATTATATTCCTTTTTTTTTTTTTTTTTTTTTTTTAAGATAACAAGTTTAGACAAGATTAGAAATTAGACCAAACACACATATAGCTAGAAGAGCACTAGAAAATGACACTATATATGGTTAACTTTTTTTTAATGTGTATCTAGTAGATGCCGAACTGCTTGTGAAAGTTTTATAAAAAAAATTTGTTAAAAATATATTATGTATAGTTAATTAATACGTGTCATTACAAAATTATGTATGGCTTATTTTTCACCAATTTGATTTGGGAAACATTGGAGGGGAAACTAGCGTAACAAGCATGGAAGCAAATTATATTGTTCAGACTCTTCAAGAATACTGTTAATGTGTGTGTCAGATTATTCAAAAACAATGCAACTTTGGAGGTTTCAAGAAAGGCATGACAACATTCCTGGAGAGTTAGAACAACATAGAAGACAACTAAATAAGTTTTATGTTGTTCAGACTCTTCAAAAATATTATTAATATAGTGTGTCAGATTATTCAAGACGGGCATGACAACATTCTTAGAGAGCTACGTTCGAGCAACATAGGAGACAACAAAAATTATTTATTTATTTAGAAATAGAGAAGTTTAATTTAAATTATATGAAAAGTTAGGTACACTAACCAGTTGACACATGAAGAAGAACCTTTAATTTATTACACTTCTTGGCAAAGTTTAAGACATATCTAGCTCCAAATGTATTAAGTCCCAATGCCACATCATATCTACATACATAGAAACATAGAGTTATATTGGTTAATTAGAAAAAATAATAAACTTAATATTAAATTAATAATTAATATTTAGAAAATATATATATACCTTTCATCAAAATTGGTGGTTGCAGCTAGATTAACAACAATATCCACTTCCTTCCACATTTGTTCCAACAAATTTGTGTCATTCACACCTAAATTCTCACAAGTTATGTCACCTGGTACAATTGTGGTCCTTTGTGACACAAATGTAGTAAAATTTGGTCCACATTTTTCTCTTAAAACTTTGAATAAGTCCTTTCCCACAACCTATTTAGAAGCCAAAAAAAATAAAAAATATAGTTATTGCACATATGATTGACAACTATTTTTATCGTACAGGTTATGATAGAAAGATAAATAATCTTTTGTTTTTAATCAAAACTTTCAGGTATTGGCGTAGCGTTAATGATATGATGACAATTGTTCTTTCTCGATTAGTCAAACGTAAGGTGTTATAATTAATTATTTAGTTTTTTCTTTTTCTATTTAGATCACAATTTAAAGATCCAATCCTTTTGTAGCAAATAAAAATTAGTAAAGTACTATTAGAAAATGTTAGATTACAATCTAAAATTTTATAATATTAGATGAAAATCTAATATTTAGTTAGTTTCAAGGATTATATTTGTACATTATTAGGAAAAAAATAGCGAAAAAAATCTAAATAATAACCTAAAAAGGCAATGTTTGCATAAATAACCTTTCTGAATTGGATTAATTGATGTCATGGATCCATTGATTGAAAATTAAATTAAATACAAATGACGATAGTGACATAATGTGAAATTTCTGAAAATTATATAAGTTTTGTTTTTCTTCTTCTAAATTATTGTATTTAAGGAAAGTAGTATGTACCATAAAAAATAATAATTAAATAAACCAAAATATGCATTTTAATTTTTAATAATTTAAATTTTTAAATGAAATAATTAAACATTTCAATATATCATCAATGTAGAATTCCATCGTTCGAATTTCACGACCACATATTATCAAAAAGAAATTTCACGTGTACTTTAACTCATGACGAGGACATATTTATGTAAAGAAAGTGTGTTATCTGTTACATGAAATGATTATATACTTCAATAAATTTATTATAGAGCCCGTAAAGGAAATAGGAGACTCAACATTAAAAGCTTTTCTTCAAGAAAAATAATAAAGAAAAAGATAGATCGATATATTAAATATCTCGTATTCATAAAGGTTCGGAGAAGAGCCGCACACAATAAATACCTCAGTATTGAAACGTTGCATGGCTGACTTGTCATCTGCAGCTCTTAATAGAAGATAAAGCTTCTTCACATTTGGTTGAACCCTTAAAATCTTCTCCACAAAAACTACAATAAACAATTAAAATAGTATTTAATTAGCTAATATTTCATAATAGACAACACACAAAGAGAAAAAAAACCAACTAGGGTCGTGGTGGGATGGACATATCTCGAGTTTGAGTTTTAAGTACGAAAGAAATTCCTATTAAGGAGCATTTCTTTCTTAAATGAGCCTTACATGAAGTTAATCCAGATTAATCGGTACCCTAATGTAGATACCAAACACTGGATGAAAAAACGAAGAAGAGAAAAGATGGAATGAAAATGATCCCTTCATTTTAAATCAAAAGTCTTGAATTTGAATTCTATATATATAAAAGAAATTTCTGTTAAAAAGCGTTTATGGAACCTTACTCAACGTGGAACTAAATTAATCAATGCAGATATTGAACATCGATTAGAGAAAAATAAAAGGAAGAAATAGAGAAGAGATTTATGTGTATACTCTTTGCCAAGAAGCCAGTAGCACCAGTTACAAGAATGGTTCTATTTTCAAGAAAGTTGAGAACACTTGTCAACTCCATTGCTTTTTTTTGTTTTTGGAAAAATATAATGATCACAAATGAATTGAAAATATTTGGAGTATGAAATTAGAAGAATATGAGAAAACAAGACAGTAGAGAGCAATATATATAGAAATAAATTTGGTGCATGTGTTATATTAATACAGTATTGAGGGGCTTTAAAGAAAATGTTATCTTATTTTTTTCTAATTTTTAAATTTTTTTTTTGCAAATGATAACTAACATAATTTGTTGGATGGAGTACACGCAAGTTATTGGATATATGTCCTTACTACACCTATTTTTCATAGTTAGATATCATGGTCCAGTAAAACTTGAAAGTCAATTTTAATAGTTAGATATCATCAAAAATGTTATACTTACCATTGGAATATGTTGTGGTAGATGAGGTTGTTACTTTTTTAACTAGAAGTCTCAGGTTTGTAATGGAAAAATTTTTGATAGGAAAAACTTTCCTCTGAATGGATCCTCGTGGCGCGAAATTGAATTAATTGAACTCTATGGCAAATATCAAACACCAAATAGGAAACCAAAAATAAAAATAAAATATTGTACTTGATTGACAAAAACGTGATTCAAAATAATTATTACACCTAGTGTTAATAGTTAGATATCATTGTCTAGTGAAGCTTAAAAGTCAATTTTAATAAATAAATACCACAGAAAAGTTTGTATTGAAGTGATAAATAACTCTTCATTTTAATTAGAAGTTTTGTATTTGAGTTGTGAGAATCAGGGAAAATAGATATAGCAGAAAATGCATGAAGTTTTGTATTTGAGTTGTGAGATTCAGGGACAATAGATATAGCAGAAAATTATGCATTGAACATAATAGTGCACTTTTTTTCAAATCTTGTATTTATTAATGAATCTACTAAATATTTATAAAAATTTGACTTGTGAATTCAATTATTATAATAACAATAACTTGCAAGATCATTATAGAAATTCATGAACTTCAAATCCTGTGTCATTTTTGACAAGGGGCATCTTTACCTAGGGCGAACATGTAGCACATTGAGGTTCATCTTAATTCTCTTTGTAAGAAAATATTATCGATTATTTTTATCCATATATAATAGATGTCTCTTTAATTTATTTTCTTTGTATATTTTAGTTATATATCTTTTGAATTTTCTTAATAAAAATATTATCTCTAGATAAATTTAGATTAATCGAACTCAAAAAAATACAAAACTCGTGATGGAAAACCAAAATTTGAAAGTCAACTAATTTAAGAGTATTTTTTTTTTCTTTTTTATTCTTTAATTGAATTTGTTTCCTTCTTGATGAGGTCACCAACATACATATTATAATGAAGAAATATATGTGTCACAATATTGGTAATTTTGGTAAGGGAATTGGAAGAGAAGGGTGAGCTAAGTTTGGTTTATCCTGTTCAACCAACATTCTTAGAGATATTTCACATAATAGAATGTTCTATAAGTAATATATGTTAATTTAAATTAATTGTGTGATGCTTATTTTAAATTACATACATACAACTTTCTTCATTTTATCATAATTTTAAATTTATTTATTTATTTTCCAATGGATATAATGTTGTGGTATCGGGTTTATATGAACATAATATATCGAGGTAGAATGTAGCTCCTTATGTTCTATTTTATACGGTACATTTCTTTTTTTAGTTTATCTAATATATATATTTCATACGTAGAAATAATGTAATTTTAACATTTTAGTTTACTCTTTGTGAGATGCATAATTCATAATCACAATACACATGTCTACGATTTATCTTAAATCATAATTTTTTTTTAAAAAAAAAAGACTTTATTTCCTAAACTATATATCTAGTCAAACAATGTCATACAAATTGAACGAAGGAATGTGTGTGTATAATATTGAATTCATATCGTCACTTGTGTGGAGGTAGGGACAATGAGGACAGGTCACAGAGAAAAAATGAAATGTAATTTATTTCAGGTCAATAAGTTTTTGAAGAAGACGTGCACATAATATATTATGCAAATTAATCACAGACCAAAATGGGAGAGAAAAGTGAATTTTTTTTATAAGAAATAATAAAAATTTTCACAATACGTGCATTTTCAAACTCAATGATAAAGTAGCTAATAGATGACGATTGAGTTTGCCTCGGACTTCTAGAGGTGTTGATAGCATTTGGGTCACCATAGATTGGTTGACCAAGTCAATACACTTCCTCCCTGTTAAGTCTTCATTCAATGTCGAGAGGTTTGCCCATATATACATTCGTGAGGTGGTTCTTCTTTATGGTGTGTCTGTCTCTATTATATCGGATCGGGGTTCTCAGTTTACTTCTAGCTTTTGGAGGACTTTTCAGGATGAGTTTAGCAACAATTAATAACATTTTTTGTATATGTCCCTAAAGACTTTAGCGATATTAGATTTAATGACACGTAACTAATATTGGTAAAGACTTTAGCACTCTTTATTAATGTGTATATTTATTACCGCTAAAAATTATTTTTGTTGCAAATAGGCCAGAAGAGGGTTAACATCAATAAGTTATTATACATTCATATAAAAAATAATTAAGGCATTAGAAATATGGGTGATCAAGCATTTCAGGGGGTATTTATTAAGATTAGACCTATCAAGCATATCGTCCCAAAACAGATGATGCATACCATAAATTTAGATTGTGACATATATAAACCTAGTTTTGTTAGTACATTGCATCAGTTTGTGTTCACAAATGTATTGATTTAATAGAATTAGTAATGTTTTGTGATCTGTCAAAAACTCCTTAATTTGTTGAGGGACCAAGTCTTTGAATTGTCTGTGTAGATATTGAAATTTTGTGAGACTCTACAAGACGTGTTCAATTTGAGTTGAGACTCTATAAAGTGTGTTTAATTCCAACTAGGATTCTTGGGTACTATATCCCGCATCTCGAAAATTTCATAAACAGATCGAAATCTCAAAAATTCCACTTGAATATACCTGAAGAAATCAAATTCAAATCATCTTAATTCTAGAAAATACGCTATTAACGGCTCTTGAGTTATGAAGATCGAGTAAAAATCATCCTAATTCGAGAAATACGCCACTAACGGTCCTCGAATTGTAGAAATCAAGTTCAAATCATTCAAGTTTGGAAAATACGTCACTAATGACCCTCGAATCATAGATAAACATCTTATGAGAGAAAAATCAAGGGAGGAACAGAATAGTACCCGTATTGATTTATCAATAAAATATTCTTATTTCTTCAAATTTTATTTATGATTGATTTATTTTCCATATTTTAAAAATTTGTTACAAACGGTATGTTCTTAATTATAAGTCCATGTAGCAATGACATATACAATTATATTGTAGGTCCAATTAATAGGACCAAGTCTTTATTTTATGGCCCTACTATGTTACTATTTCACACCATGAGTGAATTATTTCAATAATATACATGTGTGACTTTGCTTCTATTTTTTCTGCAGCCTAATTAATGTTTTTCATTTGAATTTGATATGACATTTTTTTTTTATATATAAAAATACCAAATAAAAAAAAAAGAAAATATCATATCAAATACTATAACATTAAAATTTCGATTTTGATATCTGCCGTACCAAATTACACAGCACATGGGCAGGCGCCTAGACCAACCCCAAATGACTTTACAAAGTTTATACACTTGTATGTACTAGAATTTTTGTGAAGTTAAAGAATGAACGCGACTTCTTAATCATAATAATGTAGATTCGTCTTTATGTCACGGACTTAAATTATGACATAAATGTATACATTGGATGCACGTTAATGCATCAAACTCATTCTCATAAAGAAACTTTTTTTTTTTTTTGGGAGGAACCAAAAGATGCTGACTAATTAATACAGTAAAACCTCGATAAAGTAATATTCGATAAAGTAATAATCTCGCTAAATGAATATTTTTCTCCGGTCCCGACTTGGGCCAGTTATATTAAAGTAATATTCTCGCTAAATGCATTAGATAATAATTAAAAATAAAGTATTAAAGGCCCAGAAAAAATATAAAGTAATAATTACTAGAATACATCAAGAATGTATATATATTTAACTAGTCAATAATACTAGACCAATAACTATTTCTTTTTAAAATATGATTCTATAGTTGATTGTTTTTTCTTCCCACCAAAACCAAAATTAATCTCATCCTTAACTTTTTGAAGAGCGAACACAATTTTCGGAATATTTTGTTCGCCTTGTACCAAATAGTTTGACACTGTAATCATTGCTTGAAATGCCTCCTTTGACGATACATGTGGGACAATGCTACTATTATCTTGTTCAGGATCATTCTCATCATCATTATTCATTACAGATTGAATAATCTCTTCCTCTGTAGGTGATTCCATAACTGTATCATTCTCGTTAGGGTAGTTCAAAAGATGTTCAACATCCATCACATTTCTGTAGGCTAAATTAGAGATGACATCATTTAATTCTTGGATACCTTCATCTAATTCACCAACTTCTTGGATACCTTCATCTAATTCACCAACTTGTGGTTCGGGAACATTGTTTTCTTCCGACCGGATCTTGCAATGCCGAAAATAATTTACAATTGTTATTTCTTTCACATCAAAATTCCAAGCCAAGTTAGCAAAATTAATAGCATTCAAACTATTAATTTTTTCAATATTTGGTACTTCAACCTCAAGGCCTTGTAGGATGCTAAAATAAAAACGACGACGATAATGAGCTTTGAATACTCAAATAATTCCAGCATCACATGGTTGAATCTTAGACGTTGTGTAAGGAGGTAAGAAAAACAACTCTACATTTCTTAGGCCTACAACTATCTTTGGATGAGCTGGGCAATTGTCTACTATTAACAAAACCTTCCTGCCATTCATTCTTTTATCAAACCAGCCAACATATTCTTGAAAAAGCAAGCCAGTCATCCAAGCTTTCTTGTTGGATCTATACATGCAATTAAGATTGTTCATGTTCACATTTTTAAAGCATCTAGGATTTGCAAACTTACCAATAATCCACAATGGTACTTTGTCAGATCCATCACCATTGCAACAGAGAGCAAGAGTAATTCTCTCTTTGTCTTTTTTGCGACCTTCAAGCTACTTGGTAGCAAGTGAATGATCAGCTTCCAATCGGTAAAATAGTCCAATTTCATCCATATTATAAATATCTTTCAATTCAAATTGACTTAGTTTTGACCGTATGCTAGGCAATTCGTTTTCAATATTCTCCATGATAACTGAACCACTTTCACCAAAATGTCTGTAAGACTTGATTCCGTATCTTGACTTGAAACGTTCTAACCAACCAGAAGAGAAGCTAAATTCTGGATTAGTTTCACCATACATTTTCAAGAAAAGATATTTTGCTTTTCCTTGGATAATTTCCCCTGACATGTTCACTTTCTCTTACATTTGAAGAAACCACTCGTACAAAACTTTTTCTAAATCAGGGTATTTTGCCGGTTTATGCCTTCTGGCATCGCTATTTTTCATCTCATATGACAAATACTCTGCTGACGTTTTGAGAGTGTGTGATATTGTTGATTGACTAATAGTCAAATTAAACTTTTGTTTCACCCATGCTTGCAAATCTTTTTGGCTAATAGTTGGATTCTCTTTCTTATCCTCACATATTGCGTTTCTTATTTTATTGGTTAAAGATGATTTTTGTACGCTTTTCAAATGATGAGAAGACATTATACTTGGATTATGATTTTTAAACATCTAGCTTTTTCCTTTTATAGTTAACATAAAATCTCTTCATATTCTATATACATGAATACAATTAGAAACATTAAACTTCACTAAACTCGTTTAGCTTTCCTAGATTTAAATAATAAATATGCAAAGACTATACTTTTTAGTTTCCTAGATTTAAACTTTTGAAATTCTTAATTCAAATATTTTTTTTTCTTATGGCACATACTGCAAAATACTCTCTAAAATAATAAATATTTATTTATCGATAAATAAATATTTTACGCATTTATCGATAAACTAATAATCTCGATAAATGTATATTTTTTTTAGTCCCAAGTATATGCATTTATAGAGGTTTTAGTGTATATATATATATATAAAGGTGTTAGATAAAGAAAAAGAAACTTCTAATTCAACACAAGTCAAATTAAAACCTAAAAAACGGTGATATTAATTAATTCTTGAAACCAAACAATACGTGGGTGAGTTTTGACTTTTATACTATACGATAGGAATAATACACACATATCTATACATATGTGATACGTACTCAAATTTGATCTTAGCTGACAAGTAATCAAGCACTTTAATTTTGATAGTCCACATTTAAACATCTTAACTTGATTTTAATCGACACCCAAACACTTCAATTCCTCCATACTAGTGTGTCTTGTGGACATCTGATGTTGATGTGACATAAATTTTAGAAGTCATGTCTAGTTAGATGATCAGTTTGTAATTAGTTAGAGTGTTCAACTGACATAATGAATACGAATTGAGGTGTCTAGATGTGCACTCTCAAAACTTGAGTGCATATAATTCTTGCAAAGTAAGGCCAAGTTTGAGTGTCTGTTTATTCAACTGAATGTTTGTTCATGCAACTTGCAAGGTAAGACCAAGTATGAATGTTTGTTTATGTATTATGCCTATACGATATGTAATAGCTAGAATTATCGATGGAGGTTTCGGGTTTGAACCCTCACAACAAAACAATTGGTAAAAAGCATTTCTTTCTTAATAGATTTTACGAGGTACAAATCTGAATTGGTCGAGAATCCCAAATCAGGTAGACAACAACAACAACAAAATACGCAATGTACGTAATTTCATAAGTATAGGATCTGGCGAGAGTAGAATAATTCACGCAAATCTTACTCTACCTTTGATGGATAGAAATGTTGTTTCTGATAGAACTTTCGATCAATAGGAAATCAGGTACCAGACATCAAATAAATAATTATTTTTTAAAAGATGAAAACGTGTCATGAAATCTAACATTCTTGGTTTGACTTTTTTACTTTAGTAGACTTTCTAATTTAAGAGGAACATGTTAGTATTTTTTGACTATTATGTTCGAAACCAAAAAAATAATAAATTGGTCCAATATGATGACCTAATTAAATCCAGTAGGAGGTCACAGTTAACCTACCCAATTACTACAATTTCACCAAATTCTTTGGTTCCATCTGCCCTTCCTGCCAACCCCCCTCCCCCACCCCCACCCCACCCCCAAAATTCATTTTAATATTTTTAGTCAGTCAATTAAGAAAAGTTGCCATTTCACCTATAAAGTCGTTCAACTATTGTTACAAAATCGTTCAACTAGTTCAGTCGATATTTTCGATAGATATTATTGACGTTGGAATCTTTTTTAAGTAAAAAATTTTAAAAATAAAAGGTGAGTTAATTTAATGATTAATTAATTTATATTATACATATAATTTTTTATTTTAATAATAAAAGAGTGAAGAAAATTATTGGTGAATAATTAATGGACAACTAGTGATCTGTGAATGTTTGGTGAAGTCGATACAACAGTTTGCAATAGATTTCATTTTACTTAAAGAATAACATTTGTTCACTTTGCTAAATTGTATTTTATAATATAGTCAAATACATGTTTTATATTATACTCTTTTATCTTTCGTTTTAAGTTCAATAAACCAAACGTCTAAACTAAAAGTGATCAAGTCCAAAATGTGTTGTGAGAGCAAAAACGATAAAAATGACTAGTACCAAATTAATACAAGCTTCAATAATGTAAATATATTCAAAATAAGACTACTTAAATTCATGTTGTATTCTAGTGAAAATAAATGTCTTCTCATCTAGTACTTTCTTTGTTTAATTTGATTTTTCGATAAGGAGATTAAAAAAATAAAAAAGACTTTAAAATCATGCGATGTTACACTAATTAAAGATATGTCAGATGTCCCAAAATCACCTTTATTAGGAGTAATTGATTATTAAACATGTCTTCTTCTTCTTTTAATTAAACATGTCTCATAATATTGTTAATTAGTAAGTATTTGAAATGTTTTTAAGAGAGGTATATATTTATTTTAGAATATTGGCAATGACAAGTCAAATAACATAAACTTGTGGAACTCTCCTTAAATATCAAAGTGGAAAACATGAAATTCAACTTTTTATTTCATGGAATGATCTGTCTGCTAAAAGGCGATAACTGACGTTTTAGAATAGTAAGTACTCTTTTATTCTAACTAATAACATATCATTGGTATTAAGGTCTGAATATAGAGTCGCTTTGGTGAGAGGGCGTTTCACCTCGAATGTAGGGCTTTTTAATGCAAATTCAAATTTAATTAAGTATCAATGTGAATATCAAACATCAGACAAAAAAAAAATTAATATAATAACTTATTAACTTTGTTAGAATTTTATGAAGTTGATATTATTTTGGAAAATATGAATTCAACTTCTTATCTTCTTTTTTTTTTTTTCAAGATTATGGGCATGATCAAAACTATTCATGTGCCCATAAACACTTATTAGAATGACCACCCCATTTGGGCCCTTAATATTATATTTAGGACCAAATTGATTCGCGATTCTTCAAGTCTATTAATAAAAATTCATGAAAAAGTTTAATTGGATCCGAATTCAAAAGGATTAAAATAAAGAAGTATATGTGTATGTCTAATCACCGTTTAAAATAACCATAACTTTGACTCTAAAAATTTAATTTACAACATTTAATTCTAATTAAGAAATTTTATTAATCGAGAGGAAGATATTAGGAACCGTCGATGTATGCTTTGAAATATTGTCAATGAACTTTCCTAAAATTCCTGGCCACCCTAATAGTATCATAAAATCTTATCCAAGCCCCCCTAAATATTAATGAGGAAAATATGAAAATCAATATCTTCATGTATTAAGGTTATTAGCATTTTGAGTCTAATCTCCTTTGTTCCCATAAATAGTAGTATAAAGATTAACCAAATTTATTTGCCATTTTCTTCAATCTATCAACTATTTCATTATAATAGAGGGGATCACATTCTCTTTAAATTCTCCTCGGAAAAGGAGAAAGGAAGACTCTTTTTTATAGCAACTGAATTTGTACGCAATTTTTTGAAAAAAAATTATTTTAGCTAGGATATTTATCTAATTTTTTATTTCCACGTGAAAAGTGATTATTTTTGAATTACATTTCAAATAATGGCTAAACTTTGAATACTGGTCAAATGAATATAGTATGAAACCATTTAAGTTTGAGAACTTAGTCATATTTTGCTACCATGGGCCTCACTCAATGTTAAAATTTGTGGAATTAATAGTGTGGACTAGCCACTTTTCAGCTTCGCAACGAAAATAACATTAATGATCAAAAATATATTTAAATTGTGATTTTTTTGTATTAAAACATGTCTTGATGTAGAGTTGGACAAATATGTGTTATCCATATCTTTATCTTCAATGTATCTTTGAGTCGCTTAAACAATAAAAACCTGCTACAAAATAAGTCATAGACACGCGCTGATCTGCCCCCTTTCCCAACCACTTCACATTCTACATGACATCTTAGGTGATAATAATAATTCATCATGATAATATTGATAAATTTCAATGATTATTGCATGTCCATTTGAATACTTGTGATAACTTCATGTTGGTTATATTCACAAACATTTTAGCACTTCAAACTTGTCTTCAATTGGCAACTTTATGTATAACTTGGTCTTAAATTTTGCGACTATTTTGATATGAAGTATATCATCAACTCCCTTACACAATAAAAACCTCTACAAAGTGGGTAATTAATAGAGGAATAAAGCCTATATTGTTATATCAGACCCGACCCCCGCTCCTTCCCAAACACAAACTTTGGAAAAAATGTTTTCACATGACATCTCAATGTAATAATAAATAATTTGTTTTGATAATATTGATAAATTTATATATCAAGCTTAATTTCAATGATTATTGCATACTGATTTAAATATATGTGAATTTAATGTAAGCTATATTAACACATTTTGTCACCTCCAACTTTCCTTGTTGCAAGGTTCCTATTATCTGTGTCTTTATCCAAAATGCATCCTTGACTCCGTAAACAACAAAAACCGCTATAAAGTGGGCGATAAACATGTGCCAGTTTCACGATGATTATTGAATTGAACCGTTTAAGTTTGAGAACTTAGTCAAATTGGAATTATTATTTTTTTTACCATTAACTCTAATTTTTGTCCAAACACCATTTTTATTTTATTTTTTGTTTTTGGATGAAGAAGTGAAGCATATTATAAGCATGGTTGTTGTTAATCTATCTATAGACAATAAATCCTCGAAGGGGACAATTCTTTTTTTATTTTTTATACAGATATCAATAACTTATATTCTCTCCGTTTTAATGTTATCTTCATTTTAAACTTTTTCACGTTCATTAAGAAAATATATTTTTTTCTACTATGAATGAACGACATTTTCATTTATTTAAAGGTTGAGATCGTAATCGTAAGTCTCGATCATTATATAGCATGTGTGTCGTTCAACACATGATCATATAAAATATTCTCCGTAAGCAGTCACACAGTAATTAGAACAACGATAAATTTTAGAAACACCTCTCACCTGAACGATGATTATTGCATGTCCATTTGATAACTTCATGTTGCTTATATTCACCACAGTTACCAAAAAAATAAAATAATAATGACACCACATGGTATATGTATATCTGTCACACTTTGTACATTCATATGGTTGAAGGAAACCACATTTCACCAACTCACAGTTTGTAAGAATTAGGAGATTGGTACAATGTTATCAAAGGTGAAAAAAACAAAAAACTTGAGGTTCATTAAGCTTTAAGCGCAAAGCACAAATAAAGTGTGAGCTTTAATAAATAAATGCGCAAATGAAGATGAAAATACAAACATACTAGCAAATATATACCGAAATTGAAGGGGGAGAAAAGCATAAAGAGAAATAATTGTTTAGTTGCTTCTTTAGGATTACACTCATTGGCAAGGAAAAGTATGTCATAGAAAATTGATGACAACGTTGAAGTACCCGCTAAGTGAGGCGATGCGCTAGCGTGCCTTAGACAGCACTGATGTTACATTAATATAGTTAAAGGAAGTGCCCATTTAAAGAGATGACAAGACATTTTATTTAAAGAGATGACAAGACATATTTCACCAACTGTGAGATTGACATTAAGCAATCCTGTTGCTATGCTCAAAATAAAGTACTTATTGCAAATTCTGAGAACTGCTGTTCAACATTAGAATATGAATGCTCAAAGATCTCAATCAATGTCTTCATTAGGGGGAAAGAGTACATACACCTTTTACTTCACACGGCGTAAAAACTATATTTCAGAACAATGACAAGAAAACTCGATAAAATGAAAAGGTTATCTAGGGTCACACAAGAATCAAACTCCACTACAACAAAAAGTCTATCATGTTACATACCTTGGGTACCGCCTTCTAGGTGCATCCACTCAGACAATCAGCCTGGAAGCTGCATGTGGAAGATCGTTTTTACAGTCCACAGCATCAGTTGTTGTGTCAGCAGTACTTTAAGGTGCCTATCACATCTAATATATGAAAACATAGATATCAAGAAACCTTCTCCTTTGGTGACGGAAATGGTTCCGATTCAACTGATGCAGGTGGATCCAAATTCATTTGATCTGTTGGAGGTGGTACAGATTTAGCTTCATCAGCTCCTTCTTGAGCGGAGTCCATAGGATCTTTCAATGGTGTAGAAGGCTCAACATGATCAGTTGATTGTACTGCAGGAGGAGCAGGATCATCTCGGTCATTAACAGTTGTGGAAGGTGTCGAATCAGTTATTAGTGTCTTGGGAGCTGTTCTTTGAGTCATAGGGAGATCAGTATCCATTTTATCTGTAGTGGTTGCACCACTGGTCTGTTCAAGATTCATTCCAGTTGATGTGGTGGTTGCGATGTTTCTCTGTTCAAGATTTGTGTCAGGTATCTCATATTCTGAGAGGAGATCCATGAACTCGTTGAGCAGCCGCTGTACTTTTCTATTTGAGGCCATTGCTGTAAGTATGTCTTCTCTAAGAAGTCTCTGTTTTTTCATACCCTGAAATAGTCGGGATAACAAAAGCTTAATAAGAAAGCCAATTTTTTTAACTGAGCGTGGAGACTAATCTCTAAATACTTGGCTTTCATTTTGAATACGGATAGATTTAATTAGAATCTCACTTTGAGAAAATGAAATCCAGCAAGTATGAGCAAAAACATGAATAGATGAAAGAATGTGTAATCGGATAAAAACATCACCAAGGTATATTATATCAACAAGATGCTGCATGAACATGGCGCCAAGAAAACAAAATGTCATCTTAAAACAATAAAACTGTCATTGGTCTTTATGTGACCGACTTCCTACATTGAGCTACATGAAGATTGACGTAGTTTCAAGGAAGATATTAATAATCTAATCCTCTCTCGCTAGTTTATGCAACCTAATTTTCAAGCTTGAGCTGTTGAAAAAAATATTGACATAGTTTGTCAGATGTGAAGCTGGACATTGCTAGCAATAATATCGCATGGATAACTCCAACATGATGTTATTTTTTCTAATACATGGTCCAAATATATCTGAAGATATCTCGCTACCCAGTACTTGTGGGGAGGTGGCAAGTACCAGTGGAATAGTCGACGTGCACGCAATGGCCCGGACACCACCATCATAAAACAAATTTGACTAAATCTCATATTATTCAAAGAAAACATGCTATTATAATTATCGCCATTTTTCTCTCTGTAGTGATGGACTTAGTGGTCAGACAGAATGGAGAAAAATGGAAGGTCATACTCATCTACAAAGACAATAACAGATATTTGCAGATATTGTTGGAGTTGAGCCGCAGTTGGGCTCATCCCCAAAAGAAATATACACGTAAAAAAGAAGTGTGAGAATCCCTTACAAGTACACAAGGGTCCCAAGCAGGTATATTTGACGTAGAGGATGCAGCCTCAGCCATCCCTGTGGGAGGTCCAAGAAAGTTCTCGCAAACTTCTCTCAAGCGTGATTCATCTGCCTCTCTGCATTTAAAGAGCAATCATATGTTAAAATACTCAAGAATTCAAATAAGGTGGAAATTCATCTTTGACATGACACTTCAGAAAAAAAAAACCAACAGTAAAATTGAATTAGACAAATAATAAATGAATATAGGATTTTATACATGTCATAACAAAGTAAACCCTGAAACTTCATAAATACAAACATAGCATCATTCACAATCCAGAAATTCAGTTCTTAGATTTAACTTTTCTTCTTCTTTTTTTATCACCGTGGTGTCAGGGCAGCTTTCGTGTACCTCGACTAATTTCACGAAAACCTGTCACCTCCCACTAGCAACAGTGACTAGGTAACTCTGTCCACCAAGGCTAGGACAGATGGGAAAACATCACCTAGTGTTTTTGTCTATGCTGGAATTTGAACCTGAGACCTCATGATTCTCAACCCACTTCAACTAGAACTATTGGTTTCTCCAAACCAACCCTTGTCAAATGTGCAGGCAAAACAATTTCCACAAACTTAAAGTTTCTTACACAACCCAAAGGTCCATCTAGCACTAAAAAATCATTTGCAACTCTCAAATAATCAATATGCCAAGTAAAACATACACATTCTACTTTGAAGGTGAAGTTTCCAACATCAACCAACGCATTAAAATGGATACTCCCTCCGTTTCTAATTATGTGTGATAGTTTTGACTTGGCATGGAGTTTAAGTAAAAAAGAAAGACTTTTGAAACTTAAGGTCTTAAACATTCCATAACATTTGTATTGCAATAAAAGTTTATCTTTTAAGGATACAGGAAGTTAACAGTTAGATGTTTCCAAATATAGAAATGCGTCCTTTTTGTGGAACAGACTAATAAGGAAATAGTGTCGCATAAAAACTGAAATAAAGGGAGTATTAAATGAAGATTCCATATCACCAAAGGACTACATAACAGACCTTGCTAAAAACCGAACATAGGATAGAAGGCATTGACGATATTCACTAGGAGACTTTAGAGCAAGAGCAGAAGCCAACTGAGCCTCCAAATGAGCACGCGTTTGTACCCCATCATCAGTGACTCTGCAGATGTATAACCAAGAAGAGTTAAAGTTTTACAAGCACAAACTTCGTAAGAGAGACGGGCCACCAAAACAAAATAAGGCAAGAAACTTACACACAAATGACAACTGTACAGTTATTCAAACAGCAAAAGTCACTCTGTAACTGATAACATTTCAATATGCTAATATAATGAGATACAGACTAAACATGCAACATCTCTTAGGGAAATTCTAGCAAGGAATCTAAGAGGAACTAATAGGATATTAAGAACAAAGAAGCAGAAAATGGTGTGCTAGTGGCCAAAAAAAATGTAGATGCCACGTTCAGACAAACCAAAACGAAAGAAAATGGACATTGACCTGCTCCAGCCGGGTCTTCTAGCCAGGAACTTCTTAACATCCACCTGTAATGCCGCTAGTTCACCACCATGCAATGAGCCCGAACTCCAGGAGCTTGAAAAATTCGAAGCCGGAAAACAATCATCTGCAACCCTCAGCCAGCACATGAGGCTCATATCAAAGAGGTATGCATGCCGTGTGGCCAGGACAACAAGAGGAAAACCAGATTTTGATAATTTTGCTGTTATCACTTTGATTGTGCCTGTTAACAAGTCAAGAAAAAGTTATGAGATACGAAATGCAGCTAAGACAATGCAATATCTTGGTTCAATTTTGGATTTAATGATCAACTAAGAATCAACAACTGCAGCTCTTGTGCAGCGAAGTACTAGAAAATGTTACTCCCAGCAGTACCCTTAATAGAACAACTGTCAGCTTGTACGGACCGAAGTAATATCCCCTTGAGGACGATGCATAAAAGAGGTAAAACGCAGTTCTCAATGGCAATGCTTAAAAAGAAAGCACAATTCTCTGCCAGAAGACACATGAATTAAATCTTGGGACTTTTATAACTCACCTGCATTCACCTTGGGATCTGAGTTCATAAGGGACGCCAACGAGTCTTGAAGGAGACACTTCCGGTTGAATAGATCCCAAAGATGTAATGACCCTTTCCTTGTGACGAGCAAAAACTTCCAAGATTCATCACAATCAACAAATACTGCAGCAGATCCCATCATCATGGTCGGCATGGCACGTCGTCCACATTTTGTATAAATCTTCTTACAAGCAAAGATGAGAATAAGAATATATCGTACAATTCGAGGAATATTTGGAGTTAGCAAGCAAATAGAAGAAACTTTAAAAACTTTAGCAGCACGAAAGAATTACTGGGATCTATGTTTTAATGCGACTTTTTTTGTCCTCCAATCAACCTTGAGCCTCAAAAAGTTAATGACAAGATTTTATAGATTCGCAAATGTTAAGCATGTTTACGACCACAAGTTTCAAAAGTCTTCATTTCTTTCTCAAGACTCTGTGCTTAGTCAAATGGAGTCGCATAAAATGAAATGGAGGCAGTATATATTAGGAAAGACCGAACCTAACTCATGTAAAATGTGATGATAGAGGTAAAGAGGACAAAGCTCAAAGAGATGATTTGCAACAGACAAAACAAAAAAGAAGGGAAGACTACAGAAGTAATAAATGTTTCACTTTCTTCAAAAGCAGTAAAACTGCAGGTAAAGGGTTTGGATGACAGCATTTTAGGTCAAAAAATGTGAATCACAGTACTCAGGCATGTACAGATCAATTAACATGCACAACACCCAGGGATAGGGGAGGAAAAGAAAAGCACAAAGGCAAGAAACCAGAGTGTTCATTAGGAGAAGAGAATTGACAGAAATGGGGAAAATAAATTTTGAAAGGTCAGAAAGGAAAGGGCTCGATAAGAGGAGCCATCATCAAGTCCAAGGTGTTAAAAAGGTCAATTTAATCTCCCCAAGTCTACCTCTCGTCTTGGCGAACAGGGGAGAATTCTCATGTTTGGTAGTCTTGGAAAGAAAAGGGAAAAATTAAATCTATACATGCTCATTTTGCATGTCCAGTCATTTATTGTGTAGTCCCTACAAAGTCAACATAAAAAAGCAGAAGATAACCACAAAACGAGTAGAAATAAAAGAAACAGATTCATTCCACCAATCAACATCTAAGATACTTGTCCAAAGTATAGAATCAATCGTGCCGAAAACAATATAATGTGTTTGTTCAAGCTTTTTGAAACTCACCTGAATGCAGCCATCTTCACATCCCACAGCCCAAAAGTTGGCATTTCCAGCCAAAACAGTAACTTTTCCAGAAATCCGGTCAGACCAGAGAGTTTGAGCGCCTCTGGAACAAAGTATCTCAGTTTCTTTCATTACAAATGAATTTCCTGTCCCCAAAACATCATTGGCAGCTTGTTCTCTGGGTTGAGCCTCTAAGCAAATTGGACCATTGTCCACCCCTTCTTTATTATCAAAAACCCTGATTAAAAGTGTACCACCAGTACCCAAATGAGATGGATCTTTGAAAATTCCCATCTGTTCAATGCTGATACTTCCATCCTTGCCTGCAGAAAGTGGAACCTTCTCAATGATGAGGCTATCACTGATGGTAGCTCTAGCAGTTACACCTGAGCGCTCCCTTTGATCAGCACTGACACTAACTGTTTTCCTTGCAAATCCTTCTCTAACACTTGCATCAGACAGTACCATACCATTCTCATCTTTCCTCTCCTCCACTGTCATATTAGGAAATTCAACGACAGGAGATTGAGCAATTCCAGACGTGTTCTCCTGCGGGGTAGGAAAACCAACTGATTCTGGAATTATCCTCTTTCGACCATCAGGCCTTCTGTACTCTCTTTGCTTCACGGGACTTGACAAGCGTGTAGAAGCTGCGGGTTTAGCTAAACTATCACTGTTAACTCCTTCAGTCTTTTTCCCATTATCAGATTTTGGTTTGGGAACAATCACCACCCTACCCAAATCAACAGAAGATTTTGACGTTGCTTGAACTTGTGGAAGATCCGTAGTTAGTTTTTTGCTTGAAGTTTGCTTTGCAGCTGCTGCTTCAAGCAATAGTTGTGCAGGACTTTCGGCTAAATTTGCTTGTCGACCTCTAACATCACCATAGCGGCTTCTCTTCAACTCCTCTAATTCAGCATCAGAAAGCTGATGACCTAGTTCTTTCTCATCAAAATGAAAAGTGGCTACACTTCCATCCAAAGAACATGCAAACAGTGAATATCCATCAGGGCTCCTGCACATAGAAAATTATATCCTGAAAGAAAGCCAAAAAGAAAAAAGACAATTCAAGATGGAAATGTCTTTACTGTTGTGAAAGACCAACATTTATGATGCTATGAGCTAACTTACCATGATAAATCCACAACACTTTGAGCAAAGAAATGCTTGGCAACAAAAAGAGGACGTGGACTTGCTGTAGTCCACACAGTTATGGTGCGATCTTGACTTCCTATAGCAATAACATTGTAGGGTTGGGACTCTTTTCCTCCACTTTTTGAAGAACCATTTGACCATCCAAGAGAAGCATTTTTCACTTCCTGAGCATTAGCCAAATTCCTCCGAAACATAGAATGATTGAACTTAACGACAATAATAGGAGCATTGTGTCCTAAGAAGTCAAAGGTGGCAGACCATTCCCCTCTCTCCAGAACAGGAGCAGAGTGCCTAGGCTTTTGAAAACCATGAGTAGTAGTTATATAGTGTCCACAGGGTGACCATCCAAGCCGCCTAAAGAATGTCGACCCAAGCTGAAAAAAAGACACAATTGTTAGGGTATAGGTTTCAGTAATAAAAATAAAATAAAATTTAAGAGTATAGGAAACTCACAGATTTTGCCCAGTGACCTTCAGTTCTATGAGCAAGGCTCCAGTCACTTGTTCGCCAAATGATGACAGTCTTATCATCTGATTGACTAGCTATAAATGAACCAATAGGATCCCAGGTGACACCTTTAACAAGACTAGAGTGACCCCTCAGAACAGCAGAGCACATACCATTGCTCATATTCCAGATATGGATGGTGTTGTCCATACTACCACTAGCCAATGTCGAGTCATCTGGAGACCAATTTAGATCCACCTACTTTAAACATGGAAAGAGCAACCCTATTGGTTAGTAAGTACATGGTTAGACAATATAGGCATCTATCAGAAGCAGATATGAATTCAAATAATTTCAAGGTCCACTGAATGACAAAGTTCTCAGATTTTACTATCACAATGAGAGCCAAAGGATAGGAGATTAAGAAAGAGGTTTGTCAAAAATTAATATGATTTGAGCACCCAAGGGTGTGGCCAAGTGGTCAATGAAGTGGGTTCAGCACCATGAGGTTCAAATCCAAACACTAGGTGATTAGGAGGTGGCAGGAATTGCATGGAGTTAGTCGAGATGCGCGCATGCGCGGTCTGACACCACAGTTGTCAAAAAAGAAATGATTTGCATAGCAAGCAATTTAGTATTTAGAAGCTAAAAGATCAGTCTCATTACCACATCCGCAGTGTGTCCCCTCAATGTCATGGTAACTTTCCAGTTCTCTACATCAGGAGGCTCTCCACTACCAAACTCTGTGGTTCCTGATCCAGGTTTCCTCTCATGGACTTGAATCACCTGGTCATCAGAGCCAGAAGCAACATACCGACCATGTTTTGCCCATCTAACACAGTTCACTGACCCAAAATGATCACGTAGTGTGGCAAGAAGTTTTGGTGTAGATTCATCTGCTTCCAAGTCCTTACCCACACATTTCATGTTCCATATCCGAACCTGAAGAAACGTTAAATGCATATAATGTAAAGTACTTTGTTAGTAACAGTATACTGCAGTAATGCACAAAACATATATGAGTATCAAGATAGAAGCTTCTCACTCTAACAAGCAAAACTACGTTGAGATAATAAACCAAACAGAAGCAAAAAAATGCCTTCACAGAGGATCAGAAGTGATCCAAAAGCTAGATATTTAACTAATTTGCACAATCCCCCTCCTCCCCCCCGCCCTTAAGAAAACTAATTCAGAAACCTTTCATGAAATAGCATTTCTTACAAGGACAAACATACAGCTCCCCACCTTGCAGCTTCCAAAGAAACAACAATTTGTTAGTGCTCCACTAAATCATGAACTAATTGAATTCAGAACCAACTTCAATTGTTCAGGTTCCAAAATCCACGAACAACTAGAAATGTCCATCAACAACAACAACAACATACCACCCAGTGTAATCCCACAAGTGGGGTCTGGCGAGGGTAGACGGTACACAGACCTTACCCCTGCCTTGGGAGGTAGATAGGTTGTTTCAGATCCTCAGCTCATGGAAAAGCATATCAAAGCAGAACGCAAAAGAAATAACTGAAGTGAAGTGCTCATGGAAAAATACTATACAAAGCATGATAAAGCACCCTCTTAAAAAAGGAACAATAAATGCACCATAGAAGTGCGATAATCCAAGTACACTAGACAGTAGATACTAACAGAAACCATGTTCATCAACTAGTTAAAACTATTAGTTCACAGCTCCCAAAATATTTAACTAAATTCTCCCTACACCAACCTATGAATAGCTAAAAAGTTAATCAAGGCAGACAACAAAACAAGAATGAAAAAACAGTTACCTTATGATCACCACCACCAGTGGCAAACCTAAGGCCACCTGGCTGAATATCAATGGAGAAAATCTGCATACTCTCATGTCTAATCCAAGTAGGTTTCTCAGCAATCATCTTTCACAATTCTGAAATTCTTGATTTCTTTGCTGCTAAACCACAAAGACTCCACCTTTTTCACTCTAAACCCAAAAATCAAAAACCCCACAACTTCAAAATTAACATACCAACCACTAAAAAAGAAAAAACCCCAAAATCAAACACAAAAAAAAAAAATTACCCCACAAGAAAAAAAAAAAAGTAAAGAGATAAAACCCTAGTGGAGAAAAAACAAAAAAAAGGGAAAAGACCCAAAAAGGAGTAAAATTTGGAGAAAAAAAAATAATCTTAATTTATTCAGTTTCAAAAAAAAAAAAAAAACCCTAGATTTTGAAAGTAAATGGTGAAGTGGGGTTGAAGTTTTATCAAGAAAAAAGAAAGATTTAATGCAAAATTCAATGGTTTTGCTAACTGTCAAATCTAATAAAAAGATTAAAGAGTGAAAAAAAAGATTGCAAAAAAGTAGAGGCAAAAAAGTAGAAGAATATAACAAAGGGGAATCTATTCAAGTCTTGTGACACAAAAAAAAAAACAACAGAAGAGAAAAGAAGTGTTGTGTACCAGGTATTTTTGTAGGGTAAAAAAAATTGAAAGAAGACAAAGAGGCACACATAAAGTAATGTTTTTTTTTTTGGTTAAACATATAAGGTTGTAATGTTTAAGTAGCGGTATTGTGAACATAAAGTTATGGGACAAGTTTTTTTTTCTTTTTTTTAATAATGATGATGTTCGAGTCCGTTTACTTATAGGAATACTTCTATAAGATTATTGTTGATATTTAGTAAATTAATAATTTCTCTAAGATATTATTGTGACATTTTTTAGATTAGAAGTTATTTTTTGATATGATTTTAAGGAATTTCTTATGTTTGATTATATAGTTTATTCTCTCACCATCATATATAGAATGTTTTTTGTAAAGATACAATAAATAATATTTGATTATTAAGAAATAATGAATATTATGTATAATAAAAATGTATTTTTACGATGAATCATTGAATTCTTGAATTTATTTTTCAATGAATTATTTAATAAAAAAATATATTACAATGAATCATACACATACATTGTACTTTCTGTTTAATGAATTTACTTTTTATATAATTCAGTAAATCTGATAGAAAATTAATAAGATACAACTCAAAATTAACCTTTATTGAATTTCAAAACACTCATTAAGTTAATAAATATTAATTTATCGATTAAATAATACATTTACAAAATAATAATATGTCATGATTCCGTCTATATTAAATTGGTAAGATTTTACTTTAATATATTTGAATTAATTGTAATTTTAAAAAAATAATCTAGTAATTTTAAATTAAATACATATTGATAAATCAAAATACCCTTTAAATTATAGGGAAAAGGGTCAAAATGCCTTTAAACTATGTGAAAGGAACAAAAATGCCCTCCGTTTATAGTTTAGCTAAAAAATGCTATTACCGTCAATACTTTGACTCAAAAATATTATATATATATATATATATTAATTTGAAAAATGAGCATTTTTGACCCATTAAATAACAATAAGGACATTTTGGACCATGACGGTAAATGCATTTTTGGACCAAAATACAAATGGAGGGCATTTTTGAACCAAAGTATTGACGGTAAGGGCATTTTTTAGCCAAACTATAAACGAAGGACAATTTTTTATTTTTTTTTACATAGTTTAAAGGCATTTTTGACCAATTTCCCTAAATTCTATAACATTCAATATATCAATATGATATTGAAACAAAAAAAGTCACTAAATATATAAAGTGATAGTGCTTTATTATGGAGGTTTTACTACTCAATGTAAGATTTTTGAAAATACGTAACTAACGTAATGGTTGGATTGTTTCACTTTTAATTAAGAGATTTCAAGTTTGAATTTTGGGTATGGAGAAAATTTTGTTGGGAGTGTTACCCCCATTGGGCCATATAATGTGTTATCCGGATTTAGTCAGGGCTCCATGTGAGTTTTTTGTAAAATTAAAATTTAGTCGAACTTTAATAAGCGGACATGAGAAATTATATTTTAAGAAAATATAGTACTACTACTTAAATTTCAGTTTCCAACTGTTCGAAGTGTAAAGCAAACGAACCGGCAATGATTCTGAGGCCGTGTTTGGGAAAAGTAAGGCCTTTCCAGCATTTCAAGAATCCATTGAACAGCTATTGTTGTTGTCATTCATTCGCCATTGATTTCGAAGAAGAAGTTCACACCAGTTCTTTTGAATCTTCAAATTATCTCTCTGCACACCAAGCGTTTGATGAAAAGTCTCAGAGAGTTTCTTTGAACAATCACTTGCTATTTGAGTATTCCCGGAATAGTTTCAATGTAGAAGCTCTGAATCTGTTTGTGGGTATTCATCGTAATGGATTTTCGATTGATGGGTCGAGTCTTTCTTGTATATTAAAGGTCTCTGCTTGTCTGTTTGATTTGTTTTTTGGTAAACAAGTTCATACTCTTTGTGTTAAATCTGGTTACTTTGACAATGTTAGTGTTGGGACTTCACTTGTTGACATGTATATGAAGATGGAGAATGTTGATGATGGTCAGAAAATGTTTGATGAAATGGAGGATAACAAGAATGTTGTGACTTGGACTTCGTTGCTTTCAGGTTATTCGTGTAATAAGTTGGTTGATAGAGCGTTGCAAGTGTTTCGTGTAATGTTAGTTGGAGGAGTTAAGCCTAATGCGTTTACTTTCGCGACAGTTCTTGGAGTTTTGGCTGATAAATGTGTAGTTGAAAAAGGGATTCAAGTGCATAGTATGGTTATCAAGTGTGGTTTTGAGGCGATAACGTCTGTTGGGAATTCTTTGATTAATATGTATTTGAAATCCGGGATGGTTAGAGAGGCTACAGCTGTATTTGAGGGTATGGGAGATAGGAATGAAGTATCTTGGAATGGTATGATAGCTGGTCTGGTGACTAATGGGCTTTATTCCGAAGCACTTAAGTTGTTCCACATGATGAGACTTGCAGGTGTGGAACTGACGCGATCAATTTATGTAACAGCTGTTAAATTATGTACTAACCTTAAAGAATTGGTTTTTGCAAGACAGCTTCATGGTCGAGTTATGAAGAACGGGTTCTATTTTGACAATAATATCAGAACAGCGCTCATGGTCTCTTACACTAAGTGTGGAGAGATGGACGATGCCTTCAAATTATTCTCTATAATGCATAAATTCAGGAATGTGGTTTCTTGGACCGCAATGATTGGCGGGTATATGCAGAATAACAGACAAGAGCAAGCGGCGAATCTCTTTTGCCAAATGAAAAAGGATGGGATAAGGCCAAACGATTTCACTTATTCAACTATTCTTGCAGCTCATCCATCTATTTCGCTGTTCCAAGTACATGCAGAAGTCATCAAAACTGAGTACCAGAGCTCACCTACCGTCGGAACTGCATTATTAGATGCCTATGTGAAAACAGGAGATACTGATGAGGGTGCGAAAGTTTTTGAAGAGATTGATGAGAAGGACATTATTGCATGGTCTGCTATGTTATCTGGTTACGCGCAAAAAGGAGACATTCAAGGTGCTGTCAGAGTCTTCCGGCAACTAGTCAAAGATGGGGTCAGGCCAAATGAGTTTACCTTCTCCAGTGTCATCAATGCGTGTGTTACTTCCATGGCATCAGTGGAGCAAGGAAAACAATTTCATTGTAGCGCGATCAAATCAGGTCACAGTAATGCCTTATGTGTGAGCAGTGCCTTGGTAACTATGTATGCTAAGAGAGGAAACATAGAAAGTGCAAATGAGATTTTCAAGAGACAACCAGAAAGAGACTTAGTTTCATGGAACTCAATGATATCAGGATATGCCCAACATGGTTATGGCAGAAAAGCTCTAAAGATATTCGAGGAAATGCGGAAAAGGAATTTGGATATGGACAATATAACGTTCATTGGAGTTATCTCTGCTTGTACTCATGCTGGACTGCTAAATGAAGGTCAAAAATATTTTGAGATGATGGTAAACGACTTTCATATTTCACCAAAAATGGAGATATACTCTTGCATGGTAGACTTGTATAGCCGAGCTGGAATGCTGGATAAAGCCATGGCTCTTATCAATAAAATGCCATTTCCTGCTGGTGCAATTGTGTGGCGTACTCTTCTGGCAGCAAGTCGAGTTCATCGCAATGTAGAGCTGGGGAAACTGGCGGCTGAGAATCTCATTTCTCTTCAGCCTCAGGACTCAGCTGCATATGTCCTTCTATCCAATCTCTATGCTGCAACTGGAGATTGGCAAGAAAGAGCGAAAGTAAGGAAACTAATGGATGTGAGAAAAGTCAAAAAAGAGATTGGGTATAGCTGGATTGAGGTTAAGAATAAGACCTACTCATTCATGGCAGGTGATGTTTCACATCCCCTATCTGACAGTATATACATGAAACTCGATGAGTTACGTGGCCGATTGAAGGATGCAGGATATCAACCGGATATAAATTATGTTCTTCATGATGTGGAAGATGAACATAAAGAAGCCATTCTTTCTCGGCACAGTGAAAGGTTAGCTATTACTTTTGGATTGATTGCCACGTCTCCAGGAATTCCCATTCAGATTGTGAAGAATCTCAGAGTCTGTGGTGACTGTCACACTGTTATTAAATTAATATCAAAGATAGAAGGAAGGGAAATAGTCGTCAGGGATTCAAATAGATTCCATCACTTTAAAGGAGGTCTATGTTCTTGCGGTGATTATTGGTGAATTCAAGCTCTTCGAATAGACTAGGAGATAGCTGCATATCACAGTTGGTTCCTGTCTAAGCAAAGGCACCATTAGCTAATGGAGCTTTAGCTGAAAAGGCCTATACCCGAAGTTGCCTCAATTATCAGCCTCCAGATAATACTATCACTAATGTTTGTTTTTGTTCATGGATTCAAACTTTGATAGTGCGCAGTCTAGAGGAAGAAACAGAGAATTTTCCAACTTCACATATCTGCGGATTCAAGTTATTTTATTTATGGACTGAGGGATAGAAATGCTGTCATTTTGGCTGATTTTTAAGAGCAGTTGACAGATCACGATCCGCCTTACAGAAAACAATCAGAAACTCAGAAGAATTAATTTGAGTGGAGGTTTAGTTTTTTCCTGCAGATAAAGTCAGAGCCTCTTGTCACTTACCAAGACTCAAAGTATGTCTTCTGGTATTTTGTTCAACATGGTTTTTCTGGTCTTGCTGCTCCTAATGCTGTATTCGGTAGGAAAGGTGATCTTGCAACAACGATGATGACCAACTAGCAGCTCTTTCATTTCTAGCCCTCTTTCTGATTATGTTTTCATTTGAACCTAACCTTGAGCATGTCAAACTCATGAAGGATGTGGAAATGTTCAGAGTCCAGGAAGGACCATTCAGTAATGCCTTTTGACAACGGCTGACACTTTGGAGATTTCCTGCTACCCCATAATAACCTCTTCCAGAAAATCTATATTCAGATACAGGTTAGAACCATTAACTGTGTTTATGCATTGCTACATTACTGAAGTTTATCCAACTGATGAGTCTATTCTATATCGACTCAATGAGTTGAAACATCTCAGGTTTTTCCTCATATTTTATAAAAAATGACGAATTCCTCACTGTTTTCTTCTTATGTTGTAAGGACTGGTAACATGAACCTGCAGACTCAATTGATGATGAGGAAGTAGCTGCAATGACTAGGAAAAAGAAACTGGAATAGCAGATGCCTAGTACACATTCGCCAAGCTTTTGCTTCTGTTGACTTGGTGGGCCTATGCATCAGACTTGAAATCAACGAGAGGCTGCACATATGTGCTAGATTTTCCACAAATATGCATCCGTGGTCAACCTTATTGTCTTGAAATTGTTAGGTTCTTGTTTTGTGAGGATTCTGTAGGGAGCTCTGTCAGAGGAGGCCTCTAGTATGTCCATGATGTTCAGGCCAGCCTGCGTGCACCTCGACTAATTCCACAGTGGTACTTGCTACTTTTGAACAACATAGGTACTGGGCAACTCTGTCCACCAACTTTTGTGTGGACAACGACAAACAAAAGGGTTCTTGGAGAGACAAGAGTTTAAGCATAGATTTGTCCTCTCTCCCTTTTTTTCCTTTAGTTTCGAGGTATTTAGGAGTTCTAAAATGATGGTCTTAATTCCTACCATGTGCTAAATGCACTCTCTGGTGTGATGATGGATCTTATTGTGCAGCTTGGATTGTTTCACTGTAATTCTTGATTCCTATGAATGATGAATGAGTTGCTTACTCAATCCCGTATTTCAATTACATTTTTGAACTGGCACTTGGGATTGATTTGCATTTATGGAAATCTGAAATGATTAGATCAATATGATTTGTGTATAAGAAATACATTTCTTCTGTTATTTATACCAATAGGCAATAACTAGTGTATTGATAAGTGTTCTTGGAGTAGTTGGTCCTGCCCTTAGCCTAAGTGCCTATGATTTCATTTTTCAGGCAATTTTGCTTAACTTGTTCTTTAGTAAGTTTATCTATATGGGTACATTCTTATCTGGGGTGGTCTCATTTAAATCGAAGTCCCTCTCTGGGGCCATCTCATTTAATCGACGTCAACTGACTCATAAATCATAATAGTTAAAATTGGCACACGCGCATCAGATCCATTCGAAGATGAAGCTTGCACCAGCCATGAACTTTGAGTACACTTGTGTTTTACTTTGAGTCATCACCTTGATGCAACTTCAGAAGGTAAGTAGGAATGCTCATGAAATGATTACAAAGTAATTGCAATTAGCATTGTAAAAGGAATAATACAACAAAGATACTAGCAAAATGTTCTGTCTTGACATTGATAAATACATGCAAAGCTAAAATTAATACAATCCAAGAAGGTAAACGATGACAACCTCCCATTCCATTTGGAGAGCCTTTAAATATCGCGAATTTTTCAGACAAGTAGAAGGGAGAAAGAATACAAATCATGGCAACTCCAGGTGTAGTAGTTATCAGAGATACATGAATCACTTCAACCTTCTTCTCCAAATTCCTTTGTGAATCTCTCGTGCACTTCAAGGTCGGATTTACTAACTGTTGGCCTTTGACGAGCAAGAACCTTATCAAAGTCTGTCTTTGTAATGGGTGGCGGGATGATCTGCAAGGGCATTAATCAGCAAGCTGTTTATAACTAGTCCCAGTAGATAAGACGACAGTTTATGTAAAGCCATATCAGAACCTCAGACTAAAATATTACTAGGTAATTCTTTTTCTTGAGGAGAGGATCTATCGGAAACAACCCCTCTCTACCTAACAAGGGTAGGATAAGGTCTGTGCATACTCTACATTCCTCATACCCTACTTGTGGGAGCACACTGGGTCTGTTGTCGTTGTAGTTAATTTTAATATCAGCTATTCAGAATTGACACGTAGGAAGATGGAGTTCAATAAAAGTACAATCTCTTCTTACATTTTAGTTCAATAAAATCATATGATGCGCAGACCTTTATGCTAGAATCACATTTAATTACTGTATTACTAGTGACTTGAAAGAAGTCAAATTTCCAGACATGTGCAGTAATACGCCCCGGCCCCAATATATTCCAGCTAAAACTCATAAAAACTTTTTTTTTGAGAAAGGTAAAGTTGCAGCCAAATAAAAAACTACTTGTGGCAGTGATCTCAAACTATAGATGTATCCTGAATATCTACCTGGGATGCGAGTCCTTTAGCAGCGAGCTCCTGCATAGTTGTCTGCACAGCACCCCGTTGCTTCGGTCCGCATGGAATCCAGGTACCATTAGAAGTTTGAGTAAAGAACACAGCATCTTGTGTCTTACGTACGGGTTCAAATAGCACGTCCTTGACCTGTCCAAGAAGAAAAAGGATATAAATATATTAGGAGAACATTGAGGAATTGCCGCCTTTGTTACCTTCAGTACAAACCAGACAAA
Organism: Solanum pinnatisectum; assembly: GCA_035578085.1. Classification (NCBI taxonomy): domain Eukaryota; kingdom Viridiplantae; phylum Streptophyta; class Magnoliopsida; order Solanales; family Solanaceae; genus Solanum; species Solanum pinnatisectum. The sequence goes on from CM069086.1 coordinate 35,944,066, forward strand.
AACATGTTGGGCATCAAGGCAAATTCATTAAGGTCCAGACTTACACAAACAGAAACATCTGAACCAGAAAAACCTTCTGTCTTACGGGCCAGGTCTTCAAAGTCACTCTCGCTCAAGTTATGGGGGGTATCACCTAAATGAACCTGCACGTGTAACAAGCCAATCTAAATAAAACTAGCTCTCACAAATCGACTTGCAATATATTTCCTTGAACTTCACTTTCCAAGAAAAATCACAGAACAGGATTTTACTTTGAACATTTTTTTTTTGAAGTAAGTAGTTTCATTTAAAGGCGGGATTTACTTTGAACATGTGTTGCCGTGCCTTCAAATCAGGGAGCGGAATGTAGATGCGCTTATCAAATCTTCGCCGAATAGCCTGTAGAGGACAATTTCTGTCAGCAATAAATTTCAAAGATAAACAACTTTTTACTGCAAATCATTCTTCACCTGATCTAGGGCATAGGGTGTGTTTGTCGCCGCAAGTACAAGAACTTTATCATCATTGTGTCCAACACCCTGAAAAACAAATTAAGAAAAAAATATCTTTAGCCAGGGGGATTTCTCTTCCTCCATAGCCATGATAGATCAATTACCTGCATCTGCACAAGGAGTTCTGTTTTAATACGTCGAGAAGCTTCACTTTCATTTCCTTCTCCTCGCTGCCCACACAAGGAATCAATTTCATCAACAAATATAATGGAAGGAGCGCTTTCACGAGCCATTTGGAAGAGGTTTGAAACTAGCTTTTCACTTTCACCCATCCACTTGGATACAAGGTCTGATGATGAGACGCTGCACGAAAATAGCAGTTGGCACTTGCCAACTTTACAGCGTAAGCTCTTGAAAATGGGAAACTGAGAAAATAACTGACAAAGAGCAGATACACAACGACTATATTCATGCAAGCAATTCATGTTTCTATGCCTCCATCAAGATGATTATGTGCAAGTTCATAAGAGAAACTAGATAGTGCAAATGGAAGATATATTACCACTGAGAACTGCAGAGATTTCACAGAATACTTGCAGGTATAGAATCATTCAAGGAATCAGGAATCTTGACATCGCCCGCAAAATGGAAGCCGAGTATATTAAAATTTCAGGAAAATGGTCATTGTACAGTGTACATATTATATTTGGCTTCTAGAAAGGCATCAATCCAATAATTTCACATGCTATAGCTTGGTTGTCTCTATTCAGGAGATGTTAGGCATCCCAATAACCCCCACAATGGCTCATTGGTCATCCTCTTATGCTAGACTATAGTCTTCACATCCTGAATACTTCTTAAGATGCACATGCAAAGACATTTATATTATGACTTAAGGGTGGATGTGTACCTCTATTTCTCAGCTTGCTCTATAGAATTGGTACCAAATCAAAACATTCAACACCCTTGGATACCAGACTATATTTATCAAGCAATTCCAACATCACATTCTGTCCTAGATGTATAGATCTGCAAGTGACACAACACCGAGGGGGGCAACCCAGATATGATGACATTTCTGGAGGAAAAGAACCTCATGGGAAGTAGATATCCAAAAGAACCATAAAGTCTTAACAAAAATAAAGCTAATATAAATACTATAATTTATGAGCACACAATCATTTCCCACAACAAATAAGGAGCAACACCCACGAAACTACAAGGCCCTTAATTCATGGATCATTGGATCATGACCAAGATGGTAAATTAGCAGGAGTTAATTAAGATTCAAACAAGACACAAACATTTTGAACGTACTGAGCATATAAAGAGGCTTACATCAGCCAACTCCATGCAAAGGCACAAGCACCATCCCACACTCCAAGAAGGAAAACAAAGGCAATGTAAAAGACTCCTAGTCAACTTGGATATTGAACCACATTCTGTATTTAGTGATTGAGCCCTTTACGTTCCTTACTACTACTGATTCTTGACTCAAGCACCAAATTACATCAAAACATCATTCATGCAAAGAAGAAAATCAACAAAAAAATATGAGAAAGGAAGGTCATAAAAACTATAAAGATAACAAATTATGAGAAAGGAAGGCCAAAAAAAAACTATAAAGGAAATTAAATAAGAACCTAACAAGCAAATGGTACATCTTCTCCCCCGACTTCTTATTGGTATTCTGAAATTATCCTTTATAATCTTTAGGGCTGCTAAGCAGATACTCAATTTGCTCAAGAAATTTTTTTTCTTCACGAATGACAGATGATATGATGTACAAAATTCGCAATTTAAATACAGCCTTTGGTATTTACAAAATAAAAGCTGCAGTGAATCAGGAAATATTTAAAGTTGATAGCTTCGATTTGCTGTGAACTGGACAACATTATCAACAAACACAATTGCATGTAGGAAGACAAATACCTAAAAAAAGTGGATTCTGCTTCAGTAGCAACAGCTTTGGCCAAGTAAGACTTTCCTGTCCCAGGAGGACCATAAAGAAGAAAAGCTCTCCACGGTCGCCTCTTGCCTGTAGGTACATGAGAAAGGAGAAAAAAAACACTCAAAACTGTTGTGAACAAAAGCACCCAAAAAATTGCTCAAGTTATGTCATGCACACATTGCAAAACCACTCAACCATCTCTAATATAATACAAAGAGAAAAAGAACATAATACTCACAAGTTTTTTTTCCTTAATGATTTTTATCTCACTACAACTTTTTTGGTTGAGCTAGGAAGAGCTGTAACATGAATCCTGGACTAACTATAAAGAGAAATTCCAAAATGTGGGATTTACTCAGAGTTCACCTCTCATACTTCAAAAGAAAAAGCCAGACAACCAACTGTCTCTAATTGTTAAGCAATGCAATTAACCAATCAGTCACCCAAGTATAGAAGACCATTTGCTCAAGATCATGCAGTCACAGGTGAAGAACTTCCTCCTTCACATCGAGGCTCTTCAGGAATCTAGTCATGAGACTCCCAAAATTGTACCTAAGGCCCTTTGGCAGCCTAGCCTTCTTCATTGTGGACTTCAGCATTTTCTTTACCAAACTTCACATTTCAAAACGCATGCACAGACGCGCTCACACAAATGTTGAAAGACATTTAGAATGTAGAGAAGTTAACTCATCCACAACATCACTAATAACCTAAGAACTCTTAAACATGCTCAACAAAAAGCAATTCATTTTCTACTCATATTCAGCTATCCACAGACTAACCTGGCACTTTGTGGTCCCCAAATTGAAAGGGTTTAAAATGTACAATAGGTAAAGACTCAAACTTACTTTCCATAAGTTAAAAACTAGAACTATTGGAACCCATGTAACCCCAATTACGACATAAGTGTCTTCTAATCAATACTCCATAGTGTTTGGTTTGCAACATAAAACTCTGTATAACTGCCTATAATTCCCACTGCATAATAAGCACTATGATCCCTTTAACGGCACCTAACATCATATTGCTACTTCCTTTACCCAAAAAAACAAAGGCATAATACACAAAAAGACGCTCAAACTTGGCCTCAGCTCTCAACTGGCAACTAAAGACTCCAACTTGTCCCCACTATGTCTCGTGGATACCCTGCACTGATGTAGCTCATAAATTATGGAGGTGTCTAGATGATCATTTTGTAAGTTGGAGTGTTCAACGGACAGTGGAGATGAGTTGAAGTGTCAAGATGGAGTGCTTACTTGCTAGCTGAGGGCATGTTTGAGTGTTTGTTTATGTATTATGCCAAAAAATAATTGTGTTTAAGCTACTTCAGAATCACAAGGAAACCATGAATCAAAGCAACAATCTCTACTAGCAAAATGCAGCAATAACACACATACACACACAAAAAAAAATCCAACAAAAGCTAACACACACACACCTGTGAAGAACTGAGGGAATTTCACAGGCAAAATGACAGCTTCCTGCAACGCCTGTTTAGCACTCTCCAATCCAGCAACATCATTCCACTTCACATTAGGCTTCTCTCTAACAATTGCTGAATTAAGCCCAGCCCTTAGCTTAGACTGCTCAGGATCCTCTCCCCCATCTTCACCATCCTTGGGCTTAGTCTTAGGCTTAGCAATCACAGCTGCATCTCCTCCATTTGGACCAGGCCCACTCCCACCCTCATCCAACACAGCCCTAATCTCCTCCGCTCGGCGTAAATACTCTGTAAATTTCTGGGTAATTGCCTCCTTAATCTTAGGATTCTTCTCGTACTTCAAATGGGTCTTGAAGTACTCCAATGCATTCATATACAACGGAAATGCCTTGGCATAGTTTCCACTATTGTCCTCTTGCACTGCTTGCCTTACGTACTCAATTGCTTGCTCCTTGAAATTGCTATACATCTTCGATCATACAGAAAAAAACCCACAATATTAACCAAGCAAATTTCAGGGTTTTGATCAGAACTCAAAAGGGTGTCCGGAAAACCACAAAACTAGCCAAGAAAATTAATGGGTTTTCATCAGAACTCTAAAGGGTGTTCGAAAAAAGTTGATTTAAGAAAAAAAATCCAATAAACAGTGTTCTGTGTAATGGATCTTTTTGAAGATTTTGAGCTTTTTTGGGTGGATTAGGAACCCTAAAAATTGGGGATTTTGGTTTTGATTAAAGAAAAAGATTGATTAGAGATGGAAGGTTGGATTTGGGAGATGGATTATGGAAGAAGAAAACATTTGAAAGAATCGTAATTTGTGAGTTTGAACGTTGAAATTTACAGGGGAAAGTGTTTTTGTCATACACCAAGGGCTTCTTTTAAGGAACGGAAATAGGCCAAAAAGTTGAACCATACTAAATGTTATAGCTACTGTTTACAAAAATTCTAATTTATAGGTATAGTTTCACTCATTCGAAATTTAGCTTGATTTGTATTACTCTAGAATTTGTATTAAGTGAAATATACAAAACAGAGTTCTGAAAAAATTTTAAATGTAAAAATTCAAAATTTGTATGTACTAACCTTGTTTGTATAATCGTAAGCGAAGTGTATAAACGAACAGAAATATATAACCACAACCTCCATAGCAAATAAAACTATAGCTATGGAACGCAATTATCAAAACTACAGATATAGAACCTTATCATGTCTATTATGTTTCCTATTTCTAAAATTTTTTGTCGATAATTATTTTCTTTATGGGTGTGTCAAGTCAAACAGTAACAAATAAAAAATGAGCGGTGTGTCAAGTCAAACAGTAACAAATAAAAAATGAGCAGTGTGTCAAGTCAAACAGTAACAAATAAAAACTGAGCGGAGGGAATATTATTTTACTAGAAAAGAGTTGGCCAAGAACCCAAGACTAATACTCCATCTTTTCAAAATGAAGATCAGTTCCATCTCCACTACAGCATACCACCTTCATTCAATATTGAAATTAGAGTTAAAAGGTCAAATACACACTCGAAAGTGTTACTGTTATTCTTGTTTCCTATGGGTGGTGACACAGCTCGACCCGTGACCTCCTTATCACATGACAACAACTTTACTAGTTATGCCGAGGCTCTCTTGGCATGTGAGCTTTAAATACACTCTAAATAAGTTGGCCACAAGAAAAGAGAGGTTACCAGCTTTGTTACTATAAGCACTTGCTGACAAATTGTGAATTACTTAATTGCAAATAGGATTGTAAAAGGAATACAACAAAGAGACTAGCAAAATGTTCTGTCTTGACATTGATAAATACATTCCAAGAAGGTAAACAATGTCAATCTCCCGTTTGAAGAGCCTTTGAATAATGCGAATTTTTCAGACAAGTAGAGGGGAGAAAGAACACAAATCATGGCAACTCCAAGTGTAGCAGTATACATCAATCTCTTCAACCTTCTTCTCCAAACTCTTTTGTGAATCTGTCATGCACTTCAAGGTCGGATTTACTAACTGTTGGCCTTTGACGAGCAAGAACCTTATCAAAGTCTGTCTTTGTAATGGGGGGCGGTATGATCTGCAAAGGCATTAATCAGCAAGATGCTTAACTAGTCCTGCCCGTTAAGAGGACAATTTATCCAAAGCCATATTAGAACTTCAGACTAAAACATTACTAGATGATTCTAATATCAGCTACTGAGACACGGGTCTGTCGCAAATAGCCTATCTACCTTCATAAGATAGGGGTAAGGACACTATCCTCTCCAGACCCCACTTGTGAGGATCACACCGAGTATATTACTGTTTGATTCTAATATTAGCTACTAATTCTTCCTTTTTCGGGGTAATCAAGCTATTCAGAATTGACACGTAGGCAGATGGAGTTCAGTAAAGGCACAATATCTTCTTACATTTTAGTTCAACATAACCAAATGATGTGCAAACAGTAACGTTAGAATCACATTTAATTATTGCATTACTAGTGACTTGAAATAAGTCAAGTTTCCAGACATGTGCAGTTGTAGGCCCCGGCCCCAATATATTCCAGCTAAAACTCATACAAGCACAAGATTTGGCTAAGTGACCAGATTAAAAATTAATTATGGCAGTGATCTCGAACTATAAATGTATCCCAAATATCTACCTGGGATGCAAGTCCTTTAGCATCAAGCTCCTGCATAGTTGTCTGCACAGCACCCTGTTGCTTTGGTCCGCATGGTATCCAGGTACCATTAGAAGTCTGAGTAAAGAACACAGCATCTTGTGTCTTACGTACGGGTTCAAATAGCACATCCTTGACCTGTCCAAGAAGAGAAGGTATATAAATATATTAGGAGAATAAAGAGGAATTGCCCCTTTTTTCCTTCAGTGTTTAGCAAGTTCAAGTGGATTGGTGTAGAAGAAAGAGTCTCTTCCAACTAACTCACAAACAACATGTTGGGCATAAAGTCAAATTCATTAGGGTCCAGACTTACACAAACAGAAACATCTGAACCAGAAAAACCTTCTGTCTTACGGGCCAGGTCTTCAAAGTCACTCTCGCTCAAGTTATGGGGGGTATCACCTAAATGAACCTGCACGTGTAACAAGCCAATCTAAATAACTCTAGCTCTCACAAGTCGACTTGCAGTAAATTTCCTTTTTGAACTTCACTTTCCAAGAAAAATCACAGAACAGGATTTACTTTGAACATGTGTTGCCGTGCCTTCAAATCTGGGAGCGGAATGTAGATACGCTTATCAAATCTTCGCCGTATAGCCTGTAGAGAAAAATTCCCGTCAGCAATAAATTTCTAAGATCCACAACTTTAAAGTGCAGATCATTCTTCACCTGATCTAGGGCATAGGGTGTATTTGTTGCCGCAAGTACAAGAACTTTATCATCATTGTGACCAACACCCTGAAAAAACAAAATAAATAAGAAAAAGAAATCTATAGCCGGGGGGTTTCTCTTCCTCTTTTCTTTCTGATAGATCAAAGTTGGTTATGAGAGGTCAAGGAACCACATCATAGCTATGATAGATCAATTACCTGCATCTGCACAAGGAGTTCTGTTTTAATACGTCGAGAAGCTTCACTTTCGTTTCCTTCTCCTCGCTGCCCACACAAGGAATCAATTTCATCAACGAATATAATGGAGGGAGCGCTTTCACGAGCCATTTGGAAAAGGTTTGAAACTAGCTTTTCACTTTCACCCATCCACTTGGATACAAGGTCTGATGACGAGACGCTGCATGAAAATAGCAGTTGGCACTCGCCAACTTTACAGTGTAAGTTCTTGAAAATGGGAAACTAAAAAAATAGCTGACAAAGAACAGACACATGATCACTATATTCATGCAAGCAACTCATGTTTATATGCATCCATCAAGATGATTATGTGCAAGTTTAAAAGAGAAATCAATAGTGCAAATGGAAGATTTAGTACCACTGAGAACTGCAGAGATTAGAACATTTGCAGGTATAGGATCATTCGACTATCAAGGACGCAGGCATCTTGAAATCTCCCACATAATGGCAGCAGAGAATATCAAAAAATCAGGAGAAAGGCCATTATACATATTACTTTTTGCTTCTAGAAAGACATCAACATATTGCATGATTTCACAGGCTATCCCTTGGTTTTCACAACTCAGGAAATGTTTGGCACCCCAATAACCCCCACAGGAGTCCGGTGACAGGACAGAATTTTTTGTTGTTGGTGGGGTTAGAATAAAAGAACAACTACTACAAAGCAAAAGCTCTACATGTTGACCTCCATTGGAAGTCTTTGCAACAAAACAAAACTGATGGATCCTGATTGTATAATCCTACTGAAATTATATTATTGTAAGCTTGAAATTATTATTGAGATTACTGCAATCACAAACAAGACCTTAGCTGAAGGTTCAATTTGACTCTGCTCTACATCAACATATTGCATGATGTACTGGTCTGATCTTAAGATTCATGGGTTAGCATCACTTGCGTTGGCAGTAAGTGAGATGTGTCTAACAAACTGGAGATATACAAGATGATCTCATCCAGAGGTTAAAATCAGGATAATGCTGAGATGCAGAACCATAAAATCCAAAAAAAATGGCTCATTGGTCATCCCCATATGCTAGACCTAGACTAAAGCCTTCACATCCTGAATACTTCCTAAGATGCACATGCAAAGCCATTGATATTATCACTAAGGCTGGATGTGTTCCTCTATGGCACGGCTGCTCTATAAAATTGGTACCAAAACAAAACATTCAACACCCTTGGATACCAGAGTATGTTTATCAACCAATTCCAACATCACATTCTGTCCTAGATGTATAGATCTGCAAGTGATACACCACCGAGGGGGACAACCCAGATATGACATTTCTGAAGGAAAAGAACCTCATGGAAAGTAGATATTCAAAAGAATCATAAAGCCTCAACAAAAATAAAGCTATCATCAATACTACTCCCTCCGTCCCAAAATAAGTGTCACCTTAGCAAAAAAAATTGTCCCAACATAAATGTCACCTTAGGAATTCAAGACAAAATTAGTATGTTTTTCCAACTATATCCTTATACTCCATCTTCTTAGTAGTGTTCAATTTTCAAGAGACGTTTATTAAATAAAATAGTTTAGTAAACTACACATTATATTTATTGATTTCTTAATGGATGTGATTTTTGCCAAGGTGACACTTATTTTGGGATGGAGGAAGTATAATTAATGAGCAATCACCTCCCACAACAAATAACGAGCAACACCCATGAAACTACAAAGCCCTTAACTCATGGATCATGACCAAGATGTTAAATTAGCAGGAGTTAATTAAGATTTAAACAAAACAAAACATTCTGGACATATTGAGTATATAAAGAGGCTTACATCAGCCAACTCAAAAGGCACAAGAACCATCCCACACTCCAAAAAGGAAAACACAGGCAATGTAAAAATTTCCTAGTTGACTTGGATATTGAACCGCATTCTGTATTTAGTGATTGAGCCCTTTATGTTCCTTACTACTTCTGATTCTTTGATTAAGGAACCAGATTACATAAAAACATCATCTATAAAAAGAAGAAAATCAACACAAATTATGAGAAAGAAAGGTCATAAAAACTATACAGATAACAAATTATGGAAAGGAAGGCCAAAAGATAAACTATACAGAAAATAAAATAAAGAACCTAACAACCATATGGCCAAAATCAGTTGCATCTTCTCCCCAGACTTCTTTTTAGCATTGATATTCTATAATTTTCCTTTATAATCTTTAGGGCTGCTAAGAAGATTCTCATTTTGCTCGGGATCTTTTCGTTTACTAATGACAGGTGATATAATGTACAAAATTTGCAATTTAAATACAGCCTTTGTTTTTTTCCAAAATAAAAGCTGCAGTGAATCAGGAAAGATCTGAAGTTGATAGCTCCAATTTGCAGTAAAATGGACACATTACAAACAAACACAATTGCAAGTAGGAGGGCAAATACCTAAAAAAGGTGGATTCTGCTTCAGTAGCAACAGCTTTGGCCAAGTAAGACTTCCCTGTCCCAGGAGGACCATAAAGAAGAAAAGCTCTCCATGGTCGTCTCTTGCCTGTAGGTACATGAGAAAGGAGAAAAAAGCACTCAAATTGGTGTGAACAAAAGCACCCAAAAAATTACTCAAGTTATGTGAGGCACACATGGATAAACTATTCAACCATCTCTAATGTACCACAAAGAGAAAAAGAACATAATACTCACATGTTTTTTGCCTTAATGATTTTTATCCCACTACAACTCTTGCGGTTGAGCTAGGAGGAATTGTAACATGAATCATGGGCCAACTATAAAGAGAAATTCGAAATTGTGGGATTTACTCGTCTCGTACCAATGCAATTAACCAATCAGTCTCCCAAATATATAAGACAATTTTCTCACAACCACGCAGTCACAGGCAAAGAATACCCACTTTCTTTGCCGAACTTCACATTTCAAAACGCACACAGACAAATGCTTCAAAGTTGCAAGGCATTTCGAATGTAGAGAAAATAACTCATCCACAACATCACTAATAATCTAAGAACTCCTACACATGCTCAACAGAAAGCATTTTCATTTTCTACTCATATTCAGTTATCCACAGACTAACCTGGCACTTAGTGTTCCCCAAATTGAAACAGTTTAAAACATTCAATAGGTAAAGACTCAAACTTACTTCTTTCTATAAGTTAAAAACTATAACTATTGGAACCCATGTAACCCTGACATAAGTGAAAATCTTTCTAACTAGGAGTCGAAAGTGTTTGGTTTGCAACATAAAACTCTGTATAACTGCCTGTAGTTCCCACTTCCCACTGCATAATAAGCACTATAATCCCTTTAACAACACCTAACATCTTATTGACTTATTTCTACTTCCTTTACCCAAAAGAAATAAGGCATAATACATAAACAATACACTCAAACTTGATCTCACCTAGCAAGTAAGCACTCCAACTTTGAGAGTGCACACCAAGACACCTCAGCTGACTTAGGAGATGTCTAGATGATCATCTTGTAAGTTGGAGTGTTTAATAGACATAGTGGAGACGAGTTGAAGTGTCTAGATGTGCATATGCAAGGTTGGAGAGCTTACTAGCTAGCTAAGACCAAGTTTGAGCCTCTGTTTATGTATTATGCCAAAAAACAATTGTGTTTAAGCTACTTCATAATCACAAAGCAAACCATCAATTAAAGCAACAATCTTTACTTGCAAAATGCAGCAATAACACAAAAACAATCCAACAAAAGCATACACATACCTGTGAAGAACTGAGGGAATTTCACAGGCAAAATGACAGCTTCCTGCAACGCCTGTTTGGCACTCTCCAATCCAGCAACATCATTCCACTTCACATTAGGTTTCTCTCTAACAATTGCTGAATTAAGCCCAGCCCTAAGTTTAGACTGCTCAGGATCCTCCCCATCTTCACCATCCTTGGGCTTAGTCTTAGGCTTAGCAATCACAGCTGCATCTCCTCCATTTGGACCAGGCCCACTCCCACCCTCATCCAACACAGCCCGAATCTCCTCCGCCCGGCGCAAATACTCTGTAAATTTCTGGGTAATTGCCTCCTTAATCTTAGGATTCTTCTCGTACTTCAAATGGGTCTTAAAGTACTCCAATGCATTCATATACAACGGAAATGCCTTGGCATAGTTTCCACCATTGTCCTCTTGCACTGCTTGCCTTACGTACTCAATTGCTTGCTCCTTAAAATTGCTATACATCTTCAATCATATAGGAAAAAAAAACAAGAAAATTTCTGGGTTCTGATCAGAACTCAAAAGGATGTCCGAAAAAACATACAAATTAACCAAACAAATTTATGGGTTTTGATCAGAACTCAAAAGGGTGTTCCGGAAAACCACAAAACTAGCCAATAAACTTTCTGGGTTTTGCTCAGAACTCAAAAGGGTGTTCAGAAAAAAAGCTGATTTTAGAAAAAATCGGATGAACAGTGTCCTAAGTAATGGATCTTTCTGAAGCTTTTGAGCATTTATTTTGGTAGATTAGGTGAGTTTGACAGTAGATATGAACCCTAGAAATTGGGGATTTTTGGTTAATTCAATGAAAGATTGATTAGAGATCGAAGGTAATAAAGGAGATCGGAAAATATTTGAAAGAATCGAAATTTGAGAATTTGAAAGTTGAATTTACAGGGGAGAAATGGATTACAAGTTTGAAAGAATCCAATTTACAGGAGAAATGTTTTGTCATACGCGTGAGATACACGTAGGGCTGCCTATTAAGGAAACATATGTTATTTTATAGTCCAGTTTGAAAATGGTAGAATGTATTTAACAAATTTTATTTGTACCTCGTAAAAGTATAGATAGAGAGTATAGAGAGATGGTTTCTGATTGATTCTCAACTTAAAACAAAATTATTTGAAAAAAAGAATACAAAATGAAAATGATAACGACGATGAAATAATATGAAATGAAGAGAAGTATAATGCCAAAAAAAGTACGAGTAATGACAACAATTGTAAAAAAGAGTAATAAGAACAAAGTAGTGACATAGTTAAAACACGGATATTTGGACCAACTTAAGTGTACAACAAACTCATTTTTATTGACAAAATGCACAAATACTTGATCTTGAGATTACGATGTATATCATACATAGGCTACTCTCATTGTCAAATGAGCTTTAAGAATTATAATCCAACCTCAATTGGGCAAGGTGCATCAGTCTCATATTCTTAAATGAGTTTCAGACCTAAATTGGGCAAGGTACAAGCCTAACCCATATTGACCCGAAAAAACCTAATTGACCCTAACAAATCTTACCCTAACCCATAGTGACCGGCCAAACAAGACCAGCAGAACAAGCCTAACCCTAACCCAAGCAAACAAGCATGGCCAAACAAGCCTAACCCTTGCCATATTGACCGGCTGAACAAGCCTTACCCTGACCTATATTGACTGGTCGAACAAGCCTACATTGATCGGCCAAACAAGCCTAACCTAGCCCATATTGACCAACTAACAAGCCTAACACTAACCTATATTGATTTGACCGAACAAGCCTACATATTGATCGGAAAATCTAACCCTGGATGCTTCTTACCCCAAAAGTAAATAAATAGAAGAGTGAGGAGGGATTTTTTGGCAAAGCAAGACTGATTAGCTCGCCTAAAGGTCGTAGCGGAAGAATTCCTCATCTGCAAGCTATTGGGAGTCTATTCTCAGGAAGGAATGAAAGGATTGACTTTCCTTACCTAATAACATCTTAATCTACGATCTACGAATAAGAAATAGGAGCATTTGACCGAACAAGCCTACATATTGACCGGCAAGCTTAACCCTCACCCATATTAACTGACCAAACAAGCCTAATATGTGCCTACGTATTGATCGGGCCCAACCCTTACCCATATTAACCTGCCAAACAAGCCCAACCCTAAACCATATTAGCCGACTAGCCCTAACCCATATTAATCGGCCGAACAAGCCGACCAAAAAGCCAAAGCCTAACCCTAACTCATATTAATCGGCCTAACAAGCCTATATTGACCGGCCGAAAAGCCTAATCCCACCAAAAAGCCTAAGCCTAACCCTAACCCTAACTCATATTAATCGGCCTAACAAGCCTATATTGACCGGCCGTGGCCTAACAAGCCTGACCTATATTGATAGCTCTGTAGTTTTAACTTTGTCGATGATGGATCAAAAAAGAAGATGCCTCACTGGTCTCATTCTTTGATGGACTTCAAAAATAGTAGTCCAACCTTGAGTTGGGCTAGCTAAGCTAAACTAGGCTGGCCTAACCCATACTATTAGTTCATGCATAGTTTTAACTTTCTAATTGGTGGATCAAACAAGAAAAACATATTAATCATAAAAACACTTCATCCACATAGCATATACTGTAGCACTTAGTTGCAACATATACATAAAACTGTGCCCAACAATTTAAATAGGATCAAGAACCAAACATCCACAACTACAAAAACAAACTTCATAATGATTTATTTAACATTTAACAAACACAAGTTCCCACATCCTATGCCCCAAAAAGTACTACAAAATCCCATAACAAAGTCATGATTAGAGAAAAGGCAAAATGTCCATGTACAGCCCTTCTCTGGTCTTCCTTCACTTTCTTCCCATAATGTTGGTTATCCCTCGGGCTGCTGCTCAATCTCGAGCTCAACTGCTTCATACTCCACGTCTTGCTCCTCGTATTTCACCGCCACCAAGAACCTTATGCTTACCTATGCAATAAAACGAAAGATCATATATATTTAACTTTCAAACTTCAATTTAAACCATATTCTCTTCTTATTATAAGTACCTGTTGTGGATCATATACAGCATATTCATTGTACTCGAGAGGGCTTTCCTTGTGCTCTGATGGAATCAACTTGCCACAAGGGACTTTAATGTAGTCCTTCCACACAAAATGCTCCGACTCGTCTGTTTTCTTCTTGCCAAGCCCTTTAGCTCCAATCCCCTTCTCCTCCAGAGATATAGTGTCCTGCATTTGGTTCAAAAATTGATATTAGCTCTTAACACCTCTTTTTTTTATCCTCTTTATCAACCCCCGCCGTACTTGCAGCTCTATACCACCCCGCTTGCTCCAACCCCAAGTCCATCCGGAGTCTGAGAGAAGTAGAGTTAGCAAGTTTAGGCTAAGCTCTATACTGCAACCCAACTTGCTCCTGCCCCGAGTCAATCTGGAGTCCTAATAAGTAGGCTAGCAAGTTTAGGCGTCAGCCTAATGCTGCAACCCAACTTGCTCCATCCCAGAGTCAACCCAACTTGCTCCATCCCGAGTCAATCCAGAGTCCTATGGAAATAGCTAGCAAGTTTAGGGACCCAGTGCATGTGAGCAAGTCACTTTGGCACATATGAGTAGCTGTCACGAATCGTAAGCTCGAGCCAAAAGAGAGATACAGATACGAGAAAAGCGTTGGCTAAGAGCCTAAGACCAGACAAAAGAGACACGGAGACTAGAAGAAGGCTTGGCCAAGAGCCTAAGACACTGGATGATAGGGACGGCCAGCCTCGACTATCGGTGTCCAATACTAAGTAAGAAACTTCAGCAACAGAAAAATCTAAAATCAATTAGCATCATTTTCTATAGTACCTCAGGTGGACTAGAGAACTCTTGGATTTCTTCTCCTAGTGCGGCAACAGCCAAAACCAAGAAACCTTCTGGCCTATCTACAGCTGTGAATCCATATCTGGCTGCTTCTGCTGCAGCGTCCGAACAAACGATAGCTCTTCCAAACTGCAAAAAAAACAAAATATAAACCCCAAAAGAGGTATTCTCTTACCCGAAAAGAAAAAGACAGCACAGAAAATAACACTGACGCCATTTCTACAAAACAAATTTTATATGCCTGCACATACCATGTATCCTGGTACAGGAAGTGAACAAGTTGAAGGCAAGAACCCCATCTGCAAGTGCCTCAATAGATTTGAACTCCTAGTCCCTGTTAACAAAGTGCAAGTAATGTATATATTGTTATTTTAAGGTCGATCCGTTCACTCGTCTCGATAATAAGATCGAATCTTGATCCAAGAATCACTTACCACACCATAGCAGAACCTTGTTGGGCAATTTCTTGATGTCATCAAGAGAGGGGCATGCACTTGCTTCAACAGCAAAGATATTCTCAACCAATACACCATAGCTCTGAAGAAAATACATAACCTCACCTCAGATCAAAGCTTCACATATTTCGTCATAAATCGATATCCAAAATGAACTTAAGACTTTAGGAGACCGAGTGAAATGAAATTATCTTACGATATCACCGATTCTCACTGGATCATAAGTTTTGTCCAGGTACTTCACTATCATTTTGTAATCATCTTCCTCTTTCTCAAGGGGTGAAACAGAACAGTTTAGCTTCACATAACGCTCAAAAAGAGGATCATCCAACGTTGAGCCTGACATATCTCCTATAAGACGGGAGGCGGTATTGATATCTCGAATAGCCTCATAAGAAGAAGCACCCTAAATTTTCACAACACGAGAAACACATCAATATATTATCATCTGACAAGTCTATAAGAGAGGAACTCAAACCCGCAAACGAAAAATGAACTGTTCACTGATATGCAATTTACTTGGTCTGCAAGTTCTTCATAGTCTTTAAAG
Source organism: Solanum pinnatisectum (assembly GCA_035578085.1). Lineage (NCBI taxonomy): Eukaryota > Viridiplantae > Streptophyta > Magnoliopsida > Solanales > Solanaceae > Solanum > Solanum pinnatisectum. Next base: position 35,959,988 of record CM069086.1, read on the forward strand.
GGAAAGGGCCTTGTAGTCGGTATGAGAGTGAACCATCTCTGGGTGAAATCAGCCCAAAAGGCGTCTGCTTTGTTCCCCGTCACCGTTGAAGATTTCAGTTTCTCCACAAATTCTTTGAGGGTTTCCTCACCTGTGTGGTTACAAAGTTACTTAAAATGTTAATAGCCAAACGCCAATGGAGAATGCACAAAGACGAGAAAGACTAACATCTTCTCAAATGAAGATCAGTAACCATCCCGATAGGAATCTCAGGTGAATCATATCCCATCTCCACTAGAGCATACCTTCATTCAACAGATAACAGTAAGAGTCACGTACACGTGTAAACAAACAACAAAAGAGTAATCTTAAAGGACATTACCGGTAAATCTCCTGGCTACAGAGGACTTTCATTAAATTTGCTACCTTCGGATCAAGCTTACTATGTGCAGCAGCAACCCCGAGTTGCCTAAGGCCTAGTCCGCCATACCTTACTTCAACGCCATCATCCTACAATTCACCACATCTTTATATTTTAACTGAATAATCGTAACACCAAACATACTTGATTCAGGGAAATGAAGAGAGCACACACAATATCAATAGGGAAGAACTTCATATTTTTCTTATGAATCTTCTTCTCTCTTTCCCAGGGTTCGAACTGATCTCCCGTCAGTTCTTCAAAGAGCTTTGCGAATTCTCTAATAGCATCGTTCACATTTTCCCATTCCTCCAGCTTGTCATCTGCTCTGGGGCTGTCACCAATTTTTCCCTTTCTGTAATAAAGGTACAAGTGGTTCTCTCGTGCCACAATAAGTTGCATAATGCAGAAGCTACACCATTTTAAACATTCTATTAGTTACTACCTTGAATTATAAAAGAAAATATTAGTTCTTGATCCGTACTCATTCAGGTTCCTCCCTTGATCACAAACAGTGAGAGCACAATTGTACAATATGCCATCTTTCTCTAATATTTTTCCACCTTCATTCAGCAGCTTACTGTCGATATGCACACCTCTCTTTCCAAACACTTTTAGCTACAACCATGTCAAACCAATTTTGGCAAACGAGTACAGTTTCTATCTAAAAAATAGAAAAAGGAAACCAATCACTATTAAACTCAAAAGCTTTCAATAGTACCTCAGCTGTTAAGGTTTCAAGTGCTACGACACTGGAATCTTGCTGATCTAGTGCAAGACCTTTCCCCTCTACCGCAATATCACTTGCAATATCGTATGCATCTAACGTTTCAGCTTGTTTTTCCTCGATTCTATCGGTCAGCCAAGCCTCCCTCACTACTGGGATACCCCTCTCCCTGAGGAACGTACATCACCTAGCTGTCAGATATTATCGCCAAAACTAATCAAATTCATGCAAAAAATTCTTTACATGTACATACACTGCTTCAGCTACTTTAGACGAGCCACCACGATCTCGCTCTGAGGGAGAAACCACAAGGCACGTTGCCCCTGCCATAAGGAAGCCATTTTAGTTTTTAAGGTTACGATTGAAGGCATTACATCAAATTAACATAAGATTTGGATCATTACCAATAACAGAATTAGCCACTTTCCCTCCATTTTTCTCGATCTTTTTCTTCCAATATTGCTATAGAGACGTAGTCTTCATGTCATACCAAAACAATGATCCAACGCACTTTAATAACATAAATATATGGAAATAATATATATACATACATGGGTTCGAGAAAGACGGCCTGAAAGAGCAATCATCATTCCTACAAATGGTTTATCTGCTGCAGCTATTTCCCGCTTGGGGCGACTTTTCGGGTCTCTATGTTTCTCAATCAGCTATCATATTAACATGAACAAATAGTCTATTTAGATTGTCGTACCCGTATTATACGGCAAGTTGTGAATGTAAAGAAGTGTTTGGCACATTACATCGTAGACGGGAGTTTTTCCAATAGATTCAGGGATATTTATAGGCTCTTCTCTTCTTGGTGGAGACCTAGTGCTGTAAACACAACTGGACCACTCACTATATGCTCCCTGGCAATGATAGCCGTCGCCAGAAAACTCTAATGTGCCACCACAAACTGGACAATCGCCGACAGGACCATAGAATAGTATGTCTTGGCTAACAAACATAGTTCAGTAAATTCACTTCACATAACATTCTCTAAGAAGCATAGTTCAGTAACAAAACATATCATAAACTGAACTGTTGTAACACTTGAAATCTTTTTATAAGAACGTGTAAATCGAAATCCTATTAATAGGTATCCAAAAATATAAATTTGTATCCAATTCGAACTCATCATGATTTGACGACCTGAAAATCATTTATGTGACTACAGATATCTCAAACAAAATGAAAGTTCAAAGCTAAATTGTTTCCGAGTAAGGAAGTCTGACTTCCTGGAACAAACTAAAAAGGAAAGCGTACCACATAGCTTATGACCAGACATTTGTGCGACTATATAGCAAGTATATAGATAGATCAAAATGAAAAATTCGAAGTTGAATAGTTTCTAGGTTTAACTTTTTTAGAACAGACCTAAAAATGAAAACACACAGGTTAGAGAAAGTAACAACGTAAAACAAAGCTAAAACTATGTTAATAGTGTAAAAGATTCAACCAAAATTATGGTAACTACTTACCAAGTGCGAAATCTTACACCCCAAGAGTTTGAAGTGGATAGAGTGTACACGGACCTTAAAGTTGACTATCACGTCATGATATAGTGTCTATCAGTAGCAATCTATCTCTATTCCCGACTTAATGAACCTTACCCCTACCTCACGGAGGTAGGAGGTAGAGAGGCTGTTCCCGAAAGATCTCTCAACTCAAACACTTAAAACACTACAAAAGAAGCATAACAATTAAGAAAGATAAATGTGACAAACCATCTGGGTACAACAGCCTCATCAGCTATTGAAGCATCCCGGGCATTGGCTTCGAGAATTTCACGCATTTGTTTGATGGAGAGATGTTCTCTTGTCTCTCTACAAAACTTCTCAAATTCAGCTGCCACATCCGCAACATTCGATCGTCCATTAACATTATCATTATCCTCACCTTCATTGGTGATTTTTGACTTCTTTGGCGCCGCCTCGGCCTTGTGCTTTCTTGTAGTAACTTTCTTCTCCTCATCACTTGCATGAGAGTGAGACCTTTTCTCATGAACCTTCACAAAAAAAAATTTATAGTCTGTTTCAATTTATTTGTCTTAATTTCAATTTGTTTGTCTTGACAAAAAAAAACAATAACCATATTTAGTCCGTTTCAATTTGTTTGTCTTAACAAAAAACAATAATCATAATTAGTCTGTTTCAATTTGTTTGTCTTAACAAAAAAACAACCACCATTACATATTTAACAATTTGTCTGTCTTAACAAAAAACAATAATATATTTAGTCCGTTTCAATTTATATGTCTTATTTTGTCTCTTTTTTTTTAAATGTGTCTGTTTCAACTATCATGTCACACCATTTGTAATACACCAGGTACTTATCTTATTTTCAAAATTAGATATCTTGCAACATTTATCTAGGCTTTCAAAAGAATTTAGTAGGATCATTCTGTTAGTGTATAGAACTTAAACTCGATCTTAAGCTTATCTTTAGTGAAAGACTTCCTATATAACCTCAAGATACAAAAATTGAGGTACGTTTATCACGTCCAGTCAAATTAAGACACATAAAATGAAATTATAAGCACATGATGTCATCATTTCTAAGAGATTTCTTCCTATATTTGGTTGGTGGTAATAGCGGTCAATAATAGTTACTCGCTATGTTTTAATTTGTTTGACTTAAAATTAAACTTATTTTCCGACTTATCCGTTAAAAGTCTTACAACACAGACTATTAACTTTTTTGAGTTTTTGGTATCCTTAGGGGTCGTTTGGTAGGCCACATTAGAAAAAATAGTCCATATATTATGTAAGGTATTATTTAATACTATGTTTGGTAGGAATTTGAGCTTATGTATAACTAATCCATGAATTAGTTATACCTCCTACATGGTATTATTATAGGATGTATTACTAATACCTTCTATTTGGAGGTATTAGTAATACATAGGATATAATACCATGGGATAAGTCTATGTAAAGACAAAAATATCCCTCAAATCATTTTAATTATTTTGTTTATTTTCTTGAATTTATGATTTATATTTGTACTAGTAAATTTATTTTAATAAATCAGCTTACAAATTATTTAGAGAGAGTTGTTTGTTACTAAATAAATCCAATAAAATCAATACAAATTTGAAATGTGATTTATTTATTTGTATATGAGGTTTATTCAATTTTACCATTGTTTGACCGTCTTTTCGATTTTAAAAGTAGATGGTTTATTTTTTAAAAATTTAAAAATGACGTTTTGTGAGTGATCAATTTATTAAGATGACAATTATTTATCCTCAAATAATTCAAGTGAAAAAATAGCAAACATGACAACAAAATTGTTCTTCTCATAGCTAGTTAGAAAGGCAATAAAAATAATATTGTTCCGACAATTATCTACCTTGACCCAATTACATAATAATTCAAGGGTATAATTGAAAAGAAGATTTTTATAGAGTTTTAATCCAAAAAAAAGGATGAGGTGAGAAATAATGAACCAAAAACTTGATAAAAATAAACTATGTATTACTAATCCTGCGCTACTAATCCCTGCGTTACTAATTTTTGTACCAAACGACCCCTTACAGCCTTAAAAAAGTGTTTAAAAACACTTTCACACTTATTCAAAAACTCTCAAAACTAAGAATAGTTTAAAAGTAAAAAACACCGAAAATAAGTCAATTTTTTTTGTCTTTTTCTTGGATAAGAAACAAGTACTGCTAAACTATGATCAAAATGCAAAGACACACCTTAACTATACTAAACTAAGATCCTAGTACCCGAATTCATTTTTTATAATTTTGTACACCTTTGATTTACGTGCCTCTCTGTAACTCCATGGAATTGAGGAGTGTGGATGTTTGAACGCACATAAGCTAAAAAGAGATGCAAAATTACAAAAAAATAAATTCGGGTAATAGAACCTTAACTTAGTTGAGGGGTGTGCCAGGAATTTCGATCATAGTCTAGTACTTGTGCCTTATCATTTTTTTAAACAATAAAATTAATTTCAAACTTTCCAAATAGTATGGTTAAGAACAAAAATTAGAGATATTTAATACATTTAAAATATTTTTAGTTTTAATTTGTCACAAGACTCAAATATCTTCCAAGTCGAATCAAAATAAGTCAAGATATATAAATTAATTAAAACAAAGGGAGAAACTATTTTCACTAAGTAAAAACTAGGCATGCATATAATACACAAAAGTATACATTTTAGAGATGTTTTGTTAACATATTGAAAAATTAAATTAAATTATAAAAGTTATAAAGAGCTAGAACAAACCTTCATTATCAAGATTTTGTCACTTGTCTCTACTTCTGAAAAATTCTTCAAATTATCAAAGAAACCAAACTTGCAAAAGACATAAAGAAAACAAAAAATATAAGAGAATTTGCCACTTTTTATTTTACATTTACATACAGACACGTACGTGTAATTTATTGTGGATATCAAAGTTTATCTGTCTCGCAATGGAGCTAACAGGTGTACTAGTACAACCTCCTTGCTTGACACATGTCTTCACCTCCGCTCGTTCAATTTATTTATCTGATTTTAACTTTATTTGATATATTTAAGAAAGTCTAGAAAATAAGTTTATGGTCTTAAACTGAAGATAGGTAAAGTATACTAAAATATTATTGTTCCAAATCATATCATATATCATATATATATATAAAAGAGAACCTTAGGCCCGGCTACATTGCGCCACCACATATCAAAATTCTCTTTTAATATATTTATTTCCAAAACTAGCCTTCCCTCTTCATAAAAAAAGTTGTGACTTTTATGAAGAGTTGTGACTTTAGTGAAGAGTTGTGACTTTTATGAAAAGTTATGACTTTAATGAAGAGTTGCGACTTTTATGAAAATTTGTGACTTTTATGAAATGTTGTTACCTTTCCGAAGGGTTGCAACTTTTCCAAATAGTTGTAACCTTTCTGATAAGGCATAATAAATATTTGTTCACACTATCTTTGTTGTCTATAAATAGAGGGATTTTTTCTCATTTTAAAACAACGAAAATTCTGAATCCTCTTCTTCTTCTTCTTCACAATTGCTTATGTTACAGATCCTGATATGTATTTTTACAGTCATTAATTTATGTTACTACGTAATCTTATATGTACGATAATATAATGTTTTAGTTTTAGTGACGGATAGGTTTTAAGTATTATTTTATAAATTTTGTTATATTAAATTTTCGCACGAAGCGCGGGTAATTTTACTAGTATGATATATATGTGAAAAGTTAGAATTAAAAAAGACGTCTTTTTTTTAAACGGACTAAAAAGAAGTGAGATAACTAAATTAAAATTATAAAAAAAAAAAAAAAACAAAGTTTTAAATTTTAATTTTTTTTATAAGATACATGTGAAGTTATCATCTCTTACCAATAATATATATTTAATTATTTTGTCCACCAAAATTAAAATATGTAGAAAAAAATTATATGATATGTTTTTATTTTCTTTTCTGGAACAAAGTAGAGTCTTACTTTTTTATTTTAATTGTACTGACCTACAAATTTGATGAAATATTGCATTTAGGTACTGTGATCTACTTCATTCCATATATTTTTGTATGAAATTTGAAATTCATAAATTGAAAATAAATTATAAATATTTATATGAATATATTATATTTTGAAAAATTGAATAAGAATTATGATAAAATAAATATTATTTTTTTATTTTTTAAAATATAAATCTTGAATATGGATTATGGAGTTTGGTTTATTATGATGGGATCTCAAATTTAATGAGGTTCTATCTCAATATAAAAATCAAATATCGAATTAAAAACTTCAAAAATGAGAAAGAAGAGAATTTTAAAGCTTAGTTTCTTTTTTCTAGATACCAAAATTGTCATTACTAAGCTAAGGTAATCTTATAAATATATACTCAGTTTTCACTTATTTAAACTCTTATGGGTTAATTTTATTTATAACCAATATTAATTACTTTCAACAACACTTACAAATTAATTTCATTTTAAATTTATTTGACACACATTTATTTACCTCTCAAGTCTCAATATATACTATATTGCTGTCAATTTTTTCATTCTTAATCAGAATTGAATTTTAAAGTTAAATAAAAAATTTCTGACATGAATAAAAATGAATTGAGTCTTAAAATAAATATCAAACATAAGTATTTTTTTTAAAAAAAAACATGTTATATGATTACGTATAGAGAATTTTGGCACTTGACAACTTTTGAAGTCACTATGTCATACTCCAAGTTTTGAGTTATTATGTCATTCATGGTCTCTTCAAAAGGAGCTATATTTGTCTGCTTTTTCTATTTCTCTTATGTTTCTATTTCGACTTCTTCTCATCTCCTTCCTTTAATAATTTTTATTTTTCCCTTCTTTAAACTTCTATTTCTCTTCCGATTTCTTGTGGAATTCTTTCTTTAATAATTTTTATTTCCCTTTGTTAAATTCTTCTTATCTTTTGTTTACTTGCTTTTGGTCATCCTCTTTCTTTTAGCCCCGTCACTATACAAACATCTGCACAATTATTTTTGGAAAAGAAATAAATTTAAACTTAATAGAAATCTGAAATTACGGAGATCACTCGAATTATACTTAGTATACTCATTCAAGAAGGTAAAGAGAAAGAAACATGGTCTTTAAGTATTCATTTACGCTTAATGAGATAATTTACTATCATACAAATATATAAAAATAATGTAGCTTAAATAAATTTAAATTTATTTAATTGATCCAATTTAAAAAATAAATTCATGAATAAATATTACGTATGTGCAAAACATTTATTTGGCCACTAGTACCTATACATGCAAAGATAGTAATAATTTTGAATTGTCGATTACTTGCTTTTAGTATAGTATTTTTAAAATATATGAAGTCTTTTAACTTTATATGATAATATTATTATTTATAAGAGTTAATCATTTATAAATACTTCTAGTGAATAAGATTTGTAATATGTTACTTGGATGCTATTGTAAAAACTTTATTTATTAATATGAAGTTTGAGTTGTTCAATTTAAAGTTTTAAAATATTTTTTATAATAAATAAACAATATTTTATATAAATTTTTTAGTTTTTTTTTTTTTTACAATCTTCACTATTAATGTAAGCAAAATTAAAATAAAAAAATTGCTATTATTATTTTTAGGTTTAAAATTTTGAACACTTAAATCAAACATTTTTCTAATTAACTCTTGAACTTAAAATTAAAATTTTATTTATAGAGATGCCTTTGGTGAATATAACATCATAAATATAAGATCAAATAGCTTAATACACAATTTTATTTGTGTCAATTTGATATATACCCCCCCCCCTTTTTTTTACTTCAGAAATATTATTTAAATTTAATTTTCAGACCGCAAACTTCTTTGCGATCAAGTTTTTGTGTACTCATCATTCAAATATTCAACTTTTTATATCTATCTAGCTAAGTTTATATGTTATTCGTTTCATTTTACTTGATTCATGTTGATTTGATTTTTTTTTAAAAGAAAGTATTTATTAGAAGTTTTGTTTATTAAATTAATGTTATAACTATACTTTGAAAATTTACATTTGACTGATAATACTTTATGTAGTCATTTAATAATAAAGATAATAAGAGAAAAGAAATTATAAATTTCTCTTGATATTTTAAATCAGACAAATAAAATATATATATATATTTTTTTTGTATAAAGCCAAATAATATGAAACGGATGAAGTAGTTAGAGTAGTTGCCGGGACCTCTTTATGGGTTATGTAAATAAGTATAACGTTGTATCAGGCCTCATTTCCACGTCGGCCTCAGTATTACGTCGCTAAACTTGCCCTCCAAATGTTCTATTTTGGTCTGCTCAATCTAAATTCCTTAAACTCCAAGGTCTATCTCCAAACTTTCAGCCTAACATTAACTCCGCTGTGAGCCTCGTCAATCTAATTATGTCATCCACAAATAACATAAACCATGACACCTCTTCTTTGATATTCCATGTCAATTCATCCTCACTAAGACAAATAAAAAAAGGTTGAGAGCTAATCTGTGGTACAAACCCATCATAGCTGGTAATTGCTCCGAATCTCCTCTCTGCTCACACTGTTTTTATCTGAGTCTTGACTCTATTTTACATGTCCTTAATCACCCTAACTTATGTCACATGGACGCCTCTAGCTTCCAAGCATCTCCAAAAAACATTGTTTGAAACTTTGTCGTAAGTCTTTTCTAGGCCGACGAACGTCATGTGTAAGTCCTTCTTCCTCTTTCTGTACCGCTTCTACAATGTCCTTACTAATGAAGAATGACAAAAGTCCCATATTAATGATTAATGTGATGGGTGAATTCTTTATAAGGTTTGGTCAGTTCTATTTTCTTTGAGCTAACTTTTGTGATGTGAATTAGACATCAAGACTTAATTTTACACTAATAAGATTAATAACTTATATAGTTATGAAAATTTCAAAGTACCAAAAGCACAATTTATTTTTTTTAAATTCTTATCCAATCAATCACCGACAATATAAAATTATTTAGAGGATTATTAATCAGGAGTGGAGCCAAATAGAGGCAGCGGTATTCATCAGCGGAAAATTACACCAATATTGAATCCCAATGGATTTTTTCTTATATTTTCTTCATATTTTTAAATTCCTTAATAAAAAAAATTTCAACATTGTCACTACCGTTAATTGTCAAGGTAGGCAACAGTAAAGTTCAACATCATTGATGAAAATATCATTCCTTATTGAAATAAGAAATAACAATATATCAAAATAATCCATAAAAGGGTCGTAGTAGGATAAATAAGATATATTCATGCTTAGTTAAATGTGTCGAATATGAAACAGTTTAGATAGATGTCAATTTCTACCTTAATAAATATTGCATGACATGAATTTAAATTAACCTACATATGAAACAATTCAGGTGGATGTCACTTTCTAGCTTAATAAATGCCACACAACATAAATTCAAGTTAATGTACGTCCTAACATATGAAACAATTCAGGTACAACCTATTTTCTATCTTAACAAATAATTAACGTGGGTCCTAACATAGATACCAAAACTCCCATGTGATAAACAAAACCAAACAGATGACAATAATGCTATCCTAAATTAGACATATTCTCATACTAAAATACTTTGATTACAACACGTTTCTTCATAATATATGCACAATTCTCAACTATTGTTATGAATCAAAGTGGTAAAAAGATTCCTGCTGCATCTGCTAGAGCTCGCACCAGAAAATCCAAAGAACAATACCCCATTTCACTTTTCTTCAAGTGGGTACCCTTTTTTTCCTTTCAAGATTTGATCTTTTTTTTTTACTAATTTTGCCTTAATTTTGTTCTGTTTTCTTGAATTTTTGAGATTTGGGGGTTGGGGTTTGTTTGCTGATTTAATTGTTTAGCTAGTGTTGTTGTGTTACATCTTTTAAACTGATTCTTGTACTGTATTTGGTTGCATATTGTTCTGTTCTGTAGTACTGTAGTTGATGAATTGAGCATATGATGAACAGTTTGCTTATATATGGTACTAATTATAAAGGGATAAGGCTTAAATATGCTATCGAACTTTGAGAAAAGGCTCATCTATGTCATCTGTTAAAAGTTTGGTTCATCTACGCCATTTGAAGTAACAAATAATGGCATGGATGAGCCTTTTCTCTAACGAAATTGGCATAAATGAGCCAAACTTTTAATGGATGGCATAAATGAGTCTTTTCTCAAAGTTCGATGACATATTTGAGCCTTTTCCCAATTATAAATGTTGTTATCTTGAATGTTAGTTTTAGAGTTAAATGATCAAAAACACGCCTAAGCTATCGCTTTTTCGCGAGTTTTATACCACAACTAATTTCTCAAAGTTCGATGACATATTTGAGCCTTTTCCCAATTATAAATGTTGTTATCTTGAATGTTAGTTTTAGAGTTAAATGATCAAAAACACGCCTAAGCTATCGCTTTTTCGCGAGTTTTATACCACAACTATTTTTTGTACTGTATTGATTACATATAGTTCTGTTCTGTAGTACTGTAGTTGCTAAATTTTTGATATGGTGCTTTCACTAAATGAGCATATGATGAATAATTTGATTATATATGGGACTGATTTTAAATGTTGTTTTCTTGAATGTTAATTTTAGAGTTAAATGGTCAAAAACACGCCTAAGCTATCACTTTTTCGTGAGTTTCATATCTTAATTATTTTTTGTTCCATTTACCTATCTGAGCTATCACTCCTTTTGTATTAAAGCACACCTCGATGTTGAGTTGGCCAAATATTTAATCACGATCCACAACAGGTGTGTGTAGGTCTACTTAGCATCGAGGTGTGTTTTAACATAAAGGGAGCGATAGTTTAAGTAGGTAAATGGAACAATGGATTGTTGAGGTATGAAACTCGCGGAAGTGTGATAGTTTAGATGTTTTCTTAGCCATTAACTCTAAAATTAACCCAATAATTAAAAAAAGCCAAGGACTACATGAGATTCCTCATTAGGAACATAAGGCACGTGTAGGTCAGCTAAGCATTGAGGTGTGTTTTGATTCAAAGGGAGTGATAGTTTAGGCAAGTAAATGGAATAATGGATAGTTGAGGTATGAAACTCGCGGAAATGTGATAATTCAGGTGTGTTTTAACCACTAACTCTAAATTTTATCCTATTTCGTACGGCTTTAACCCGGCACATTCATTGTTTTCATATCATTTTCACACCCAAAAGAGGGCAAAGGTTATCTGGCTAGAATTGGGACTTTCATCCCCTTCCTTCCTTGCTGTTTCGATTCTAGGAGAACAGGCGGAATCCAATCAAGTTCGTCGACTTGAGCTTTCAAGTTGCTGCTCAACAAAGGTAATACATTTTCCTTTTGCATTTATATCAAGGTTATGTGTTATTTGTTTGAATTCGACATTAGATTTTAGGGATTTTATGGTTAGGTTGCATTGATGAATTTCTTCATCTTTGTTTTGCCATTGTTGTTTTTGTTTATGTTAGCTCAGACTCTTCAAAAATGTCGATGGGTGCATGTCGGATCCTTCAAAAGTAGTGCATTTTTGAAGGATCCGACACGGATGCAACGCATTTTTGGAGAGTCTGAGCAACATAGGTTTTTATTATGAGTTTAAGGATATATATCTTAACTCTAATTTAATTATCGTACCAGTTTCTTTCATTTTTTTTTTTGCGATCTCATGTAGGTTGATACAAATCGACCTAATTCAATACTTGTTTAATTGATATTGTCTTTGCTTTTTAATATGTATGAAAGTAAAGTTTATCCACTCAGCATCGAGGTGTGTCATAACACAAAGGGAGTGATAGTTTAGGTAGTTAAAAAGGAACATGAAATAGTTGAGGTATGAAACTCGCGGAAATGTGATAATTTAGGCATGTTTTGACCATTAATCTTAATTTTATCCTATTTATAATAACAAATTCAGTAGTAGCAAAGGTTGAAGGACTTGTGTCTTAGGACACAAGTTCGAACCTACGCCAAGTGAACTAAGTCCAGTATTTAAGTGAAGAACGGTAGAAGGGTGGGCCATCATTCTCGAGTTTCAAAGGCTGTGGTTTGCCCAAAGGGTCTACTCTAGATAGATTTCTCAGTCATTAAAAACATATATCAATAGCAGTCTTGGAGCCATTAGATGTAGATCTTTATTATGATAACTATGTTAGGGATTGGTCCATTCCATTAGCATTGGATCCTTCGACTGTGCCTTTGTAAATTCGGTTGCAGAGGTCAGTGTTAAGCGTGGAATGGGACGTATCTAAGGCACTAAACAGTAGACACATACAGGGTACTAGCTCGAGCACACTTTAGAGCTGAGAAATTTATCGTGACTAAAGATCCTAATTTTGCTTTGTATGTAGAGGTGTAGCCACATAGAGTTAAGGTGGTCAGTTGAATACCCTTCATCAAAAAATTATACGGAGTATGTAGAAAACTATACGGTGCATATAGGTCAAAAGATAACCTTGAACACTTTGAGTGAAATTATTGACTTTGCCACTGTTTGTACAGGGATCTTACCTACAAGAACAGATTGAAATGAAGCCTAATAACCTCGAACTGTAATGACCACTAGAGATGAGACATAAATCCAGTACCCTGCTTCCGCAGTCCGCTACTCTCTAGAATGATTTCCGTTCAGCAGAAGTGGGGCTTAAAAAGTAGGTCACTTTGATCACGGCCAATCAGGTATGGTAACTTCTGAAGGTTCTTTAAGCTGTGAAGAATGTTATATAAGCAGATTTAATAGTTCAAGTTAAGGTTAAGAAGTAAAACATAGTTGTGTAGGGATGAGAAGAGTGAAGATGCATGGATTTGTCAAACGCAGCCAAGCAGTGTCCAATAAAATGAATGATATGCAATCACAAGACATAAACTGATGACAAATCCCTTTAGGGGTCGTTTGGTTAGTTATGTTGACATTATTTCTTATTCACCGTTTGATTTGGTGTATTAGGAGTAGTTCCTTCTTTAACCATGCTTATCCAAGTATTATTATCCCTTGTAGAGGAGTTTTCCAATGAGTTTCTGATAAGCTTTTTGGTCAGTAGGAGGATCTTCACACACTGGTTCCTTCAGCTTATATTTTAGATGATCATCATATTGCTTCGATGTCAGCTTTACGTTTGTGTCAATAGGAGTTCCTGCAAGTTTGGATGCTGATAATCCTACCTCAGAAATAAGCTCTAAGGCATATTTTCTCTGATGCATTGTGATTCCTACATTTAAGCTACTGCCTGTGACCAACATATCATCTACATATACTAATAGAATTGTTGTTCCTTCATCTGTTTCTCTAACAAACAAGGAGTAGTCATATTGACTTTGTTTGAACCCCAAGTTTAGCAATGCTTCAGTAAGTTTATGGTTCCACTGTCTGGGAGCCTGTTTACGCCCCTATAGAGATTTTACCAGTCTACACACTTTCTCCCCCTGACTGGGAAATCCTTGACACATACACATGTAGATTTCATCATGTAGTTCTCCTTGTAAAAATTCATTTATACATCCATTTGACGGATGTGCCTATGATTTGATACAGCAAAGGCTAAGATAGTTCTTACTGTCACCATTTTCATATTGTGACCATATGAAACACACTTAGATGACTCAAACAACACTTCTGAATCAATCAAAGTGTCTACAAATATAGACTTTTGTGACTTAAGACTGCACCTCAGAGAAAGGAAATATGGTTTCCTTAAATAATATATGCCTGTGTTTTCATCTCAGCAACTCCCTTTTGGTAAGGGTATAAGGGCAAGACCTTTGGTGAACTATTCCCATCTCTTCCCATTATCTGACTTTACTACCTTTACTGATTTTTTTTTTTTTTTTTTTGATAACCCAGAAATCCGTCTGTGACCCGCCCTTTGGACCAATCACAGCTTTCTAAACTCGGTGGATAATGGGCCCACCCCTCTACCCTTCTCCACTTAAATACCGGGCTTCGCTTTGCATGGTGTGGGGCTTGAACCTGTGACCTAACTACCTTTACTGATTTATCAAACTGAGTTTTCACAAATTGCTGAATGGACACATATACATCAGACTTATTCTTTTGCAAAAATAGCCAAGTCATTCTTGTAAAATCATTTACCACCGTAAGAAAGTATTCATTGCCAGCAAAGGTAGAAGTCGGACTGCACAAATCCATATGTATCAAATCAAAACTACCAACATTACTGATGCTACTAACAGGAAACACTGATCTTGTCTCCTTAGCATTAGGGCACACAGTAAATGATCCAAAACATTAGTGCTAGACTGTTTATCTATTTGAAACATGTTATGTAAAACAGTAGTGGACACGTGTACAAGTCTTCTATGCCATAGTTCCAAATCTAACTGTAAAGTAGCTTGACCAACATGTGCTTCTTTCACAGCAAATGATGACTCTTATAGCTGATTTTGAGTTAGATGACTCAGCAGCAAGTAAAGCCCTTCATTCTCCTTACCAATCTCCCTCACCTTCCCAGTGTAAAGCTCATGGAAAACACAAAAGTGAGGAAAGAGGGTAACCGAGCAACCTAACTCTCTTGTGACTTTGCTGACTGACTAATTGTACTTAGACTCAGGAATATGAAACACATTTGTAATAAAACTTCTTTCTGAAATAGAACAAGATCCAATATTCTTCATTTGAGAATTGTCTCCATTTGGTAGATACACTAACTTGGGATTTTCAGGTTGTATAATTGAATCTTTAGATAACATATCCAACTTAGATACCATATGATTTGTAGCACCTGGTTCAATAATCCATACTGTACTATCTTCAGAAACTAAAAATGCTTTACCTGTCATGTTAGCTGCATTAGCACTTGTAGATCCATTAGAGTTAGAGGCTTGTCCAAGCATTTTTAGAATTCGATCATATTGATCCCTTGTGAAAGTACATCCCTGCAACTGTTTAGCATAGTCATCAGTACTCCTGGAGCTGCTGGTAAAGTTATATCCATTCTGATGACTCCTAGTAGATTAGTGTTCAAGTCATACGTAAAGGCTCCTTGATCTTGCAAGTTTTCAGTACCTGCATACGTATGCTCATCTATCACATTATATGCATCCCAGATGCCTCACTATAAGTTTTTTTCTTAGACTTAGCTCATCCTACTAACTAAGTATTGGAAGTTAGTTATCTAATCTCATAAAGGGAATTTAATGATTTAGCCTTATTACTTCTATATTCTACATCTCAACAGTTATACACCCTATTCAGTATTATAGGGTGTATTATTTATACATGTAGAGGTAGGGTATGTGTACCCACTACCCTCCCCAGACCCACTTGTGGGATTACACTAGGTATGTTGTTGTTCATGTCGAATAGTAGACAACTGTGCTAGTACCTTAACATCTCCATTTTTGCTGTCATTTGAGGAACAACAAGAATGTCCTTTTTCTGTTATCTTATCTTACTTTGAAAAGACACAGTAATTTAGGTACAGGTAAACGAGAATTCTCAATTCCTTGGTAATTTCTGTGATTCATCTTTGTTCTTATAAGCTTTACCGTTATCTCAAAGAAGATGCTTTTCTGTGGAATTCTCAATGTCTACGAGCTAATTACTGTGGATTTCTGTAATATAAAGGAAAGCCATTCTGTGGCTTCCTGAAATTTGAAAGTTTTTATGTCACACCGAAACGTAGGACGGTCTGTTGTATGCCATTTATGATGTACTTGTAGAACTCAGAGTCAGGATTGGTTTTTAACATGAGAAACTCTGTACCACAATTTCATTGCAGATTTCATTAGGTGATCAGTTATTATTGGCCTTTTCTTTCGATAACGGAGGAATCCCTGAGGGCCTCTACCATTCTCGACCGAACTACCAGGTTTTTGTCTATAACAGGGTTCAAACTCGTGACGTGCGCCTAGCTCACACATGATGTGCTGTACTATTACCACTAGACCAAAGCCCCGGCGGAAATAAATTAGTACTCCCTCCGTTTCACGAAGAATGGTCTAGTTTGACTTGGCACGGACTTTAAGAAAATAAAGAAGACTTTTGAATCTTGTGGTCCTAAATTAAAGTTATGTCAAATGTACAAAATTGCCCTTTAATCTTGTGGCCTTAAACATGCCATGTGGAAAGTTGAAATTAAAATGTTACCAAAAAAAGAAAGAGGTCATTCATTTTGAAATTGACTAAAAAGGAAAGGAGGTCAGTCTTTTTGAAACGGAGGGAGTATTTGTTACTGTGGCAAATCTTAAGATGCAGAGCATTTGACGTATATCTACACGAGCATAACAGTGAACACAATGATCTGTCACCAAATTTTCAATTTAGCTTTTTATGCCTTATAGTGGCAAGCTCCACTTGTGCCTTAGCTACCTACTATTCTCATATCTGTTCTTGCTGTGTACCATTTAATGAAAAAATGCCTTCCAAAAATCTGATTAGAAATTTGGGTTCTACTGTCAAATAATGTTTGATTTGTGTTCATAAAACACGTGCCGTCTGTCTAGAGGCAATAGATTAAAGTCTATGACTTCATACTTATGTGGCCTAGATCATTTACGTTGTATTAACATAGGTTTTGCCACCGTATTCAACTATTGTCTAATTTATCCCTTCTCTTTTCAGCTATGATTGCACAAATAACAGTAGGAACAACAGTTGGACTTCTCGGATGGGCTTATTTGGCATTACTTAAGCCTCCCCCTCCAAAAGTTTGTGGCTCTCCAGGTGGTCCTCCGGTGACTTCGCCAAGGGTCCAACTCAATGATGGGAGATATGTAGCCTACAAAGAGAGTGGCGTTTCCAAGGAGAAGGCAAAGCATAAGATCATTATTATTCATGGCTTTGATAGTTCCAAAGACTTGATGTTGCCGATATCCCAAGTATGAAAACTTTTATAACTCCATATTTAGTGTATTCATTTTAGTAGCTACTATGTATGTTATGACCAAGTTTGCTTGTACCTGCAATACGGTTGAAAATCAGAAAATTTTTGCTGATTTCAACGTTAAAGACTGCTCGATAGTTGATGTTTGAAATTTCTGCTCTTTTCTTGCACTTTCATGTTTAGAACTACAACAGACCTGATTGGCTGTATACTCCCTCCGTCCTAACTTAAGCGTCTTACTTTCCGTTTTGGTCTGTCTCAAAAACTTACTTTCCGTTTAGCAAGTTTTCCATTTCCCAAATTCCAAGATTCTACGTGGCAAGTTAAAAACCATAAGATTTAAAAAGAACTTCAGAAATCTTTAATCTAAGACCACAAGATTCAAAAATCTCCCTTTATTTCTTAAACTCCGTGCCCGGTCAAACTAAGACACTCAAGTTGGGACATAGGGAGTAGTTTTCTTATATCCTTAGAAGGGGAGATTGTCGTAGAAGGACAAAAAAGAAGAGGAGATTGTCTTTAATAAACCTTTGGTTCTTGAATTTTGTATTTTCATTTTGCTGATTCTGTTTTATGTTTCCAGGACTTAATGCAAGAGCTTGAAATATATGTTCTACAATATGATCGTGCTGGTTATGGAGAAAGTGATCCACATCCAAAGCGCTCAGTAAAGAGTGAAGCATTTGACGTTGAGGAGCTAGCTGACAAGTTACAACTAGGACCCAAGTTCTATGTGGTTGGCTTGTCCATGGGAGCGTATTCTGTATGGAGTTGTCTTAAGTACATACCGAATAGGTACATTTTCATCTTTTACAGTCATTTGATACTCGGAAATGAACTTAACCATGTTTCTTATTGTTTTTAAATTAGGTACCTGGAAATGTTACATTTTCAGTTCTTTTATTTAATGAATTGAATGTCCAACGCAGGCTGGCCGGAGTTGCCCTTGTTGTTCCATTTGTAAATTATTGGTGGTCATGTTATCCCGCTAAACTATCAAACGAAGCCCTCGGGAAGATGCTTGCACAAGATCAACAGACATTCAGAATTGCGCATTATGCCCCATGGCTGGTTCATTGGTGGATGAACCAAAAGTGGTTCCATGCTTTAAGTATGATGGAAGGGAACATGGCAATATTTTGTCCACCAGATCTAGAAATGCTGAAGCAGTTATCCACTGCCCCAAGTCCTGGTCAGGTAAATGTTTCTCATTTTCTTTATTTTTTATAAGAGGGAAGATAATATCCTCTGCCCCGAGTCCAATTTTTTCAGTACGATGGTTTGTTGTTCACGGCCTTGCTGTACCTGCCGTCTTTTTTTTTTTTTTTTGGGGATTAATATATAAACAACATCTGTATTATAGAGCTATGACACAATCAAAACTGAACTAACAAAATGTTGAATATCATCGTTCTAGTTCCTACCGGGGGTCATTACTCATTTTTGTGCTTGCCTTTTGATTTTCCGTGACTAGAACATACTCCCAACTAGCACCCTCGTGATAGAACAATAAAATGATTATTTACCCTTTCTTTTCAAAAACCTCCTATGGTAGTACGTGGGTCTCCAAAATCCAATGTCGCAGGTTCAAATGATACCGAGCGTGAATTTTTTCTTCTTATATCAAATTAGAATGAGATAGATTCATTTAGTATTTTCTTACCATTATGATTGTCATAATTCTGGAACTATGTCTTTGTCCAGGAGAAGGTTCGACAGCAAGGCGAGTTTGAATGTTTGTATCGAGACCTGATAGTTGGTTTCGGAAACTGGGACTTTTCTCCGACGGATATCAAAAATCCTTTTCCAAATAACGAAGGTTCGGTCCATCTTTGGCAAGGACACGATGACATAATTATTCCGCGCAAACTCAATCGTTATCTAGCAGAGAAACTCCCTTGGATTCAATATCATGAGGTTCCTAATGCTGGACATTTAATAATTCACAATGCTAGTTATTGTGAAACCATCTTGAGGAAACTTTTGGAGCAACAATAAAGTTGTCTCCGTGGGGCCTATAGATCACATGGAAGCAACCACTAATCTTGAACCTGAGTAAGCTATCTACATCACATCCGTTATAGGGTGTGTGACCTTTTCCCGAGCTCTGCTAAAGTAGGATGTTTTGTGCGCTAGACTTCCCCTTTTGCATGTATTTGCGGACAAGAAGATAAATTGCTATATTCTTATGAGAAAATTAAGTGCATAAGGATTTGTAATAAATACTAGATATGTGAACTTGTGTCAGCACAAGTTCAATATATGTTACTCTCATTCTCAATTGATGTGACAATTAGAATTTGGAAATTCGTCCAAATTTTTGTATGGTTTTTAAATCTTTTATTTTGTTAATTATTGTGATTTATAATTTTTTTTATATAATTTTCAAATAATATATATTATTCCTTATGTCCCAATTTACGCGGCACAAATAGAATTTAAAGAATCAACCAAATTTTTGTATGTTTTTCAAATATTTCAAGTTGTTAATTATTGTGATTTATAGTACTTTTTAAGTCATTTATATATGTACGATAGAACGTATATATATCTTCCAAATAAACATAATACACCTTTAATTATAAAATATATTAGACTAAAAGTGTATAAAGTAAAATTAACTAACTACTGTGCAAATATAATATTCTAATGAAGAAACTAAAATACTACGTACTAGGCTAATGTGTAATGTGTGTAAACTTCTATTGACAATATATATACACTTGCCTTCTTAAACTGCAGTTAGAAGAATAAAAAAAAATTCATAAGCATTTTCTGAGCTAACACAATTAACGATTTAAGAATATTTGATAACCTGAAGAAAGTTTAATATTTAATCATGATCACAATAAGCGTGTTTAGGCTAACTCAACATCAATGTGTGCTTTAAAACAAAGGAAGCGATAGTTTAGGTAGAAAAATTGAGCAATAGATAGTAAGGTATAAAGTTCGCGAAAAAAATGATACTTCAGGTTTTTTTCCTCATTAGGAACATAAGACATGTGTAGGCCAGCTAAGCATTGCGGTGTGTTTTAACACAAAGGTGTATTCTTGAGTCGACTTGAGCTTTCAAGTCGCTGCTCCACAAAGGCAATGCACTTTTCTTTTGCATTTTATTTTAAGATTACTAGTGCAGAGAAAACGTGCATTGCACATTTATCCTAAAATATGATAGTAAAATATGTATAGTTATTTAATTTTTCCTATTCAAATATTTTAATCTTTTTCTCTATCTCATTTATTCTTATAGGGTATTTTTGGAATTTGACCACAAAATAGATACACCTAATCTAGGAAGATTAGACCCAGCTGCCAACCCTAGAAGCTAACTTTGCTGTATTTTTTTTAATTGGATTATATCACTACAACTAATAGGTGACAAAATTTATTAATTGGATTCAATTGCTACAATTCTATTGTCACTATTAGAGTTAGAGGATTAAATTTATTAAAGAACATTCATTTTGGTTTTCCATCCTGTGTTCGGAGTTTATATCAAAGCCCCGACTAAAATTTCTTAAGAACGTAATAACACAAAATAGGTTAAGATCTATTTAGATCAAATCGAAAAATCAAATCAAATTGAACCAAATTTTAATTTGAATTGGTTTCCAATTAAGAATTTACTTTTTTTTATTTGGTTTGCATTCAGAAAAATAAAAATCGATAAACTGCAAAAGTCGAATTATATAATAATAATAATAATAATAATAATAATAATAATAATAATAATAATAATAATAATTACGTATATAATATTTTAAGTTTAGAATTAAAGTTGGAGTAAATCACTTTCGTCCTTTTTTAGTTATTGCCTTTCATTATGAATTAATTTTTTTTTTTTATGTTTGGACATCTATTGATATATTTTTAAGTATTGTGTTTTAAATCTTTCTTAGATTTATATTATAAAGTATATTTAAGAGATTCAATATTATTACATCTCCTGGTATATATATTTTTGTCAACTTGCAAATATAACTTTAATTATTTATTAATTAGTGACAATGAACGAATAATCGAACCGAAAAAAGAGAAAAATCAAAATAAATCAAATTCATTTTAGTTTTGATTAAATTACACCTTTTTCAAAATCGAAACCCGAAAAATATATCAACTAACACCTTAAGCATGTAAAAATAGTTAAAAGAAAGTACAAGTAATTTCATTTATTAATTAATTACATTAAAAAAATAATATTTTACTCAAGATAAAATAATCAAAATTCCAACGACTGAACGATTAATTTTGTTTTAATACTAGTTTATATGTTTATAGTTTCATAGTAATATTTATGAATTGTATATATAACTTTATAATTCGATAGGGTATTAAGTATTCAATATTTTTCTTATATCAAATTTTATAACATATATCAAATATCAATTTCGATATATATCTACCGTACCAGGTCCACTCTTACTTACTAGCCAATGGATATAAATATTCCAACTAACCTAGGAAGATTAGACCCAGCTGCCAACTCTAGATGCAATTGGATTATATCACTACAACTAATAGGTGACAAAAATATTAATTGGATTCTATCACTACAACGAAATTATCACTATTAGAGTTAGAGGATTAAATTTCTTATGGATAGAGTAACAAAAATAGGGATATGCACTATTCAGATTAAATTGAAAAATCAAATCAAATCGAATTGAATTTTAATTTGAATTGATTTTTTGATTTGGTTTCAAATTATTTATTTTATGTTTATTTTTTTCATTAACATAATTTTATTAGTATTTTAATTTTTAAATTGAACTAGAATTCATTATTGAATAAGGTTATAGATTTACATATTCCTTTTCTTTTAAATTATATTTATGTACGTTACGTTGAAATTTGACATAAGAGAATTATATTAAATTTTTTGTTTTAAATTCAGATCTTATGTTATATTTTTCAGTTTCATTTGTTTTAGTAGTATTGACTTGATATTTCACATTCCAAGTCATTCATTTTTAGTTAGAGTTGATATATTATATTTTTGTCAAATATTTCACAATTTATGACATTATATTTATAATATTAATCTTTCTGTCAAACATACATTTTATGATGTTTATAGAAATCTTGTACTTTTAATTTTTATTATTATTTAATAAAAAAATACTAGTTTTAAAAATATAAATTAAATATTTTCTTAATAATATTAGTTAAGAACATATGTTTGTTGATTAATATATTTTCAAAAAAATAATATATATCTTAACTATTTAATTCAATATCATTTATAAAGTCTCTTATTTGTCTAATATAAATTTTTAATTTTAGATAATTAACTTTTATTCTTATAATTGCAATTGTGCAACCAAATACTATAACAAATAAATAGATCAGTGTAAATATCAGATTATATAATTACTAGACTGGTAATTACCATCCTAATATTAATTTTTGAGACCCAATGTGCAATCTATATTTATGTGTGTGAGAAGTGCAATTGAGGGCACATTCAAAATTGCATTAATTTTTTAGAGCTAAAATGGCATCATCATCAACAATTGTATCTAAAAAGATGATTAAGCTTTTCTCCCCAACTCCTCCTTCAGTTAGATGTCACAAACTCTCTTTTATGGATCACATAAATATTCCTCTACATTCTCCATTTGCCTTCTTCTACCCTAAACCTCAAAATTATAGTAACAAAATTAGCCAAATATCACAAATTCTTGAAAATTCCCTTTCAAAAGTATTATCCTTTTATTATTCCTTAGCGGGAAAAATCAAGGATAATAATACTTATGTCAATTGTGATGACACAGGTGCTGAGTATTTAAACGTCCGTATCAATTGTCCAATGTCTGAAATTCTCAACCACCCTTATAATGATGTTGTAGATGTAGTGTTCCCACAAGATTTACCTTGGAGTAGTACCTTGAATCGAAGTCCACTAGTGGTCCAATTAAGTCATTTTGATTGTGGTGGAAATAGCAGTCAGTGCATGCATATCACATACGATTATTGATGGATATAGTAGCGCTAAATTCATTAATGATTGGGCCACTACAGCTCGACACGTGGATTTCAAGCCATCTCCTCAGTTTAATGCATCTACATTCTTCCCTCTAATGAGTGATGCTGCTTCGAGTAACCCTAGCAACACATCCAATGAAGAACAACTTCATCTTCATGGATGAACCAAGTGGAGATGGGATAAATGTACTAATCACTTTAACAAAAGATGATATGTTGAATTTTCAGAAGAAGAAGGAGCTTCTAGAGTTTGCTTCTCCAGTTGTTGAATCAACCAAATAAGTTTTATTAGTCTATGGTCTCAATATTGATACCTACAGACTTCTTTATTATTGTACTTTCAATATAGCAATAAATAAAAACTGTTTCTATATTATATATATATATATTTATCATAAAGAAATAATTAAGCCCCTGGAGATAAAAGAGCAACTTAAACCAACTACATTAAAAACCAAGAGGTATCTGTGACCAAATGTGTAATATATATATATATTCAAAGGTTACAGAATTAGATGAATTGAAGTCATGCTGCACAATACAAGCAGAACATGCATGACATCGAATATCGAATAACTATATGTTGGTACCAGAAACTTTTTGATCCTCGATACCAAGAGATAATCCTGATGTATGATTAAATTGGTCCCTCATCATAAAAACTGAATGTGGTTGCTGGTATGGTGGGCTCAAGCTTGATTCCAATATCTGATGTGGAAGTGCCACGTTGTCCACTCGTTGTTTCTTTGATGACCTCTCGCCGTTAGGGCCCTCCATTAGCGAAGTTTCTTGGCAATCAGAGTCTGGACTGAGAGGAGAATGATGTGAGGAGAATGATTCATCCATAGAAAGGCTCTTGGTTGAGGTATGTGCTTTTACAGGCTTATCAACATGAGGAGACTCAGATGACGGTGCAGGAGTTCCTGGATCAGTCCTGTTATCAGATTCTGGGCCGTTGTCACCAGTTGGAAGAGCAGTGACCCCAGAACCAGGAATTTCCGAAAGAACTCCACTCAGCCGCTGTTGCTCTTCGATTATCTTCTTCAAATACTTACCTTGAGCTTCTATTCTAAGTTGTAGCTGTTTCTGGACCTGTTAATGTAAGAAAAAAGGGGGTACTCACAAGCATAAAACTTCTGCAGCACTTCATTAACAGGAGTCCTTCATGCAGGATAGTATGCTTGCCAAACTCGGGAGAAGTAAAGTAAAGATGAATTTAACTTAATCCAACTAAATTACGGTCCATTTCATAAAGAATGGTCAATTAATCATGTGCTTTTTGGTGAAACAATAGATAAATTATGTCAGTGACTAGGAAATGTTCCTGAGCATAATGAAGCTAGTCTATAACGTATGAACACTTCGTTTGTTAGCTGTGCCAATGCGCTTGTCCAACAGTCTGCCTGAAAATGGTCAGACATATGGGAGTTCTGATCCTCTAACACAGAACATTGTTAACCTATGAAAAAGATAATCTTTCTGTTACATTTTTTGCATCATTCCTCTTCGTAATAGCTTCGAAACATTGACCTAATGGAAGGCTTAGTCTCTACCATCTCAACCACTAGAAAACGAGGAAAGTTGATATACTTTCTGCTACATTATTCCATTTCATTTACAATGCAAGGATGGTGTATATCACGCTAGTGCAGTTGCTCTGCTTTCATGACTAGCATGCATATAAGCCCACTTTTAAGAGACGCGGCTTACTTACTGATGCATCTAAACTTTCTTGAGACAAGTTACGTAAATGAAGAAAAAAGATTCTTGCAGGTCTTTGTTTAAGCGGTATGTTGAAAAACAAAAGGTTAAAGAAAAAATTAGAAGTCAGTGGCTATCATTTGCTTATTATTTTTTTTCAACTTTTAGAAGACAATTTTCCCATAGGACAAGAGAAGGACATTCTTGCTACACAAAGCAACAAAATAAACTCTCGTCCACCATTGCTTACCTGTCAATCAAAATGCTTCCTGGGGACTATAACTATACCAATTACCTAAAAATCATTAAAAGAACATACCTCAAGTTGTTCATGCAGTCTCTTTTGCACCTCCATCTGCAGCTTTAGAGCCGTAGTGATTTCCACTCCTCTGTTAACAAACAATTCTCTCTCAGGTCAAATATTTAAGATCCTTAAAAATAGAAACCACTTAGATTTTTTCAAACAAAAGACCGTCTAAATGGTCATGTTAAGAGTACAAGACAAGTTCAGATGCATTGTCAGTTAGTGAGCATTCAAAAGATATCTACACAAGCAATAAGGAAAATCTACTCACGATGAACCATCCAAACTTGAAAGCATATCTCTTGGTTCTTTCTTATCAGAGTTTTTCCCTTGCAATCACAAGACGAAGCCACATCAGTAAGTTAGCATTACTGGAGTAGAACCAACCTCAGCCACATTTTCAAATAATCAAGCTACGTTCTAAACATAAGGAGTACGCAACCATGAAGATTTTAAATTCCATCAGAACCTACCATCAGATGAGGAATCTGGAAGATATTTAGCAAGTCGATATTTCTGAATCAATAAGAAAATAAATGCAAGTCAGTTACAAGCACACATCCCCGAAAGATAAGCTGTACAAACATGGTGAATGTATCTATACCTGTAAATGGCTTTTTACATGGTAAATAGTAAGCCCTTGTACACCCATGACTCTAAGAACGCCTTTCGGTGTAGCTCCTGAACCATAGAAAGGAATCTTAGAACTTTTTATCACAAAGGAAGGTAATTTATTGATGAAGAGTACCAAGGAGGTACAGGAGAAGTACAAGAGGTCCTAACAGGACAGCAGTTACGGTATCAAGGCCCAAAAATCCAAAATATAGGCTGGATTTTCTAACATACTGCCTCTACACAACATGTAAACACTAGCAAATACAGGATAATTTGGTACACTCCTCAAAGAGTTATTACTCCCTCCGTCCTTTTCTTTTTGTGACACTGTTTGACTGGCATGGAGTATATGATAGTTTGACTTATATACTATATAAGTAGTAGTTACAGTGGATTAAATGTTATATAACAGCTGAGAATTTAGTTTGAACGAAAAATTATCAAAATTAAAGCTTAAATTTTGATAACTTAGATAAATATGAATTCTAGAAACTTGAAGTAGTTAGATAAAGTAGTAATACTTTCAGTTGAATAATCAGACGTTCTGGGACGTTCAGAAAAGGAAAAAGTGTAAACATTAATTAGGAAAAAGGTGTATTAATTATTACAGTTGTCAAATCTAGACCATTTAATTATTAACTGATGGAAGACCACAGATTATATAAGCTTCTTCAGTTTCAAAAAAAAAAAAAGATCACAGATTATATAAGCGTACAATTGAAACTTAAAGCATCTTGCAAATTTACCATAGGTCGATTCTGTATCTCCAATTGAAAAGATTAAAATAAAGCTGCCATTTCCTTTTTTTACCACTATGTTGCATAAAGCTATGGCTTGAGCAAATATATGAAAGGATAACCAATAGTGGGATCAAGTGAAATTTGCGCCACCCCCCCCCCCCTCCACCCCTGATTCTTGGGAGAACTGTTGCATTTACGTAAAAATCTACCCTCGGTTATTTATGATTTGTATATGCTTGAGCACAAGCATCTTTGTTAAGGTGTTTAAGAATTAACGTATATGTACAAAAAATAATATTTGACCTAGATACGTTGTTTATTTTGCCAAAAAAGGGTGTTAAACTGACAGCACTTCAGGATAATGCATATGCAGTAAGGGCCCTGCACCCCACTATAATGGTCCCAATAATATAAAAGATAGCATCCCAAGCCACTCTGACATAGACGTTGGGGTCCATAGGCGGGGGGGGGGGGGGGGGGGGAGGCTGAACAAAGTGGAAGTCCAGAAACTTACTATCTGGGCCACCAAGTTGTGCTACAGCATCAACAAATCGTTCATGAAGCTCATTGGTCCACCGCAGACGTTGCTTTGAGGCAAGACTAGAATTGTTGTTGCCTCCACCGGTAGGGTCCATTGAACCGCCACCACAGTCTAATGACTGACTATTGACAGCAGCATTGTTGTGGGCTAAGCTTGAACTGGGAACGCCTTTAGGCTGATACATTTCATTTATCTACAAAAAATAATGAAACAGAGACTTCAAAAGTATTATAAGAATTTCAAAATCAGCAAAACAAATAAAAGAGCATTACTTCCTGAAATTCAACACACGGAGAAGCAAAAGATCTAGTCCTCTTGAAATCGCTCCGATTTTCCTTGATTCCATGTGAAATATTGTACCAGATACCCCTTTTTACATTTATTATAACAATTCTCTGGCCAACTAATTCACCTATACCTTAGTTAACTCGTCATTTATTAAAAGTGACTTAACCATCAAAGTACTAAACTTTACAGGGATCCACATGGAACTCTGCAGTGGCTCGAGCACCAACTGCTTTTGACTGGGGATTTAAGTATTTATAGAGGCAAAAAATGCTGAAATATGATCGAGCAGCCAAAGACTCAGAAAAGGTCAGTGGGTACAATTTGGCTAATAAGGCAGATGAAGCAGCTCTGTATTTCCTCGTGCTGCGGGATCAATTCTCCCCCCGAGCAATTTGTCTTTTTCAGATGATACTTTTTACTTTGTTATTTTTCCTTTTTAGTTTCTTATTTTTGTTTTTACTTTCTTCCCAATCTCCACTCTGCTCCAAAACAACCATCTCTTTTTTTTTCTTTTTTCCTTTCAATGAGAAATTGCTTCATCCTCAACGTCCTTCTTACTCCTCTACTAGAGCTCTTTTTCCCCAATGAAACTTCAACTTTCTTCTTGTCCCTCTCGGTGGTCTCAATAGTTGGATTTTGCGCGGAGGTGATTCCCTCCTTCCTCTATTTTTTTCTATTTGGCTTCCGAGACTGAGAGACCAATTAAATATAGTTCAAATCATTTTTTTTGCAAATTTAGGAACTTTCAAGTTATGCTAATCTAAACCTAATAATTTTGCAATGAATTTTGATTTTGGAAATGAATTCAGATTTCAGTGTAAGCATTGATGATACTATATATGTTTTAATGATATGTAAACACCAAGGACAATTATAAAAAAATCTTTTTAGCTGTAATATTAATCATAGTTTACTTGTTAGATACTTTCACCATCAAATTTCAAATAGTTGCACGCTATTACTTTGTGCCTATAGCAACTCTAGTAAAGCCAGTCGAGAATCTGTGACTTTAAAATCCTGAGTCCACCACCGTTGCTATCCAACTTCGCCCTTGTACTCCAAAATTGACAAGTCTATAGTAGTGTTCAAGTACAACATTCCCTAGTATCAACAACAATAATAACTATGACTCAACTCAAAACTAGTTGACATTGCCTATCTGAATGTTATATGCTGATTGTAATCGTAAATAGACACGGGTATAACAGTCCATTTATGAATATATATAAGGGGTACAATAGTCATTATCTAGTTGAGACTTGAGAGATAGTTTGTTAATAAGGCTGTTGAAGGGTTGTTAAAATATGGTTAACAGAGTTAATGATATACTACTTGTATAAAGGGCCCTTTCTGCCCTTCATTAATGAAATTAATTACGTTATATTAAAAACGAGGTTAAGGGTATAAGCTAGGTCATTCATGATCAGATCAATAATATCTCTCCTTATCTCTTCTCTCGCCTTACTCCATCTGTGTAGCTCAATTCAGAAGCTAATCCTTTTCTTCTTAGCTTCTTAGGACTTCTTCAGTGTGCATGCTCATTATCCTCTCGTAAATTTAGAAACTAGAGATTCTTTGAAACTTAACGACTAGTGATTTCATCAGCTCGTCAAGTCACCCCTTGTATCATATCATATCATATCATATATTGCATTTCATCTTAACACTAATTTTTATGCTAATGAGCATTTCACCTTCTTCTCCGAAATTGAGTATTTAAATGAAACAATTTAGAGAAATTCATATCCCCGCGCTAAATTCGTTTGAAAGTGAGGCATCGCCGTTGTTGTAGTTATAGTCAAGCGGTATACAACAACAACATACCTAGTGAAATCCCACAAGTGAGGTCTGGTGAGACTTACCACTACCTCGCGAAGGTAAAGAGGTTGTTTCCAAAAAGACCCTCAGCTCAAGTACAAAAGGATATACAAGAACAAAAACCCCAAATTTCAATATATGACAAATTCATAATTATAATCACCCTTATAATATCACCAGCTATTTAACTCACCCCATGTATCAAACATCACATTTCAGCTCATAACACTAGTACCTACTTGTAACTTTCCTCTCCAAAGCCAGCGGCAGAATCAAGATTGGCCAAATGGGGTTCAATATCTACGTAAAAAATAATTTTAACCATATATAAACAGTATAATTTTCCACCGAACACGGTGTTGGTGTTCATCTGAACCCCCTTGGCCCTTGCTAGCTCCACCCCCTCTCCAAAGTAGTCAACTCAAGTCATCTACCATAACCCTAAATTACACGTCTAACCCATCACATAATTCATCGAATTAAACCATAAAAATTCAATCTTTTCAAACTTCTCAACTACACAACACAACACAAAATCAAGAAAATCACCAAACAAAACAAAAAAAAAATCAGAAAAATTGAGAAAAAAAATTATACTAACAAATGAGCTCATAGAAGAAGATTAATTTCTTACAGTGATAGATAATTATAGCAGATATGCGATCTTCGAATTCTTCACTCTTTCATTACAAACCGATTTTTTTTTAAAATTTTTGAAGAAAAAAATCATATAGAGAAAAAGTAAAGGGGTTGTAAGTAAATAAATTTAGAACTGACCGCGGGCAGTATTTAGCTGACCGGAGTTGAGAATGACATTGTTGGGCCGGCCCGGAATCTATTTTGTAATATTCCGGCACATTGTGATCATGAATCATTTTATTAAGTCGTCTTTTTGCAATTTTTTGGCTTTTCTTTCATTTTCCAACTTGGTGTTTTTGTTTTATTCGAAGGAACCTCAGCTCGAGTACAACACATGAAAGTTGGTATAAGAAAAAAGAAAAAAATGGTCATGAGAAAATAAAGCAACTATTAAGAAAACGGTAACAATCACAAATTAATGTGATAATTTCGAACAGAATAAACAATAGAAGAAGATGAAAAAAAAAAAAGACACTCTAAGGTCATGTCCTCGATAATCTAGAGTAGTGTCATGTCTCTCCTTCACAGAGGCGAATCCACACTTTGGAGAGGGGGTGCACGTGCACCTGCTAACATCCGAAAAAATCATATGTATATATGTATATCTATTTTGAAAAACTGACAGAAATTAGGATATAGCTAACAGTGCACCCATAAGAAGCATAGAAGTGCCCTTGTGCTACTAATACAAGCTGAGATACCCCTGTGAGACCAGGGTTCGAATCCAACTATAAAGCCCTTTTTTGTTTTTTTATTTTATGTTTAGCTTAGAGCTTATATTTGAGCTAAGGTTATATTGGTGCACCCAAAGTCTTCAAATTCCGGGTTCGCCTATTCCCCTTCATATGTCTAAACCATCTCAATCTTGCTTCCCTCATCTTTTCCACTGTGGAGACCACTCTCATCTTGTCTCTGATATCCTTATTCCTAATGTTATATCTCCTAATATATCCACACATTCATCTCAACATTTTCATTTCCGCAACTTGCATCTTTTGAACATGAAAGTTCTTAACATGTCATAAAATTTTGTTTATTTTGTAAAGCTTTATATTCCATCAAACATTAAGACATACATGGACTGGAGATAATATCATATAAGCCATAGAGAATTCAAACTTCGTTAATTTTGTACACACATATAATATTATCTATATAGATGACTTCATAAGATTTGGTAAAGTTATTATTATAAAGCTAAACAATAGTCAAAAATGAAATTGAATTTTTAAATAAACCTTCATTGCATCTTTTCTCTAGAAGTGCTTTAATTTGTTTGAGCTGTGTTTGGAGTTTCACTTGACACATTTGGAGGTGACTAGACCTTTTTTGACATTCTTTAATTAGAGCATCTCATTAGTGATAAAAAATAATAATTTAGAGAATCTCATTGATCTTACCTTTATTTAATAGGGTTGTGATCAAGAAGAATATTTTTTAAATTACTTTTTTTTCTATTTTATTTCTAGTATAATTGTTTAAACAATAAGAACAAAAAGATTATTTTGTGCTTGTTTTTTATCACAAGAAAAAGATGCTATTTCCTTACCTCAAAGTTGACTAAGTGGCGCTTTGGAATGAGTAGAGGTGGATTCGGCAAAATTCATTAGTTTTGACTTAAATTCAATATTCGTCAAGTATATATAAAATCAAATTCATAAGTACTCATTTAATAGCATACTTAAGATTGGTATTCTGAAATTCAAAACTCGTAAGATTTAAATTTTATACCTATCTCAGATTCACATTCTTAATAGTATAAAGGGAAAAATGACAAATAGACCCCCGAATTTTCGTAAATGGTATGCGCATACCCTTCGTTATACTTTTAGGACGTCAGTATCCTTGCCGTCCAAATTTTGAAGCATATATACCCTTTAAGTTAACGGTGGTACACGTGTCTCAATCTTAACCACTGACCTGTTGTTTGTTAAATTTCTGCCCAAAATTAAAAAAAATCACCCCAATTAATCTAGAAACCCGCCCAAATACATAATACCCATGACCCAAAAATATTAAACCAAATCCCCGAATCAATTCACCTAATTTAAGATCCCACTCCGGCCCCAAAACTCCTTCTCTTTCTCATTCACCTCTTCTCTCTAAACAAATCTAACCCTACTACTAAACCAAATCCTAATCCTAGTATCAGTCTTTGTGCTAGTCCTACGATGGTCTTCTTCTCTATACAAAAAGAGAAAGATTATATATATTATGTCCATTTCAGCTGTTGTCGGCCTTAAACCGTCATATGGACAAGAGATATTGAGCAAAAAAGTTGAGGTTTAATGGTGGTTGGATAAAATCTGGTACAAAAATTGTGTGAAGTCTTTCGACAGTTCTTCTAATGAAATTTGATCAAGCATACTGCATAATGATGGTGGTGAGTAAATAATTGATTTAGCTAAAAAGAAAGATTAAATGGGTCAAGACACATGTGAGGAAGTTGAGGACAAAATGGAGGATGATTCTGAGGATGAAGATGATTGGATGGGTCTTCCTCTTCTATGAGAAAGTTGAGGAGAAATTGGAGGATTTAGTGTTGAGGATGATTTGGGGATGAAGATGGGGGGAAGATGCTGCTAAACAAGTGTTTAAGTTGCTTAATTTGAAATTAAGTGAATTGATTTGGGGATTTGGTTAATATTTTTGGGTTATAGGTATTATATATGTATTTGGGTGGGTTTCTAGATTAATTCGGATGGATTTTTTTAATTTTGGATAGAAATTTAACAAATATCATGTCAGTGGTTAAGATCGAGACACGTGTACCACTGTTAACTTAAAGGGTATATATGCTCCAAAATTTGGACGGCAAGGATACTGGCGTCCTAAAAGTATAACGAAGGGTATACACATACCATTTACGAAAGTTCGGGGGTATATTTATCCTTTTTCCCTAGTATAAAAATAAGGATCACGACAATATTATTGTAGAAACCAGAATTGCCTGTAAGTTACGGTTTCCGTAAAGCTAGCACTAAACAATTAACGAAGATAACGGAAATTTTTATTGTGAAAAATCTCCTTGCTCAAGAGAAGAAAAATCACGACCTACAAGATGTAGGATTTCAGCAACCATTTTCCACTCACTTTAAATAGTGGCTTCAAATTACAACTCTTTAATCTAAGGAACTAACTCTAGTATGCCTCAATCTCAACAGTTAATTATAATTGTTATTGCTACTCTTCAAGAATATCACGACCCAAAATTGGATGTGATGACACTCATTTTATCTCACCAAGATAAGTCAGCCTAGAACTCAACCATTATGATAAAATGCGGAAATTTATAATCAACTTAAAAATACCTCAAAAACCTGGTTGTCACGTGTACAAGCATCTAATATATTACACTAGAATTGAAAAGAAAACATAAGTCTCGAATGATGTTGTCTCTAAAATAGAACAAGATTATAAATAGGAGTAAGAAGGTCCGCTGAGATGACAAACATTTACCTCACAAATCTCCATAGGAAGCCTCGGAAAAGAAAAGAATAAAAAAAAAGTATCACGAAGATCTGGGCTCATACCCTACAAGGGGTAAGTACCAAACCACACGGTACCCAGCAAGTAAACTTCTAAATACAAGAAAGGGAATAGGATACGGGTACCCTTACACCCCAACCGAACCTCTACAACTACAACCTGCATAAAAACCAGCCCAACCTAACAGATCATAATTTACATAGCACGCAGCTCAACAACAACACTCTAACAATTACATATCCTTAACAACAAGCCTAATATTCATCAATCACAACCTCTACAACTACAACCTGCATAAAAACCAGCTCAACCTAACAGATCATAATTTACATAA
Organism: Solanum pinnatisectum; assembly: GCA_035578085.1. Classification (NCBI taxonomy): domain Eukaryota; kingdom Viridiplantae; phylum Streptophyta; class Magnoliopsida; order Solanales; family Solanaceae; genus Solanum; species Solanum pinnatisectum. Next base: position 35,993,880 of record CM069086.1, read on the forward strand.
CACACAGCTCAACAACAACACTCTAACAATTACATATCCTCAACAACAAGCTCAATACAAGTTCCACAGAAAGGCACTCACAAGATCAACAAAACACAATATCAAGTTCATCAATGATAAAGATGTGCAATGCAGTGAAATGCAATGTCAATTATAGTGATGCATGTCTGACCTAACGATACACATCTGCTGTCTCTTAGTCCGGGACCCATGGGGTACATATCTGTCCATGCATCCATCGCGGCGTGCGACACGTCCCTCAATAATAGTATCCATTGCGGTGCGCAACACGTCCCTCAATATATAGTATCCGTCGCGACGTGTGACACGTCCCTCAAAATATAGTATCCGTCGTGGCACGCGACACGTCCCTCGAAATGGTACATCCTCTTTCATTTCTTATTCTTTCTCAATTCACGTAACACTCGTCACAACCATGTTTCAAAACAATGCAAATGACATGTTCACAATAATGAGGAGATGACCATTTTCATAACAATGCACAATTCACAACAACACAATTGTGATACAACATCAACAATGAGTCAATACAACATCTACGTGACATGTTTAATACCACAACCTACTAACGCAAGTTCTACATATCCAACTAATACTAGATTAAAGGTTGCTCCCTCATTCAATTTCTCTCATTACTAAACTTGAAATAGATTTTTCCCAATCTACACGTTGGCCAGTTGCTTCCATAATGTATACATGAAAAAAAAAAAAGATTTTCAGAGTTACAGTTCCTAAGTTTAAGAAAGAATAACCTAATTTGATTTGATACGAAATTTAAGAAAATAAAAGAAAGATTTTTTAATCTTATAATCCTTAACTTAAGTGTTGAAATCAGATTTAGTTGCTATTTAACTTACGTGTTACTTGTTTTTAATTTGAATCGGCCTATAATGTCTCTCAATACTTTGGAACAAGCTGTTGCCATTTGCAATAATTTAGCTCTCAATCAAAGATGAATACAATTATGTTCCAAAGTATTGAATGTATGTGCCCTTACACTTCCACAATAATCACACTTATATAGGCTAGCTAGTAAAATAAATTACTCCCTCTGTACATTTTTAATTATTATGTTGCGCTTTTCGAAAGTTAATTTGACTAATTTTTAAAGTTAAATTAGATTACATTAATTTGATATTTTAAACAAAAAAAAATTAGATATTCAGAAAATATATAAAAAGGACTATAAATTCCAATTTTTTGCATATCAATATGATGAAAAAATACATCATAAAATGTTAGTCAAAGTTATTATCGTTTGACTATAGAAAAGAAAATTATGACAATTAAAAGTGGACGGAGGTAGTACACAATTTGTTCCAATTTATGTCATATCTTTTCTGTTTGAGAGTCAAACAATTTTAGTTTGACCGAGAATTTGTTCATGGAATCTTTAATTTTTAAAATGAAAATTTACTGTAAAAAATAGACTTGTTTGAATTTCGAAATTCGAAGTGTGTCATACATTCTAATCTATTTTTCTTTTTAGTCAGTTTTAAAAAAATGATCCCTTTTCTTTTTTGGCAACATTTTAATTAAATTCAATTTTTCGCATGACATGTTAAATGCCACAAAATTAAAGAACGTCTTGATATATTTGACATTACCGTCGGCATAAATATGATTTCCACAAATTCAATCATATCAATAATGAATGGTTTAGTCATCCCATGTTCAATGCATCATGAAATCGACAATACGTAAAATATGCACACATTCAAAACATTTGGTCAAAATTTGTAGATCTATTATTGATAATCTTAGAGATTATATTTCTGTAAAAATTGTTAATTATTATATATATTAATCACCAAAAATAAATATAGTTGTTATATATACAGGGATAATTTTATAAATAGTATATTTAATTTGTCATAAATTACGGTTGTTGTTTTTATAGGTAAAAAAGCTATTATAGAGAGGTAAAGTTATAACATAAAAAATCAGTCCGAGAAAAAACTTAGTTGTTATAGTTAAATAGTTGTTATATTCTGACTATAATATCATTAAGGACTCATTTGGCATGAATGATAAAAAATAACAAAACTCGGAATTAATTTTTGAATGAAGTTATTCCATATTAGTTGAGATAAAATTGCAGAATTACTAATCACAAAATCAATTATCCTAACATTGTAATGTTATTTTTATTTATCGTTGAAGATGGAATAACTAATCCCCAAATAACAAACAAACGAGCCCTTAAAGTACAATACCCTTCAAATACAAAAATACCATGCATGTGACAGGTTGAATAGGTGCGAACACACTTGTTCAAAATAGACTCATATGCTTGTAATATACATGGTGCCTTTTGGGAAAGGAACATGTCCTTTCAAAAAGTATTTCCGCAATTTTTTTAATTAATGATGCAAATCAATTAATAAATAATTCTATGAATTAATATTAGGAAAAAAAATTAATTAATGAGAATGATAAATAAATTTTTTCTATCCCATCATTTGTCAAAGCCGAGCAATCGAGGGGACAATCTCTTCTTAACCTTTTAAGAGTTAAAGAGAAAGAGTTTCTTAATAGAGAAAAAGACATAAAGTAACCACTGAAGTTGTTTCGAATTTTCAAAAAGACACCTTAACTTTGTGGGTGTCCTATTACCCTCATTGAACAATTTAAGAGTGTTATAAATATCCAGCTTTTCACCCAACCTCAATTGCAAGAAAAAAAGAGCAATCACGCACCAATTGTTGTTTGCCACGTATTGAATTTTTAAAATTTTTACTTTTTAGTTTCATTTTTATTTTCATTTTTTCTAATTTTATTAACTTTATTTTTATTTTTTCCTCTTTCTTCTTGAACCTTCGTTGCTCAAACCCTTTGTTCTTTGCGGTAAATCCTCTAAAGTAGCAGTCATTGCCGCCTTCGACACCTCCATGATGCTGCCCTGTTATAACACTATTTCCACCACTAAATCATCACTAAAGCTAGATTAAAATTGATAAAATAACTATTAAATTAAACATTAATAATCACTCCAATCTACCATCTTTTTTTCAACAATATTACAATAGTGATGCAGGGAAATTCCATTACAATAGATTTTTTTTTAACATTACACATCAGTGAAAAATTATAAGTAAATAAATACAATCAAATCAATTTAGCCCTCAAGTTACTAAAGCAAGGTAATGGAGTTCTATATTCAGACCAAAAATAAAAACAAAAATGTAGTTTCATAGTACTCTCTAATCAATTGAATAATGGAGTTCACATTTATTTATTTTAAAAAAAGGATAAAAGAAGAAAAAGAAACAAAGAAAAGCAAGAGACAAGAAAAAAAGTAATAAAAATGGATGAAGTAAATAGATCTTCTAAGTTGAAGAAGATCATAAAGAAAAGATAATTGAATTTTTGAATTTGGGCGAAGAAGATAATGGAAAAGAATGAATTGAGAAAGTTCAATTAAACAAAAAAAGTAATGAAAAGAAAATAATATTTTTAATTAAATTAAGTTTTTTTCCCTTAAAAAAATGTTAAAATATTTATTTATTTATTGGCTTGACTCACGCACCAATGACGATTGAAATACACTTTAGTTGCCACCTAGGCTCATAATGTGACGATAAATTCATTATAAATAAGAATAATGAGCAATAGGACCCCCGCAAAGTTTATGTCTTTTCTCTTCTTAATATCATTTTTCCTTTATTCTATCAATGAGACGAAAAAAAGACTTTTTAGTTCACACTTTACACAAATATTCCAACAACATGCACATATAATATATGATATTATCCTATCAAAAGTATTAGAACATGTTACCCTTTTCTTCTACGTGACACAACACGTTCTAAGAGTGTTTTGAGGAATTAGCAATCTTCTTAAGCTAAATCTTCAATTTTCAACTAATGAAGCAACATTTAATTAGTAGGATAATAGGATTATATATATATATATATATAATTGATTTCCTTTTTAAAAAAAAATATTAATTAGATTAATTATTGGGATTTGGAAAGATTTCATTTCTACTAGAATAATTGAAAAGAATTAGTCAAGCCTTTCATTTTTTTTTTTTTATATTATGCCATCACCATTATGTTGTGAGCATAAGACGCAAAGGATCTGACTTGACCCGTACCAGGCTATCATACTATATCAAGCATAGAGCATGACTAGTATATATATAATATATCGATATCAAATTCATCAAATCATAAAAGTGTTACATGATCCAAAGTAATTAAATTGAAATAGAAATGTAAATTTAAATCAATTTGTAAAACATTCTCAAAATAAAAAATAAAATAAAATACAAACCCTTAAATTTATTTGATTGATTCAACCGTTGGAGAAGCAAACTCTAGAAGCTCTTTGTCCTTTTGAAAAATTGACATTTCATCTTCTGGTAAAGTGATTAGTACATCTATCCCTTCTTCACTTGGGTCATCAAAAAGCATGATACATTTCTTCATTGGACATTTTGGATGTGTAATTTTTATAGGCCTACCCCATCCAAAATTAGTCTTATTATATAGTCCAAAATTGCAGAGACTTGATGATAAATAAATATCAAATATATCCTTCTCCATCATGTCTACAATGCCTTTCATTTTTTCAAGTGTATATGGAGCTATCTGATTCATATCTAGATTCTTCAACTCGTTTCGAACTTGTTGTTTAACTTTTTGTATTTGAGCAACGTAGTTAGACAACTCTATCTCATTTTCTGTCATTGCTATTGTGCTATAGACACATGTTGCATTTCCTATTGTGTCTAGTGGAATTAGAGGGCGTAGATTTATTACCTGGCTCATTAGAGATGGTTTAAACAAGCCCAAATTATTTTCCATAGATGCAGTCGCCCCACATTTATGAATAAGTGCTGTGGCAAGTTCAACGCGAGTTGGATTTTGTATTCCTGTAATACTATTTTTGAGTCTTGTCAAATTCGAGGATGAGAAATTGTACATTCTTGACACAAGTCGCTGTGATTCAGGTGAAAATTTTATAGACATAATATTTGAACCACCATCCATTAGTGGAAAAAAAGTAGATGCATTAAATTGAGGAGATGGTTTGAAATCCACGTGTCGAGCTGTAGTGCCCCAATCATTAAAGAATTTAAATAAACTATATCCATCAGCAATTTTATGTGACACACATGCACTCACTGCTATTCCACCACAATCAAAATGACTTAATTGAACCACTACTGGACTTCGATTCAATGCACTACACCAAGGCAAGTCTTGTTGGAAAACTACATCCGCAACATCATTACAAGGGTTATTGAGAATTTCAGACATTGAACAATTGATTTTGACATTTAAATACTCAGCACCTGTATCATCACAATCGACATAGGTATTATTATCCTTGATTTGTCCTGCAAAGGGATAATAAGAGGATAATACTTTTGAAAGGGAGTTTTCAAGAATTTGTGATATTTGGTTTTTGTTATAATTTTCAGGTTTGGGGTAGAAGAAGGCAAACGGTGAATATTGAGGAAGATTTATGCAATCCATGAAAGAGAGATTATGATGTCTAAGTGAAGGAGGAGTTGGGGATAAAAGTTTAATCATTTTCCTAGAAAGAATTGTTGATGATGCCATTTTAGCTATCAAAAAGTTTGAATGTGCCCTTACACTTCCACAATCACACTTATATAGGCTAGCAAAATAATTACGACTTAGTTTGACTTAGCACAGAGTTTAAGAAAGAAATGAAGATTTTTGAAACTTATGGTCTAAAATGAGTATTTTAAAGTTAAAGTGTTACTTTAATATAAAAACACATCATTTCTTTTAGAGTGACTAAAAAGGAAAGTAAGTCGTATAAACTGAGACAGAGGGAGTATAAATTACACATGGAGAAGCTTTAGATGAGCTGTAGATGTTTACTAATTAGTTATCTTCTGTATCTATTTGTAATTAAAATAGTAAAGCTAAGAGATTTGGGCCAAAAACATATCTCAAAGTATCACTTTTTTTTGTGTCCGAGTTTTTCAATCTGAATTATTAAAAGTTTGTGTTTTATACATCTCGACAAGTATTTGATGATGTGTGGTGAACACTCTCTCTTTGCGTTTAAAAATGACGTCAAATGATAGTCCACATGAATAATTAAGGAATTGAAGATATTTTTAAAAGAAAATAATAGATAATATACAAAAACACATCCGAGGTATCACTTTGTTTTGCGAGTTTTTTCCCTAAATTATCACCAACTATTTATCAAAACACGTCTCGAAATAAATGAGTCAGTTAGCATATGTGGACGAAATTTTATGTGTAAATTAAGTTGTCACATATCTTTTAACGATTGTATTCAAACACTTGGTCTAGTAAGCTTCGAGGTGTTTTTGATTATAGTTCAGATAAAAAATACAAAAAATTAATAATTCATGTAGGAAACTCACAAAAAAGTGATACTTTAGATTTGTTTTTAACCATTATTTGTAAAAACTAAATTATTTATGAGTCCCTTATTGTTGTTCAAGATTTCGAATTAATTTCTCCCAAAATAGTATGAAAAAACAATTTTTTAATAGCAACGCTTTAAATTACAAAACTACGACGAACTCAAAAATAGTGCAAATTACACTTGACACGTTCTTTTATTTTAAAAAATAATACAGAATTAAAAAGAATAAAGAATTCGAATTTCAATATATAAAATTTGAGATAAAATCTCTGAAAATTTGTAGCTAATTATTATTTTATTCCAGGTGTTTAATTGTAGCAATAAAATTCAATTAAAAAGTACAGCAATGTGGAGAGGAAAATATATAAAAATAATTGTTGACCATCAGTATAATAATTTTATTAAATTTAGAGGAAATGACGTGCGTGCTTGTTCCATTAAATAATTTAATTTTGAATAATTAAGAGAATATAATCAACCATATCAAAGATTTATGCTAATTATTATTTTTAAAATCATGTTGGTAATTTAAACATCAAGGAAGTAATTAATTTATTGCATGACGTGCTTGCTTGTTCCATTTAAATAAATTTATTAAACAACGTGCAAGTTTGTGAGTTGGTAATTTACTGAATTTAAAAAATATATATTTTTTTAAAAAAAAACTTAATCCCTTCTTAGTATTCGAGGTATATGATTATTTTCTTTCAAGATGAAATGGATAAATCGTATTGATGTTGCATACAATTAATACAACAAGCAGTCAAATCACATTTAGAACCTAAAGGAATAGAGTAACGCAGAATTTTCGTAAGTAAAAATTCGAGGAAGCTATAAATATTTATAGTCAACAAAGAGTAATGTAAACAAATGCTATTGTTCTTCATCAGAAAAGTCACAACATATTCAATGTGAAAATGTGCTATTCAAATTACATCCTTTCTCTAGATATCTTTTGAGAAAACACATATTCACTTCTCATTCACACCTTACGAAATCCAACAACGCCCACACGAATATCGATCTTGACATTTTCAAAAAAAACACAAAATACATAACTAAGACATCATACATAACTATGTCTTTTAACTTGTCTTCAGTTGACATCGATGTTCTTCAATTTTGGATGTACACAAATAAACACTTAAATAAGTAGACACACACATTTTACAAGACATAATACATGTATGACACGAATTATCATGTAGGATGCCATATATGACGAATATCTTGTTTATTTGTTTAATTTTATACCAGTTTAAGTGTCTAATATTTTTGTACACCCAAAATTAAGAAACATAAATATCAGTTGTGACCAAACTAAATAACACGTATACGTATTATACTGATAACTAATGAGGAACTAATTGTTCATCAATAAACTAAAGTACTTCACAGCTGCCATATATATTTTGTGATTCATTAGCCAACTAATTAATCTTTTGAATATCCTAAAAAAAAATCTCAAACGTGCAAAGCATTTAGTTTCTTATTTAATTATTCCATTTTAATACATTAAATTCCCTCTACAAATATATCTTACTTATTAGCTCAACAATTAATTTCTTAGAGGACCAAAAAATGACTAATAACAACAATAGTTTTGAAGGGTCCTCTTCAATATTTAGTGAAAAAATGTCACAAAAATCAAATGAAATTAAGAAAGAGAGAAATGTTAACACTAAAACTATTTCATTTTACAAACTCTTTTCATTTGCTGATAATATTGACAAAATATTGATGTTTTTGGGATCAATAGGTGCTTTTGGTAATGGACTATCTATGGTTCTTTTGCCTGTTTTGTTTGGAGATTTGGTGGACTCATTTGGACAAAACCAAATTTCAGGGGTGCTTCAAGAAGTTTCCAAGGTAGTTTATTTTTATAAATTTATGTGGGGTTAAGTTATATTAGATTACTAGTAAAATTGTTGCACTTTGCGTTTGTATATTTAAGTATTATAGTCATTTTAAATGTCATATATTTGAAACACTTAGTTCTATGCATTTCTCTTATTACTGGCTTTCTGTCCTTGCGAACAGTGTTTTAATGATTAGACTGGGATAGCGACATGATTCGAACATGCAATCTTTAGGTCATGAGTCTGATGAGTGGATCGATTCCTTTTATACCGTTTCTCCCTTCACTTTTGAATCACATAAAGATTTTTAGTTCGCATGTGATAGGCCGTGTTGAAAATATAATTAAGTAAATAAAATATTTTTTTTAAAAAAAGTAACTAGATGAGATAGACATACACTACATTATAGAATCAAAACAAGCAGAGGTCTTGGGGAAAAGGAGAATAAGACTTGTATATGAGTGAGCGTGTTGAGAATATAACTAAATGAATAAACATATAAGATCAATAGTATAATTGAGAGGGTCAAATAAAAAAATTAAGAGTGAAGGATAAAGAATACACCGAAAATATTTAATTTTTATTAATTTTATATGTGATCTATGAGGTTTGAGTTTTCTTATTCAATTTATCATGAAATGTTTATTGAAACATACTAAACTATTTACAACAATATGTCGTAAAAAGAGATATATGAGGAAGGTTGAGTGTATACCCCAGGGCGGAGCCACTTTGTGGCCAAGGGTCATCCGAACCCCTTTGAAGGAAAATTACTATTCATATATTGCTAAAAGATATTTTTTTTTGTTTATTATATAGATGTTGAACCCTTTCGTTTAGTTCATGTATTTACTTGTTCAGATTTTGAACTCGTTGGCGAAAATCCTAGCTCTGCTAGTTCTTCGGAGATAGAGATGTTGTTTCTGAAATACCGGTAACTCTAGTAATACCTTAACTATGTAGACAATGTGATGGATGAAACTAGATAGTGAGAATCAAGGAAGATGAAAGTGTGAGGAAATAATGTAGAGAAGGTGTTTGATGAAACTTCCCAAAGAAGAAACCTGATGTGGTCAATCTATCGTTATTCGTTAACATATATATTGCTGTTTAGCAACAAAAGTTGGTAATCCTTCGTATGTGCATATTATGAACAATCATGAGTCTTGTTAAGCTATGTTATTTTTCAGGTATCATTAAAAATGGTTTATTTGGGCATGGCTGCAGGTGTAGCAGCATTGCTTCGTAAGTCTAACTAACTATATTTTGTTTGTGCTAAGCTAATTGTTTTCTAAGTTGCTAAGATTTTTGTGTTATTTGTTTGGTAGAGGTGTCTTGTTGGACGCTTACTGCAGAGCGACAAGTTGCACGACTAAGGGTAATGTATTTAAGAAATACTCTGCGACAAGATGTTAGTTTCTTTGATAAGGAAGTAAATACAGGGGAAGTTATTGGGAAAATGTCTGGTGACATTTTTGTCATACAAGATGCTATGGGCGAGAAGGTACGAGAGTGTTGTTGAAAATGTTAAAAGAAAAAGTTTTGGATATGTATATGTGTTATATAAAAGTTTTTCTTACGCTCAGGTGGGGAGGTTCATAAGGTACATGACAATGTTTATAGGAGGATTTGTTACTGGATTCATCAAGGGGTGGCTTCTAGCACTTGTTATGATTTCGCCCATTGTTCCACTGGCGATAGTAGTTGGTGTCATGTACCTCTTCATGTCTAGAAAGGCTTCGCTTTCACAAAAAGCTTATTCTAATGCAGCCAATGTAGTTGAGCAAACAATTAGTTCCATCAGAACAGTAAGACTTTAACCTTATAACTTAATGTTTATTTTCCTGTCGTTTTAAACATTAATGAACCAAATATGTCATGGTGATGACAGAAATAAGCCAACTATTAATGGATGGCATGCTAATCTTACATGAAATGTTGAAATTTGGTTTTTTACTTTGAGGGATGTCATTTATGTCAGAGTTAACATACTTTCTCTAACTTTTACATTGTACAGGTTGCATCGTTCACAGGTGAAAAGGAGGCTTGCGAGAAGTATAATAAGTCCTTAGAGAAGGCATACAGATCTGGTGTACATGAAGGACTTGCAAGTGGCTTAGGCATGGGATCATCCAATTTTATTCTCTTCTGCAATTATGCTTTGGCTTTTTGGTATGGTGGAAAGATGATCTTGGAGAAAGGATACACGGGAGGTTCAGTGTTGAGCGTAACTCTAGCTGTGTTAACTGCTTCATTGTGAGTATTTTGTCGATCAATCTTGAGTAACTTCAAACATGCTTTCAAGTTTAATGTGCTGATCATTTAAAAACTATTTTGTAGGTCAATAGGTGAGGCATCTCCTTGCTTAGCAGCATTTACAGCAGGGAAAGCTGCTGCTTACAAGATGTTTGAGATTATAAAAAGAAATCCAGAGATTGATGTGTACAACAATAGTGGGATAATTTTGGATGACATCCGTGGAGAAATAGAGATAAAACATGTCTGTTTTAGCTATCCAAGTAGACCAACAGAGAGAATACTCAACGATTTTTCGTTGTTAATCCCAAGTGGAAAATCTACTGCTTTGGTTGGTGGAAGCGGAAGTGGAAAGTCCACAATTATTAGTTTAATTGAGAGATTCTATGATCCACAATCAGGTGAAATTTTTATAGACGGACGTAATCTCAAAGAGTTTCAGGTTAAGTGGATTAGACAGAAAATTGCTCTAGTAAGTCAAGAACCTACTTTGTTTTCAACTAGCATCAAGGAAAATATTGCATATGGGAAAGATGGAGCCACCAAAGAAGAAATTGAAGCAGCAATTGAGATGGCAAATGCAGCCAAATTTATTAATAGGCTACCTGAGGTTCATATTTTTAATATGTTTTTGTTTGACTTGATTCGAATGATCGTACATGAACTTTGTTTTTAATTAAATGATTTTTCTTGTAGGGAATAGAGACAAATGTCGGTGAACGTGGAACTCAACTCTCTGGTGGACAAAAGCAGAGAATTGCTATAGCAAGGGCAATTCTGAAAGACCCTCGTATTTTACTTCTAGATGAGGCAACAAGTGCTCTAGATGCTGAGTCAGAGAGAGTTGTACAAGAAGCACTCGACAAAATTATGGTTGATAGAACGACCATAATAGTCGCGCATCGCTTAAGTACAGTGAGGAATGCTGATAATATTGCTGTTGTTCATCAAGGCAAAATTATTGAGGAAGGTATAAACATTTATAAATTCAAAGGAAAGCCATAATACAAGATATCTTTTTCCATGCCGATGTTCTCGGATATTGAATGCTAATATCATTATTTATATATCTCAGGTAAACACTTTGAGCTATTGAAAAATCCACAGGGAGCATACTCGCAACTTATTCGCTTGCAGGAAGTATCTCAAGCAAAAGAGCAACTTTGCCTGGATGATGCACAACATTTTTCTACTGAGTTAAGACCGGAATCCAGAAACAATGATGATATTACAGCAATTGAAGAAATTCCTGAGACTAGATTGGCAAAAAGCTCAGATATTAATTCAGAAGAATCTAAAAAGCTTGAAAAGAATCCAGTTACTCGCCTTGCGCATCTTAATAAGTCGGAGTTTCCTATAATTCTTGTGGGAGCAATAATTGCAATAATATCGGGTTCTGTACTCCCCATTTTTGGACTAATTGTATCCAACACTGTTAAATCATTTTATGAGCCACCGGAGGATCTAAAGAAAGATACACAATTTTGGTCACTCATGATTGTGGTTCTTGCAACAGTACTTCTGATTACATCTCCACTAGAGACGCTATTTTTTACGGTGGCTGGTTGTAAGTTGATCCGACGAATTAGATCAATGTGCTTTCAAAAAGTTGTCCACATGGAAATTGGTTGGTTTGATGAGACAGAGAACTCAGTTGGAAGTCTAGCCACAAAGCTCTCTACTGATGCAGCTATTGTTCGAGTTCTAGTAGGGGATGTATTGGCAAAAATAACTAAAGATCTTGCAGCTACAACTGTTGCGGTGTTGATTGCTTTTCAAGCAAGTTGGTTGTTGTCTCTTCTTATTATATCCATGATACCATTCATGATAGGCAACAATTATCTTCATGGCAAGCTCACTCAAGGGTTTGGTTCAGACTCCAAGGTTTGTTTTATAACCTCTTTATTTATCTTTTTCCCTACGTTTCTGTTGGCTTGTATGAATCCACCACGAGTCAAGAGACCAGCTTAAAACCCAATTGTCAACATTCTTTTTTCTTCTTCTTCTGCAGAAGTTGTACGGACAAGCAAGTCAGATAGCCAACGATGCAATCGGAAATATAAGAACAATTGCTTCTTTTTCTGCAGAAGAGAGGGTAGTGGAGTTATATACGAAGGCAAGTGACATTAAGGGAAAGACAAAAAAAGGAATGATCAGTGGGATTAGTTATGCTGTTACAACTACCTTTTTATTCCTTGTATATGCAGCAAGTGGTTATGCTGGAGCTCGACTTATACAAGATGGCAAAATTACATTTACTGATTATTTTCGCGTAAGCTTTAATTTACTTCATATGCTTTATATATGATGCTTCTTTCTTTCTTTTTTTCTTTTTTTCAATAAATGATAGAAAAGGGAAACTAGAAGTATGATTTAATTATGAAAGCTTTCTTCGTTTTTCATCCATCAGTGTATATAGAACCCAATATACAATCCTACTACCTTGAATCTTGATACTTGAACTTTGTCGTTGAGATGAGATAAGTTAGAAATGAAAAAAAGAAAAAAAAATGCTAAAATACCGTTAAAATCTGGATCATTTGTGTATTGGTAGGGGTATGTGTGAGCTACTTTTGTAACGAGGTGTATATATATGAGTTCTAAATCGCAACGTTCAAGGGTATATCAGGCCCTTTTCCCAAGTCATAGATACTTTTATGCCTACAAGTCATCCCATCAAGGGTGAAATGAAAAGTTTAAAGTTAAATTGTTTCTAAATATAAAACGGATAATTCTTTGTTGAGACAGACAAAAAAGAAAGTGAATCATATAAATTGGCTCTCTCCGAGAGAGAGTAATAACTCTTCCCTCATATAACTTTATTTTATCCCTTGCAGGTTTTCTTTGCTGTGTTTTTAGCAGCATTAAGCATTTCTCAATCAAGCTTCATCCTTAGTGATTTAAAAAGAGCTAAGAGTGCTGCTGCTTCAATATTTTCTATATTAGATAGAAAATCAAAGATAGATTCGAGTAAAGACGATGGTTTAATTTTAAACCAAAGCAAAGGAGCGATAGAGTTTAAACAAGTATGCTTTGCATATGCAACGAGGCCAGACATCCAAGTTCTTAATGGCTTCAGCTTGACAATTTCGAGTGGACAGGTATGTGTATCTCTCAAATAACAGTGACATTTAGATTAGACAGTGTTCTTCCTAGATATTAACATTTACATTTGATTACTTACATACAGTCAGTTGCTTTAGTCGGAGAAAGTGGCTGCGGGAAGTCTACAGTGATTTCACTCTTACAACGATATTATAATTTTTCTTCGGGTCAAATTATGCTTGACGGGATTGACATTCAAAATTTCAATTTGAAATGGCTGAGGCATCAAATGGGGCTTGTGAGCCAAGAACCAGTTCTGTTCAATGACACAATCCGAGCCAACATAATGTATGGGAAGGAAGCTGGAGAGGCAACGGAAGCAGAATTAATCGCTGCAACAAAACTAGCAAATGCCCACAAGTTCATTTCTGGCTTACAACAGGTCATCTCATATTGAAATATCTATAAATATTTGACTGTGAATTCAATTGTAGTAAGTCGTTCCAGGAATCCATAGATTTCACATCCTGGATCCGCTCTGACAATTACATTTTCTATTAACAATTTCAAGATTCTATGCTTTCAATGTTTCTAAACCTCTAATTCTGGGATTTCAGGGGTACGATACCATTGTTGGAGAGCGAGCTGTTAAGCTTTCAGGTGGTCAGAAACAACGAATTGCCATTGCACGAGCTATTATGAAGAATCCAAAAATATTGTTACTGGATGAAGCTACGAGTGCACTCGATGCAGAATCTGAAAGGATTGTCCAAATGGCATTAGACCAAATCATGGTAAATCGAACTACGATCATCGTAGCACACAGATTATCAACAATCAAGGAAGCAGACATAATTTGTGTGGTGAAAAATGGAGCCATTGTAGAACAAGGAAACCATGATACTCTTATTAGTAATGAAAATGGACAATATACCTCTCTTGTCAAACATCATATGGGATCAATCTAATTTTTTTTTGCTATGTATATTTCTCATTCCTCATATTCATTTCTAAATTGGATTTTCTTGTGCTTCATATTTGTTAAATTTGTTGAAAATTTAAGATATTCAATAATTATTTATTATTTTTTCTTTCAGCGATTCGATTTACATAGTATTTATGCTTATAGTCGTATTTATCATATCATCATCATACCACAAATAAGAACTTGTTAATTTCATTAATCATCATTTTATCATGTCAACACATACGGAATAGAGCTAACTAATTATGTAAATCACTATATTGATATGAGACTGTTTAATTTCTCCTTGGAAATTTGACCTTTCTAATTTGCAGTTTTTGATTTGATTTTATTTTATTTTGGAGGTTAGGTATTGTGTTCATTTATTGTTGCGTAAGAACTTGGTAAATTATTTGGTTTATAACAATGTTTTCAAAAACGTTTTTAAAAAAAAACTCATCTATGTCATCCGTTAAAAGTTCGGCTCATCTATGCCATTATTTGTAAACTAAAAATATTTTCGATTTTGCAAAACTATTTTTTACACGTGGTCAATTATGACTCGGTCACATCATTAATTAAATCATTTTAAAAGGGCAGAGGCTCAAATATGTCATCAAACTTTGAGAAAAGGTTCATCTATGTCATCCGCTAAAAACTTGGCTTATCTATGTCATTTCAGTTAATAAATACTGTCATGGATGAACCTTTTCTCAAACGGAAATGGTATAGGTGAGCCAAACTTTTAATGGATGGCATAGATGAGTCTTTTCTCAAAGTTCGATGACATATTTGAGCCTCTATTCTATATTAACCGAATTTGTGAGACAATGCATACTTATCATATATTATTATAAGTGGGAACCCTCTAAGTGCAAAGTTGGATTACCATTTTGCCTCTATATTAAATCAAAATGTTATAACTATTTAATTAGTTATAAAATATTAAATATTACGTTAAATTTGTTAGTGACTTTTGAAGTCCAAATCAGATGTTTTGAAAATTTATTTTGATTCAACATTAAGTACAGTATACGAGGCATCCTTTGAATTCAACATCAAGTACAGTATACGAGGCATCCTTTGAAGATGTGACTATTCATACTATCTTTAAATTAACTCCTAAAAATATAGTATCAATTAGTAGTCTCATTTACATAACAACAGAAAAACTGATATTGGAGGTATGAAGAGGCAGAAGTTACATATGACAATAAAGGAAGTGGAAAGGCCAAGGGTTGTTTGGATCAATTTTGTGGCTTTATAGTCTTCTATTGTGGAAAAAATTCAATTCATTTTGATTAGTTTTCAATGACATTTCAAGATTTTCACTTTGTTATTTTAGATTTTGTTGCACTTGATTATTTGATGTGTTCCAAAGTCAAACGAATACTATGACATCTCGAACATAACTAGCTCCTCCATTATATATGAAATTTATCAAGTACTGGTACGTTTTTCTTCATTATAATTTAATTTTTTTCATCTAGATAAGTCAAGGAGTATTTATTTTACTTCATTTTTGTCTTTTCTTTGGTATTATTATGTGGGTATTGCAGGAAACATTAGTTGTTTGGTGAAAGTGAACATTTCATATTTTAAATTTTTTCTTGCTAGATTTTAAAAAGTCTAGCATATCATTAGTTTTAAGGCAACAAATATTCTTTATATATTATGCATTCACTTAGAGGTCATGAAATTGGAGTATCACAGTTATAGAGAGATAACGTAAGAACCCCCAATTAGACACATTTTTTTTAAAGAAAAACTCAAATCAAATTATTTAATATTATTTATTTATTAAGAAATAATATACTCATTAATATGTCAGGTTACACGCGTGAAGCGCATACCCAGAAACTAGTTAAGAAAAACATTTTGTGAAATCATAAATATAACTTTGCAAATAGTGCAATTTTATCTCCTAGAAAATATCAAACTTCATTAAATGAAAGAATTAATATGGAAAAAATTTCAAACATTCATCTTGAATTTTGAACAATTAAAAAAAGCCTCAAAAATTCAGTTAATATGGAGGAATAGAGCTGCTACCAATGGATGTGGTCTATCCAGCAAATGGATGTCTATAATGGTTACTTGCAATTATGACTTAACTCAAACAAACTCCCCATAAACAAAACTCCTTATCGACTACGTTGTGGATACTATTGTATTCAGCTATGAAAATAAATATAGATCTCCAAACTTTTCTTCTAAGGAAAGAATAATCAAATATTGAAGAGAATTAATTATATTTTCCTCTCCGGAAAAGTAAAACAAATTACTCCCTAATGCTTCAACTTTCCTTTCATAAAAGCTTAAAACTCAGACATGGTTTGATAAATCAGGGCAAAACCCTAACGAATTGGTCTATTCAAGGAATTGAATGTTGAGTTGCAGTTACCAGTTCTCTTGCATTGTGATAGTAAAGTTGTCACAGCTAATCTTATATTTCATGAAAGGTACAAAATTAGGAAAATGTAAACAGAGGAGCAAATTATTTAGACTTTTTGCGATGCTCCAATGCTATTTTTGGCCCTTTTCCGTAGTACATATTAAGAATGAACAGAAAATGAAGTTATCTATACCCCCATATGATGTTTAATAAGAGAGGCATAGTGACCGTTTTCGTTACTCAAAAGAGTATCATGGTTTCCTTCCTCTGCAACGACTCCATTTTTCAAAACACAAACTACCTCTGCTTCCTTGATTGTTGATAATCTGTGTGCTATTATAATCGCAGTTCTATTGACCATTATTTGTTGTAATGCCATTTGGACCATCCTTTCAGATTCTGCATCAAGTGCACTGGTGGCTTCATCCAGTAATAATATTATGGGATTTTTCAAAATAGCTCGTGCAATGGCGATACGTTGTTTCTGACCACCTGAAAGCTGAGCACCTCGCTCCCAACCATGGTATCGTACCCCTGAACGAGCACAAAAAGTAAGCCTCCTACGTTACATATACATTACGTTATATTGAATTATTAATATTTTCTAACCCGCTGTAAGCTAGAAATGAACTTGTGTGCATTTGCCAATTTTGCTGCAGCTATTAATTCTGCTTCACTTGCATCTCCAGCTTCCTTCCCATACATTATATTGGCTCGGATTGTGTCGTTGAACAGAATTGGTTCTTGGCTCACAAGCCCCATTTGATGCCTTAGCCATTTCAAATTGAAATTTTGAATGTCAATCCCATCAAGCATAATTTGACCCGAACCAAAATTATAATATCGTTGTAAGAGTGAGATCACTGTAGACTTTCCACAGCCACTTTCTCCGACTAAAGCAACTGTCTGTATGTTCGTAATCAAATGTAAATGTTCATAATTCATGAAATACACAATGTTCATAATTCATATATATATATATGTATACCTGGCCACTCGATATTGTCAAGCTGAAGCCGTTAAGAACTTGGATGTTTGGCCTCGTTGGATATGCAAAGCATACTTGTTTAAACTCGATATCTCCTTTGCTTTGGTCTAAAGTTAAACCGTCCTGTTTACTCGAATCAATCTTTGAATTTCTATCTAACATAGAAAATATTGAAGCAGCAGCAGTCTTAGCTTTTGAAAAATCATTCATAAAGGTTGATCTAGAAATAGCTACAGATGTCAAATACACAGCAAGGAAAACCTGCGAGGACATATGAGGCGGACTTATTATATGATATTATTGTCAGATCGCAGTTGCTTGCCTGCTGAAACATGTTAAGTAAATACTTACGCAGAAAGTAGCAGAATTTGAAATTGTCCCATTATCTACAAGGCTAGCGCCAGCGTAGCCACTTGCTGCATATACAAGGAAAATGAATGACGATGTAATACCATAACTGATACCACTAATCATCTCTTTTCCAGTCGCTGCCATTATTGGGACGTCACTTTCCTTTTCATATAGCTCCACCACCTTCTCTTCTACACAAAATGAAACAACTGTTCTTATATTACTGACGGCATCATTGACTACTCGACTTGCTTTCTCGTACTTCTGCAACAATAAAAACAAAAGAAGAATAAGGATTCAGTTGCATATTAACAGACATTTTATCGTTATAAATGCTTCTTGACAAACCTTTGCATCAGTACCAAATCCTTTAGCAAACTTGTTCTGAACATAAATGCTGGCCATCATAAATGGTACCATGGCTAAGATAATAAGAGACAATAACCAACTTGCTCGAAAAGCAATCACAATCCCAATAATTGCAGCTGCAAGATCTTTAGTTATTTTTGCCAATATATCCCCCACTAGAACTCGAACAATAGTTGCATCAGTAGAGAGCTTTGTGGCTATCACTCCAACGGAGTTCTCTGGCTCATCAAACCAACCAATTTACATGTGGACAGCCTTTTGAAAGCACATCGATCTAATTCGTTGGATCAACTTACAACCAGCCACGGTAAAAATAAATGTCTCTAGTGGAGATAAAATCAGCAATATTGTTCCAAGAACCACAATCATGAGTGACCAAAATTGTGAATCTTTCTTTAGTTCATCAGGTGGCTCATAAAATGATTTAAGTATGCTGGAAAACATTAAACCAAAAACTGGGAGGACGGAACCAGAAACTGTTGCAACTACTGCTCCCACAAGAAGAATAGAAAACTCGGGCTTATTCAGATGTGCGAGGCGAATAATATGACCTTTTTCGAGATTTTTAGATACTTCTAAATTAGCATCGGAACTTTTTGGCAATATAGTCTCAGGAATTCCTTTAACTTCTGTAGTATCATAATTTTCACTGGATTCTGGTCTTGACTCAGTAGAAAGAAGTTGTGAATCATCGAGGCAAAGTTGCTCTTTTTCTTGATTTACTTCCAGCAAGCAAATAAGTTGCGAGTATGCTCCCTCAGGATCTTTCAATAGCTCAAAGTGTTTACCTGAGATGTGTGATGAGCGTTAGCATTCAATATCCGAGAACATTGGTTTTATATATATGTGTGTGTGTGTGTAATTAGCTCAAGTCATTCAGCAGTACTTCGAGAAAATATGTAGAAGAATTCATACACATTTGTTTATACCTTCCTCAACAATTGTGCCTCGATGAGTGACAGCAATATTATCAGCATTCCTCACTGTACTAAGGCGATGCGCGACTATTATGGTTGTTCTATCAACCATAATTTTGTCAAGTGCTTCTCGGACAAGACTCTCTGATTCAGCATCTAGAGCACTTGTTGCCTCGTCTAGAAGTAAAATGCGAGGGTCTTTCAGAATTGCCCTTGCTATAGCTATTCTCTGCTTTTGTCCATCAGAGAGTTGAGTTCCACGTTCACCGACATTTGTCTCTATTCCCTACAGGAAAATTCATTCCATTAAACATAATCTACGTACGTACATCATATATTCTAATCAAATCAAACAAAAACACACCAACCTCGGGTAGTCTGTTAATAAATTTAGATACATTCGCAATCTCAATTGCTGCTTCAATTTCTTCTTTGGTGGCTCCATCTTTCCCATATGCAACATTTTCCTTGATGCTAGTTGAAAACAATGTAGGTTCTTGACTTACTAGAGCAATTTTCTGTCTAATCCACTTAACCTGAAACTCTTTGAGATTACGTCCGTCTATAAAAATCTCACCTGATTGTGGATCATAGAATCTCTCAATTAAACTAATAATCGTGGACTTTCCACTTCCGCTTCCACCAACCAAAGCAGTAGACTTTCCACTTGGGATTATCAATGAAAACTCGTTGAGTATTCTCTCTGTTGGTCTACTTGGATAGCTAAAACAGACATGTTTTATCTCTATATCTCCACGGATATCGTCCAAAATTATCCCACTATTGTTGTACACATCAATCTCTGAATTTCTGTTTATAGTCTCAAACATCTCGTACGCAGCAGCTTTCCCTGCAGTAACTGTAGCAAAGCAAGGAGATGCCTCACCTATTGACCTACCAAAAAAAGAAATGTAAATGATGGATCATCACATTAAGACAAATTTAAAGATTCATCGACACTCACATTGAAGCATTTAACACAGCTAGAGTTATGGTCAACACTGAACCTCCTGTGTAACCTTTCTCCAGGATCATCTTTCCACCATACCAGAAAGCCAAAGCATAATTGCAGAAGAGAATAAATTGGAACAATCCGAAGCCTAAGCCATTTGCAAGTCCTTCATGTTAGGGTTTTGCCCTGATTTTCTTACCATAATTTAAGAATTATTTTTCTTTAAAGAAAAGATAGAACATTACCATAAATGTTTTTACTTTTCCTGAAAGGAAAATATAATATTCTTTCATATTTGGTTTATTCTTTCCTTTTAGGAAAATGTTTTAGAGTAACTAGTCATTTTCTAGTAAGAAAAGGTTTTAGGCCTCTATAAATATAGGTTTGTTTCTTCTAACACGAGAACAATAACATCCACAATGTAGTCGTTTAAGAGTCTTGTTTATGGGGAGATTTATTCTCTCGAAAGTTTCAATGTTTTTCTTTATATTAGTTTTGATATAATAATATTTTGATTTTTCATACAAGTTTTTGTTATCTGATTTATCAACTATATGATTTGCAAATTGTAAGCTTCCGCATGACGCCCTAATCACCCTTAATAACCCAACAAGTGGTCTCAGAGCACATGGTTCAATGATCCAATGGTTCAACAAGAATGAAGAAAGGTTCAGGTGGTTTCAAATCAATTTGCAATCAACGTGATGATAATAAAGATTTTTGTGTTACTACATGTGGGGAAATTTTCAAATATATTTTCAACAATCCTGCTGCTCTATCCTTAAAAACAAAATCAATTTTCAACCCCAACAAACTTTAATGCTCGGGCTCCACTTTTAACTCATGCATCTTACTTTTAACGCATGAGCTCCACTTTCAACTCATGCATATTACTTTTAACGCATGAGCTCCACTTTTAACTCATGCATCTTACTTTTAATGCATGAGCTCCACTTTCAACTCATGCATATTACTTTTAACGCATGAGCTCCACTTTCAACCCTGTTCATCACTTTTAACACAGGGCTCCAATTTTAACCCATATCAATTTTAAATCATGGTAAGCAGCAGTGATATATGAAGATTGTGTGAAGAAAGAAGAACAAGATTATCATGCAATGAAGAAGACAGATCAAGCTTTATCAAGAAAATCCTGCCAAAAGGGGAGATTTGTTAGGGTTTTGCCCTGATTTTCTTACCATAATTTAAGAATTATTTTTCTTTAAAGAAAAGACAGAACATTACCATAAATGTTTTTACTTTTCCTGAAAGGAAAATATAATATTCTTTCATATTTGGTTTATTCTTTCCTTTTAGGAAAAGGTTTTAGAGTAACTAGTCCTTTTCTAGTAAGAAAAGGTTTTAGGCCTCTATAAATATAGGTTTGTTTCTTCTAACACGAGAACAATAACATCCACAATGTAGTCGTTTAAGAGTCTTGTTTATGGGGATATTTATTCTCTCGAAAGTTTCAATGTTTTTCTTTATATTAGTTTTTATATAATAATATTTTGATTTTTCATACAAGTTTTTGTTATTTGATTTATCAACTATATGATTTGCAAATTGTAAGCTTCCGCATGACGCCCTAATCACCCTTCATAACCCAACACTTCATGTATACCCGATTTGTATGCCTTTTGTAAGGACTTGTTATACGCCTCGAAAGCCTGTTTTTCACCTGTGAATGATCCAACCTATAGACATAAAGTGAGATTTAGTACTTATCTAAAACACATAAATGAATAAACATTAAGTTAGTCTTACTGTTCTGATGGAACCGATTGTTTGCTCAACTACATTGGCTGCCTTAGAATAAGCTTTGTGTGACTGCGATGCCTGTCTAGACATGAGGAGGAACATGACACCGACAACTATTATCAGTGGAATGACAGGTGAAACCATAACAAGTGCTAGAAGCCACCCCTTGATGAATGCAATAGAAAATGCTCCTATAAACATTGTTATGCACCTTATCATCTTCCCCATCTGACCATAAGCAATAGTTAGAATTCATAATATACATATATATAGCTCTAGTTACATATTTCCCAAACTTTTTCATATATCGTCATACCTTATCACCCATAGCATCTTGTATGATAAAAATGTCACCAGACATTTTCCCAATAACTTCACCTGTATTTACTTCCTTATCAAAGAAACTAACTTCTTGTCGCAGAAGGCTTTTTAAATACAACACCCTTAGTTGTGCAGCTTGTTGCTCTGCAGTTAGTGTCCAACAACCAACCTCTACCAAACAAATAACACAAATTTTTAGCAACTTTTGCTATTAATTCATACTTGAAACAAAATTTAGCTTAGTTCTTTAAGACTTATGAAGCGTTGCTGATACACCTGAACCAATGACCAAATAAACAAGTTTTAATGATACCTGAAAAACAAAATAGCTTAACATACAATGGAAACAAGGTTCATATACTATGAAAAATTATAAATATGTCGCTATTCAACACACAAACTTAAGAAAATTTTGCAACACCTTAACCACTGTGCAAACCTTCAACTTATATCAAGACACGTTAATACTGATACATATGTACCTATAAAACAAAACTAAAATTCTGGCAGGGACAAGTGTAGCTCCGTGCCCGCCCCTGCCTTAAAGCAGGGATGTGGGACTCTCTACACATGCACATTTCTACTAGGCATTCCATCAAATAAGTTGTCTATCAAGTGGTGAAAAAACATTCAACAAAAGACAAAAATATTTCACTATCCGTTTTATATCAAGCAATTGGTGGCGTAACTCTCATATAACAGTTAACACAAGATGTGTAGGTGGATTGACCCATCTAGGTCCCATTAAAATAGGATCCACACAAGAAAAAGCACTTGTCATTCGTCTAGTTAACATTATTTTTTTTAATTACAACTGCTGCACTTGACTAAAAAGATAGAAAGGATCTTTCTCGCTTATATCAAGGGAGGACGAGGGAGAGAGGAAGGGCACATTACGTTTTTTATGAGGTTTAAATAAACCATCTACACCAACGTAGGTAGGAAGCTCACCAAGTGAGATCGCCCTCAAATTCTGTTCTAGTTTATGCAAGTAAATAATGTGTCTCACAAAAGGATGTTATAACCACATATTAGGTGTCATGCCGAAGCTAACATAACAAACCTTGAAAGGTCATGAGTAAGAAGACAAACGAGAAATATGCCAAAAAGACACAAGCATTTTATAATGGGGTGAATTCGGTCAATCGACCTACATCCACAAGAGGAGATGACCAATTCACTATATAAAAGAGAGTACAAAATATATACAATTCACTCAGAATACAAAGAGGTTCACACAAATGTTAACACAACACTTGTGTCTCACCATTTATCTCCCTACACAAAACTCTCAAAACCCCTAGAACTACACTGTGATTGCTACTTAGAGAGTCATAAATATTTTCCTACAAGAAAAGGACTAGTCAGATATAGAGATTAATAAAAGGAAAAAGCAATTATGATAAGAAACTCAGGACTATCATAAATCATCTAATATATATATATATATATATATATATTACCTTGGAAACTTGTTGAAGAACAGCTGAAGTTAGGTTTAGTCTAAATGCATCCACCAATTTCCCAAACAAGAGAGGCACAATAACTTGGCATAGTCCAGTCCCAAAAGCACCTATTGTTCCCAAAAACATCAATATTTTATCAATATTATCAGCAAATGAAAAGAGTTTGTAAAATGGAATAGTATTGATGATGTTAATGCTTCTCTCTTTCTTAATTTCATTTTCCTTTTTAACACTATAGTTGTTATTAGACATATTTGGTTCTCTAACAAAAAATTATTGAGCTAAGAATGGAGATATATTTATTTGAAAAGTGATAGTTGAATGTATTTAAGTGGTATAATGAAACAAGATGCTTTGCACGATTTAGATTTTTCTAGGTTGTTATAAAAATAAAATAAAAAATTGTAGTTGATATAATAATATATAAATATGTTTGACCCTTGCAATATTAGTGTAAAATGTGGCACTAATAATATATAAATATGTTTGAGTCCCTTTGCAATATCTTTTAGTGTCTCTACCTCGATAGGTGATTCTTTAGTGGCAGATCGGGTGTATATCGAGCGTGTGTAGTGATATTTTCGAATAGTGAGACTTGGGAAGACCTGATTTACTTGACCTGTTTGACTCAAATGTGATATTGGGTATGGATTGGTTATCTCCCTATCTTGTGGTCCTAGATTGTTATGTTAAGACCGTGACCCTAGCTTATTCCGATTTGCCTTGATTGGTGTGGAAGGGTACTTCGTACTCTGAGTTCGTATCCGAAGGGGGTGATATCTTTTCTTCGTGCTCGTCACATGATAGAAAAGGGGTGGATGGTGGGCTGACGAGAGTGTGTCAAGCAGGATTGACAGACAAATTCCCGCGTAACTAAGATTTTCACTTTTACTTGACTATTTTAGCATATTAACATAAAGACAAAAAAAAAAAATTCGTTTTACCATTTGTTTTAATTACTCATTTCAAATGACTAGATCTGGGAACATGTGTTGCATGTTTATCCCAAAATACTTCATATAAATTTTGTATTGCAAAATCCATCATTGTTTCGATAGGATTTACATATATCTTCCTTATAAAAAGAATACACCTTTAACTATAAAATTGACTAAAAGTGCATAAAGTAAAAATAACTAACTATAGCACAAATTAATATTCAAATGAGGATGCTAAAATACCACATGCTAGGCAAATGTATACAAAGCAACAAACCATGGTAAATTCTCAATAATAATAACAACACAACAATAGAAAGTTGTACAATAACAACAAACAAGAAACATAAATGTTAAACTAAACAAATAACAAGAGACAAGAGAAGAGAGCATAGAGATTTTCTCATAAATTTTTTTCCAATTGGTTTAAGTGTGTACATTATTGTGTCAAATGTCACTATTTATAGGATAGCATTGAGGAACACAAAGAGTTTTCATAAATATGATACTAATCCATTTGAGATTATCGATGAGAGATGAGAGTAAAATACATAATGAATATAATTAGTGGGAGTTACATACATTTACATAAGGGGGAACCCATCGGTAGCCCCCTAAACTTGGCACCAATTTTCACTTAGACACCTTAACTAAGCTTTGTTCATTTTAGACACCTCATGTCATACTGCATTGTGTCATTTTAGCATTTTTTTTAACAATCAGCCAAATATATAAGGTGTGTGTAACACACTCGCTGATGACGTGTCAAAGTGGCAAATTAAATAAAAACACGTGGCATATATATTAAAAATAATTTTTAAATAATGATATTCCAAAAACTAAATAACATGTGGAATTTTTTACACAAAAAATTTTAAAAAAAATAACCCAACCCCACCAAGTTATCTTCTCCGCCCCACCCACCCCAACTCCTCCCCACCCACCCAGATCGTCTTCTCCACTATTCCCCCACCCACCCAGCGTCTTCTCCACCTCTGCCCACCCTAACCCCAACCCCTTCCCCAATCGTCTTCTCCACCCCTCTCCACCCCACCCATCGTCTTTTTCAAGATTTTTCGTTGCCTTTATTCTTTGCGACAACATGAATCGTAGCCCTTCTAATGTGTTGAAATTTAATTTTTTTGTGAAATCCCTGCGTGTTGAAATTCGTTTTATTTGTCTGTAGCATCATCAAAACTATTTCTCCATGGAAGGAGTTCAAGTTTTGAGAGATGGTGGCTGAAAAATGAGGAAGAAAATGAAAAAAAAATAAAATAAAAATATTAAATAAGCCTTTCATGCGCTAGTATTGAGTGTATTACACTCACTATGCCATGTCAGTAAAAAGTGTCAAAATGACACAACGGACCCCTACTTGAGGTGTCTAAAATGAACAAAGCTTAGTTAAGGTGTCTAAGTGAAAATTGGTGCCAAGTTTAGGGGGCCACCGATGGGTTCCCCCTTTACATAATGAAGAGTTAGTGGTAATTTATGTATACTAATATGATGATTTACTATTTACTATTTAATGTTTAATTTATTAAACAATTTATAACATTTAAATGTAATGTAGAAATAAAACTATAATCTAAGGATAAAATATGTAAAAGAATTCAAATATATTAAATGTGTAATGGGAAATCATTATGACTAATTATTAAAAAATTCATAGTAACTATGATTATGAAAATCATCACTATTACTACGTGGAAGATGATAAGATTGTTGGTTTTTTCTTGCTAATAAAAACTTGCAATTTAATAATGAGTATTGAATTGTAAGTCTAGCTGGAAATAGGAGTATTAATTACCATAATACGAACAGTCAAAATTCATTGAATCCCAAAATAAATATTAAATGGAAAATATAATATTTTAAATAATTTCAAGAAAATAAATTAATAGTTAAAGGATATTTTCGTAATTCAACTTTTGATTTAGATTCTTCCCACTTTTAATATAATATATGATGATATGATATGATATGATGATAACTTGCAATTTAATAATGAGTATTGAAAATAGGAGTATTAATTACCATAATACGAACAGTCAAAATTCATTGAATTCCAAAATAAATATTAAATGAAAAAAATAATATTTTAAATAATTTCAAGAAAATAAATTAATAGTTAAAAGGTATTTTTGTAATTCAACTTTTGACTTAGATTCTTCCCACTTTTAGTATATATATATATATATATATGATTTCTCACATCTGTTAAAAACTATACACCAATCAATATGAATGCTATTGGTAATATATACATTTTATTAGTTCATTTAGTATTCCTCAAGGAATGTGCAAAGTCCATCGCAGATAAGTAAAATTGAACGAGGGAATATTTAGTATTTACTTTCTCTATCTCATTTCATTTCATGTGGTACAATTATTACTTTTTAAAATATGTATATTATATTAGTTAGTTATGTGCCTGTTATAGTATTTGCCAGTTTATATTTTATTATATTAGTTAGTTATGTGCCTGTTAACAGAAGTATGGGAAAATATTTATGTAATATTTTTTCTTCATCTCCATTGGCGTGTCTACTTCAGCAAGAGAATTTTTGAAAAAAAATTTAAAAGTTACTTTCTTTTGCTTAAATTTAATTTAATTAGTGTATAATTTTTTCGAAATTATAGGACCTGCTTTAGCTATCTTTAATGATAGCTTTATTATTTTGAATGTCAGTAAAAAATCATTAATCTATGATAGAAAATATTTTAATTATGAACATTTCAATGAAACTTGAAAAAAATAATGAAATGATTTACTACCACATAAATATATATTTATAATTTGTTTCAGAGTAAAACAAATTTAATCAATGCCACCTAAAATTTATAAATATAAATAATATTTATCTAGTATTTATTTTACGCTTCATAAGATGATTTCATATCATTTAATTAATACCATTTAACAAATAAATTGTGAATAAATATTAAACTCATGCACCATACAAAATTTTCATAAGTAGGTACAATACAAGTTGAAGATAGTCTAATAAAAGAAGCTCTTTAACTTATCTGGCTCGAAAGCCACCAAGACAAACAAAGAGAAGTAAAGCACTGTATATGTACTCTCTGTTAGGTTTTATTTGCCCTGAGATTCTTATCATAAATAGATTTTTAGGAAAAGGTTTAGGATCTGCTAGTTCCTTTCTTGTAGGAAAATGTTTAGGACTCTATAAATAAAGTTTTATTCCTTCTAACTTAACATTCACAATATAGTCTTAGGGTTGTTGAAAGCTTTGGTTAGGGGGGAATTTGTGGGACACAAGTGATATGTTATTACTTGTGTGAACCTCCCATGTATTCCAAGTGAATTGGTTGATGTTATTTCTCTCTATATTTTGTACTTTCATATTTATATATTGAATTGATCATCTCCTGTGTGGACGTAGGTCAATAAATCGAACCATGTTAAATCTTTGTGTCTTTTGGTATATTTCTCGTTTGTCTTCTTACTCATGGTCTTTCGAGGTTTACTTTGCTAGCTTCCGCATGACACCGGATTATTTCGATCCTAACACTCTCTACGTCCCATATTAGATGGTTACTTTCTATTTTATATGGTGATTAAGAAATAATTAATAAATTGATCAATTTTACTATTTTTTCCTTTGTTTGTATTAATTAGTCTCTTGAAAAAAAAAAAAAGAAATTTTGAATCTTCAAAATTTGTTTAAACTTTCAAAGACCATATTAGTTGTAGAAGTAAAATAGAAAAAAAAAAACCAATTAATTCTATCATGATTTAGTAAGTTATCAATTAATATATGATAAATATTTTTAGTAAAATGTCCATCTAAAACGGGACGGAGGAAGTATGAACTAATTGATTAGTTCCTACTTTGTCTGCCTCGACTTTTTCAGTCACAACCAAAGGTAGAACTGTTCATTCTAATTATTATATATATTAGTTAACCTAAAGCGTGCTCATTCCATAGTTTAGACATCTGATTTTTAAAAAATAAATAAAAGTAAGTTCATTTGTAAATATCCTTTGAGCGACCCTATGATATTTAAAAAGATCCTTAATTCTCAAGTTAATTAGTTTTATCATTTAAATACAACTGTAGCTAATAATTTTTTATTTATAATATAATATAATATATCATTGAAAATGCAATCTAAAACAGGTAGGCAATCCCGAAAATATTGTTACGTATAATCTGATATTATCCATTACAATACACAATTATTTATTTTGTATATATATAATATTGGAGTCCCAAATTATTAACATTTTGAAGTATATGTTAAAATTTATAAATGAAGACTTTAATTTGATACTTATCGTACTAAATATGTCATAATATTTGTATGATTATTATATTATCAGAAAGGTGAAGGTTTGTGCATGTACATCGTCCTATCCTCTTTAGATGTTATTTGTGGATTATACTAAGTAAGTTATTATTATTATTATTATTATTATTATTATGGTTGTTGGGACCCTCTAACCACTTACAACATCTATTTCCATGAATTCCCAAATCCACCATCTGGTGAACAATATTCTTCAAACTAAGAGAGAGATGGATTCTTTCATTGCTCACATTACTAGATCAAGTTCAATTTGTAGGTGTGCTTGTTTGTGAAGACACTAAAATGTTCTATTTTTTCTACTTTGCTTTACATGTTGTTTGGATGGTTTTTACCTATTGTATTGTATGTATAGTATATATTTCGTTTTTAAATATAATATTTATTTGATTGTTATTAAAATTTATTATATTGTTAAATCCCCACCAAGAGTGATTAATTTGGTGGAACGTTCCCGTCCTTACCTTTTTTTCTCTTCTAATTATATTGTTAACTATTATATTACTTTCCATGGTTCAATTTGTGTCTTACTTTTATGTTTAGTTTGTTTTATTGTTTTTTTTTTTTTTTTTTTAAATCATTATTTATAATCAGTAACTCCTTAATTGCAAGTTAAAAAGTCTTATTTATTTTTAAATTCTTTTTTTTTGTCAAAGTAACACACATAAAATGAACGGACGGAGAGTACTTAATATTATTTAGATGTATATTCGCCTCTAATACATAGTTATACATCATCTATACACAATTATATATTATTTAAATAATATCGATACATTACAAACATGGAGTCATTTTGTTGAAAATAATTTGTGTTGACTATACATATTGGTATAACTCGTTAGAAAACTTATTTCAAGAACTTCAAAAATCCCTAAAGATTCAAGTCATGTATTTTTTTTAATTGGGTCGAGGGGAATTATAAGGGGGTAGAAAATCAAACGCTCACTAACAAGATGAAAATTCTGACAGCGATTTCTTACCATTAAAATTCAATGTACTTATGTGGGAAAATGGCCAAAAGCTCCCCCAACCTATAGCCGGATTCCCAACTACACACTCATACTTTACGGGGGTCCTATTACCCCCCTGAACATTTTTTTTTACTTATTATCTCACCCTTATTTGCTGACATGTCCAAGAAGGTGAGACCAACTCCCTTAGGCGCGTAAGAAGAGAAAATCAAACGTTAAAAGCTGAAGAAAACTACACGTGTGAGTCCAAATCAGCTATATTAAATCTCCAATGGTATAATCTCATCTCTCCCAAAATTAAACTCTCTTTTTCTTCCTCTTTTTCTCAATTCTTCTAATAGTTGAAAAATCTCCAATGGTATATTCCTTCATTCTCTCCCAAATCAGCTTAAAACTTGAATTTACTTGTCAAAGCATTCAACTGTAGTTTCAATTTCGAAAAAGCTTGAAGCTTTAGGGCTTGTAATTTCTCTGATTTCATAGTTAGGGTTCAAAATTTTTCTTCAAATTCATTGTTTTTTTTTTTTTTTTGCTTTGTTAGGGTTAATAATGGCAAATGCGGACTTGAATAAGCTTTGTATGGAAGAATCAGACCCAATGCTCAAAGCCGTTGTGCGATGCAAACATGACATTTTACTGCATATGCAAACTTCTTGGTCGAAGTCAAATCCCGGAAGGCAGTTTTGGTCCTGCCCCTACTATGGTGTATGTGATTTCTCTTCTTCTATTATTTATTTCGTTGAATTTAATTGATGTTAATGTACTAATTTGATATTTCAGTCTAAGAATTGTAAGTTTTTTCGATGGAGAGACAAAGAAGAAGTCGACCCAAGATCAAAATTTATTCTCCCAAAATTGGTGAACAAAATCAAAGAGTTGGAAGAAGAAGTTTTGAGGAGGCAGACACAAATCAATGAGCAAGTTATCAACAATAACAATGGTGTAGGTTCTATTGGAAGGTGTAGGTTCTATTGGAAGATCATTTTGTGTGTTTTGATTTGTGTTGTTGCTATGTTTATCAACAACCTATTCCAAAGTAGTGAATCAAGTATTGATCTAGTTGAATTGGCATAATAAAAAATTACGTTTTACTTTGTCATAGTAAGGTACCCTATGTTAGATTTTGATGTAATAAGGAATTCTGTTTTTCTTGTAATACTTTGTATTTATGTCTCTATTTATGTCAATGAAGATTCCAACGGATGATTGTGCAATTTTAAATTAGTTATTCAAGCAAATGAGAAAACAGTAGAATGCTTTAATACATCGTTTAGTCACAGCCCAAAATCAAAAGGCATAGAGAAAATATTGTCATAGAATGTCATTGACAACCCAAAACAAAAACAGAAGTCGTTTGGTACTAATACATCAACATTCAACATCAAAAACTAAAGGGGATAGAGAAACTATTGTCAGTCACAACCCAAAACAAAAACAAAATTCGTTTGGTACTAATACATCAATATTCTACATAGAAAACAAAAGGCTTAAAACAATGCTGCAATATTACATTTTCCATGGCTCCTTGGATTGACTTGGATTGTTTGAACTACTTCCTTTTGGTTTTTTTTTTTTGTTGCTCACTCATTTCTTGAAGTTTTTTTTGTTGATATTGCTGATTTCCCTTTCCATTTAAGCTTGCTTGCAGTACTTGCTTTGAAACCAATATCACCAGTTATGTCAGCTGATCTTGTCACTTTGGTTGCATTAGTAGAGAGTATCTTAAAGCTTGGCATGCCAGGCTGCACCCAATTTATGAAAAATAATTAGTAGCAAAAACTTAATTTATGAAGATGATTGATATAATTAGTGGTAAGTACTTACACTAAATGCTTTGAATCCATTTTCAGCTTGAAACATACCCATTCCCATGATTGATGATTTTTTGTATGGGATTGTGCTTTCACTTCCCCTGCTCGTTCTTCTTTTACTAGTAGTTGGCAATGAAGTAGGTGGTGCTGGACGTACTGGATGTTCAAGATATGCAGGATGTGCAGAAGGTGTTTTTCTTGGTCTTCCTCTTTTACTAGTAGTAGGCAAAGAAGTTGTAGTAGGTGGAGGAGGAGCACTAAGTGTTGGATATGTAAGTGGTGCTGGAGGTGCAGTAGGTGTTTTTCTTGGTCTTCCTCTTCCCTTTTTTGCTGGGGGCTCACCTTTTGTTGATATATTCTAAATATACAAAGAAGAAGTTAGAAAATGATTATAGTTAATATCAATACAAGTAAAAATATTACCTTTGGTCTGCCTCTTCCCCTGCCTGAACCTGATGTTTTGCCTCTTCCCCTACCTAAACTTGATATGTTGCCTCTTCCATTACCTGAACCTGATGGTTCCTCCCTTGCTGATGATTGAACATTTTGTGGATAACCTCTCTTGTTATGACCTCTACCATTACAATTACTGCAGGTCATGGCAAGTCCAGTTCTAGGTAACTTTCCTGATTTCTTTGTTTCTCTAGCTTCTTTCCTTCTAAGCTTACCTGGCCTTCCAGGCATGTTTTTAATTTCAGGTGGTGCAACTGTTGGATTAGTAGATATAGGCCACATTTCCATGTTTGTGATTGGTTGAAGAACATTAGCATAGGTTCTCAAGTAAGTTTCCTTACTGTAGCAGCTATCAATATAGTCAACAGGATCACATTTCTTGAAGTATATTGCATCCACAACATGTGCACATGGTATGCTCTTTAATTGCCATACCCTACAGCTACAAGTTCTCCTGCCAAGATCCACAATGTGTTGACATAGTCCCTCTCTCACTTCAAACCTAGCAACTCCATTAAATTCAATACTACAATTCATTAACCTTTCAATATTTTCTTGTAGTACCTTCAGAGCCATTGGAGAGAAATTGCACTTCCAAGTATTTGTAAACTCCCTTAAATTACCTATCCTTGTCATCATCTTCACTCTAAACTCTTCAAACATAGTAATAATTGTCTTGTGCCTTGCTGCCAATATCCATGCATTAAAACACTCAGACATGTTATTATCTATAGAATCACATTTTATTCCAGTATTGAAGTAAACCTTACACCAGTACTCTATGTTGTAGTACATTAAGTCATCCATCATTTTTTTTTGGACCAAGACACTTCATCTTCTCCACATTGTTTCTTAATTGAGACTCAAATATACTTTTGGCAATCCTCCAGAATTGTTGTCTTCTTTGGAGGCCTCTCCAGTCCTTAGCCCAGTTAGCTAAGATGTGTCTAGCACACATTTTATGTTCTGCAGTAGGGAATAAATCTTGAATGGCTGCAGACAATTCCTATAAATATATGTAGTTATGTTATAATAACATATGCAACATTAAAAATAATAAGTACAAATAAAAAATTTAAAAGTACACATACCTTTTGCATATCTGTAATCAAGGAGAGATCTCCACCATCTCCTAGTCCCAAATCAGTCTTTAATAGCATGACAAACCATGTCCATGTATTTTTGTTCTCATACTCAACTACTGTCCAAGCTAGTGGCAACATCTGGTTATTACCATCCCTGGCAACAACAACTAACAACTGCCCTTTGCAAACCCCTTTAAGGAAACAACCATCTAAACCTATGCACTTCCTACAATTCAAGAATGCTTTCTTCAATGAATCAAAACAGATATAAAAGCTTTTAAATACAGGACTACCATGTGTATCAGGTTCATCCAATTTAACAACACAAGTGGTTCCTGGATTGGTCCTTAGTAGTTCATCCTTGTAGTAAAAAATTCTTCTAAATTCAAAAATATGATCATCTATAATATCTTTCAACACCTTAGCTCTTGCTCTCCTAACAGTAGTCTTGCCAACATGAACTTTAAGCTTCTTTCTAATTAGGTCTTGCAACTTCAAAACTCTTATACCTGGCTGCTCAAGGATTCTTTGTCTAGAGACTGTAGATATGTACTTTGCATTACACAAATAATTTTTGGTTGTTGAATTACAAGTATGCTTTGGATTGTAAGTCTTAATCATGAAATCATTTGTTGTGTTGTCAAGACATGCATACAAAAGCCATGGACAACTATCCTTGCACCTAACTCTAACTCTTTTTGGCTCATTCACCCACTTCTCTACTTGAACTCTTCTTTGGGCAACATATTTAGTTACTGCTCTTCTAAATTCATTCACATCTGAAAAGACCATACCCAACTGCCATACAACTTTCTTAGCAGTAGGGTCATGAACAATTTTTTCTTTTTTGTGCTTTTCCTTCTTGATGTATTTACCCTTCTAGGAAAATTAACCCAACCAGAATCAGAATTGTGTTTATCTTCATCACAACACTCATCTTTATCTATTTCAAAACTGTCAGCATCAGAACTTGGATAGTATGGCTCATTACCTCCTAACCTTCCTTCAACACTTATTTTTCCTGTTTCAGTTTCATCAAAACCTAAATCTGGTCCAGCTTCACCTAGTGGTTCATCAGCTTGTACTCTCTCATTTCTTGTTCTTCTTTGAAAAGTCCGTTTTTCAACCCTCAACTCCCTAACCTCCTCATGCACATCACTACCATAATCCTCATCATCATCTCCAACTAATTCACCTTCAGTATCAACACTCTCTTTAGTTGAGTAATCAGAACCATCTCCTTCCACTAAATCAGATCCAACTGGACCTATATCTATATTATTAGGATCTACATTAGTTGGATCTACATTAACAGGATCTGCAGTAGCTGGATCTGGATCTGTACTAGCAGGATTTGTAGTGGAAGTATTTGTAGTATTGATTGGAGTTAAGGTAGAAGATGCTCTAGCAGCAGTAGCAGTTGTAGTTTGAGGTATTGTAGTAAAAGGGTCCTCACCAGATAAAGTTTCATCAGCAACCACAATGTTTGGACCACAATTTGATTCAACCCTTTTATTGAAAGTTGAACCAGATTCCTCTCTATCCTCATGGCTAACATTTTCTAATAAAATAAGGTCGGGGTCCACAACTGCTTCATCAATCATGTGTTTCATATATATATCCATAATATCTCCATCTTCCAAAGAACAACATAGGTCTAAAATATCCATATCATTGTCTATATCTTCCAAAATGCCACTGTCAGGGGGTTTAATACTAAATGTGCAAGTTGTGGTGTATCCCAATTCTTTAATGTAGCCTCGTAATTCAAAATAGGACATCTTATCCACATCAACATCTAAAAATTCTGTAACTTGCCCACCCTTATATATTGGTTGTCCACTACTTAAATCTAACACCCCACCATGATACCATCTTAAGGTAACCAAAGTGAACTCACTCATCTCCTACCTGAATGGAATGAAAGAATAGAGAATATTTAAACTACACATCGTACATTAAACACACACAGTAGGTAAATATGAACATATCATCATTATAACAACGAAAATTGTAAACTTACTATGCCGTAGTATCATATCATTACGAATATATATAACATTAAACGAGAAAGGAAACATCACATGGCTAACAATATGAAGATAATATGGTATAAATTGAACAATGGAATGCTATTATACCAAAATTCAGTTATTGCTCTTCATTTTTTTTGTCAATTTCAAAACCCTAATCAAACACAATAATCAATATCGTTCAAAATCGCTAGTAAAGAACTAAAAGAACTAACCTTTACTTAGAGAAAACTTCGACCCAACAAACGAAGAAAGCTAAACGAACCTTGCCCAACCTTCCCAGCAAACTTCGATTGGAAGGAAAGCTCAGATCATGAAGAGAATGGGGGTGAATTTAGTCAGATCGAAAAAAGGTTAGGGTTTAGAGAAAGAAAGAGGAAACTGAAAGGATTAAGGGAAATTCGTGGGTTATGGGGTCCAGTCATTATGTGGTAGCGCGTGTAAACAAACATTTTATTATATCTGGTTTATGTGGACATGTCAGCAAATAAGGGTGAGATAATAAGTAAAAAAAACTGTTCAGGGGGTAATAGGACCCCCGTAAAGTATGAGTGTGTAGTTGGAAATCCGGCTATCGGTTGGGGGGGGAGGCTTTTGGACATTTTCCCTACTTATGTTGTTGTAATTGCAATCTACCCATTTTACATGTCTTCCTTTTATCATGGGTTTCTTGGTCAAACAAGTGAATATTTTACTGATTTTTTGTACTTTCAAATTTTTTGCTCTTTTAAATTAGTTTATGAATAAATTATTAGTCATTATTTCTTTAATCTCTGATTAGTTCTTTGCATATGAAGCAATTTTGATTACCTTTTTGTTCAATTGTTGGTTCTTAATTATTATTTCATCCGTTTTAATTTGTTTATCCTAAAAAAAATTTAAAATTTACTTTAAAAAAAAGGTTTCATTTTTTTAATAACTTTTTAAGTTCAACTTTCCACATGGCATCTTTAAGATTATAAGATTAAAGGACATTTTAATACATTTGATAAATCTTTTTATTTAAAACTACTAGATTCAATTTTTTTTTTGAATCTAGTAGTTTTAAATAAAAAGCCTTTAGGCTAAAGCCTTTATATCAAACGGGACTAGGTGGGAAACCAATAAAAAATAGTAAAAAATTAAGCCTCTAAGATAAGTTTTTTTTTGTTTGTTTTCTACCCGCTGTCTGGAGCCCACATTAGAGCTCCGGCTTAATTTGGATCATGCTCTGTTAGGTTCATTCTGGGATGGCGCTCCTAACATGATTTTCTCTATATATAGGGCTCGAACTCAAGACCTCTGATTAAGGGCGAAATAGTCTCACCACTACTCCACAACCCATATTGGTAGGTAAGTTAATTTTCACTATATATAAACATAGGACTAGTGGTGGATCGATGTTATCATGGAACACTTATTATGTTAAAAAAATCATATATGTCAATACGATTCTTTGGTGCACGAAGTTTCGAGACTATTACACCAAATCGAAGAACTGAACTTTTGATATAAAAAAAATACAAGCACTGAACCAAAAAATCTAAGAACCAAATTAGTTCAATTCGATTCGATTTTCCAATATTTATGCCCTACATATAGGACCATATCAATTATCAAGAAATATTATTAATTTTTTGCCAAAAGACTACTCAAAATTTGTATAATTTCTTTTCAATATATTTAAAACTTAAATTATGTCGTCAAAGATATGAAACGAAATCTTAGGATCCTATTAATTAGGACTTAATTATAGTGTTCAAGTAAAGATTCAGCAACGTGGAGGAAGATAGAAATTATTTAATAATTTTATTTTATCCCAATTTTTGAATTATTATTTTTCATTTACAACAGAAAAAGTAAATCTATATGGACTCCCAATTTATTAATAGAAGATATTATTGAAATTGATTATAATTAGTAACCAACGCCTTTTTTTTTTTTTTTTTTTTAATGAATAGACATAGTCAGAGTCAAGCCTAACCCCTCACATTAAGGGTCCACAACTATGGTAATGGCTTAAATTTTTTAAAAAAGGGTTATCAATAAGTAATCTAATATTCAGAAAAAGAATTAATTATATTAAGAATTAGTATGAATTGTGATGGAATGATTTGAATTTTTATACTTTTAATCAGGGATATCAAATTTTTACTTCTAGGAATTAAAAGAAATTCCTATTAGAGCTCTACCCAAAAAATGTTTTCAGCAATGTGTGGATTCAAATTTCGTCCAATTACAATATAAATATCCAATACATAATTATATATGTATATATAAAAAAGAATGTTATACTCTCTTAAAAAAATTTTTTACCTGTTTAGATTAGTTCCTAAACAGAAGTTCGAATGTTTTTCAAAAATCATGTAATTTACTAAGTTGATAAATTATAGCTTTATTCTTAATTAAATAAGTGATGATTCGAGTTTAATTTTAATTCCATAAATAATAAAAATTCTCCTATTTAAAAAATAAAGTAGGTGTCCACACGACTCAGATGGTAACAATTATCCACACGTACCAACAATATTCTTTTCAGTAGGAGAATATCTTGTACATGAAGTCAACTCTTCTTGCACATCGATCATATAATTAACTAATTAATTAACAGCATTACATGTAAATACTTTATTAAAATTTGCATCATTGATGTGGATGTGATTTGATTTATATGTCCTGCTTATTATTTGAGAATTTAAAAACAATTTTTTTAGATCTTTTTTTTTAACTATATTTAATTGTTAACTATTATAATCTATAGAATCTTTATGAAAATTCTAAACATGTACATTTTAATTATTATGTCTATGACATAACGTGTGAAAGCGTGATCTTTCATTAATTAATACTCTTTCCGTTTCTATTTATTTATTCATTTTTTACTTGGCACACTTATTAAAAAATAATACTTCCTTTATTCATTTTTAATTGTTATGTTCCGCTTTACGAAATTTGACTAATTTTCAAAGTTAA
The DNA here is from genome assembly GCA_035578085.1 of Solanum pinnatisectum. Classification (NCBI taxonomy): domain Eukaryota; kingdom Viridiplantae; phylum Streptophyta; class Magnoliopsida; order Solanales; family Solanaceae; genus Solanum; species Solanum pinnatisectum. The sequence continues at coordinate 36,032,507 of CM069086.1, forward strand.
ATTAGATTACATTAATTAAATATTTTAAATAAAAAAAAATAGATATTCAAAAACTATATAAAAGTACTATAAATTCCAATTTTTGGCATATAAATATGATGAAAAAATACATCATAAAATGTTAGTCAAAATTATTATCGTTTGACTCCAAAAAGGGAAACTATAACAATTAAAATTGGACGGAGGTAGAAATTGATATAGTGAATTTATCATTTTACCCATATTAATAGATAGAATTTCAAAATAAATTTACTCATTAAAGAAGTTTTACCTCTTTTAAAAACATTAACTTTCAAAGTAAATTGAAAGGTATAATAGATAAAAATATTTTCTTTTGTTGTTTTGTCAAAACTAACAAATAAAAAGTTAAAATTAGACAAGTAAAAAAAGACAAAGGGAATAAAAATTCCTGCACGTGAAGTCAACGCTTCTTGCACAGGTCAAATAATTAATTAATAAATTAACCACATTAAATAAAAATTATTTTATTAAAACAAGCTGTGCACAGTTCTTTCTTAATCCATCTATTTTTTATTCGACGTTTGATATTTATATTAAGTTCAACTAATTTAGAATTGAACCGCATAGGATCAAAATTTCAGAAATTTTTATCAATTAATTTTGATTACATTATTTTTTGTCACAGCTAGTTGAATACGTTCAAATATTTATTCATAACATTTTTTATTCTTGTAGCTTTATTTTGACTTGGTTTTATATTATTAGTGTTGAATGGAAGAACTTACTCTGTTTTCTTACTGATTGTCAGTTTGTTGTTATGTTATAGTTTGGATTAAATTTCTTATGATTATTGTAGTTTACTTTGATGATTTTGTTATGATGCTTCTGTGGATATGGATTTGTGATTGTCGGCTGGTTTAATTTTATTTTGACTTTTGAATTACATGTTATTGTTCGTGTTTTTTTCTTTTTCTCCAATTGGGTTTATTTTTGTTCTTGTTGGTATATACTATAATATATATTGGCTTTTAATATATTGATCATGTGCATTTCTTTTTTTAAAGAATTTTCAGCCAGGCATGTTGTCATTTGATTATTATTATGTCTTATTGTGTTGTTGCCAATTGTTTATTCTATATATATAGTCAATAATTGGTATACAGAATTATCAAATGATATAAAAGAAATCATAAAAAATAGTACAATAGAAGGATTAAAAAATTCACTTCAAGAAGGAATAAGAAACCTTGTACAATTCATAGGAAATGAATTTCTAGATGGCGAAGGAAGCTCTATTCTAAATAGAGAAAAATTAAGAATAATTGCAAAAGAACAATTAGAAAAATTGCAAATATGCAAAATGAGCTATATTCAAGAATACACTTGTGAATTCGAAGAATATTATTATAAAATATTTGATAGCAGTAAGGAAATTCTGCCATATCTTGAAAAATATTATAAAAAATTATCAGGCTTTTGGGCCAAATATTTCAGAGAAGAATATAAAAAAGAAAATAAAGAAGGAGATATTCTTGGACAAAGAATATATTTCCTAAATAATAGGCTTGGACAATTATGTATGACACATAATGTACAAAGAAAAGTCAAAAGAATCAATACACAGATTTACTGTTTATATACTAATGCAGCAACCCAATGGGGATGCAACGATAGAGCATATAAGAAAAGAAAAAAACTTAGAAAAGGCTTAATAAAAAGAAAAAAATCTTTCAAAGAAAAATTATATACCAAAAAAGAGGTATTATAAAAAGAAAAATAATTTTAAAAGAACCACAGAAAAATGTAAATGTTACAATTGTGGCGAAGAAGGACATAAAAGCTACGAATGTAATAAAAAACATGTAAAAATATAAAAAATTGATAGATCAGAAATTGATTCAGATTTAGAATCTGTAACATCAATAAAAAGTGATGAAATCTACGAAGAATTATATGAAGAATTTTCAACTAGTTCAGAAGACTCTGAATAAATGAATAAAGAAATACAAGAACAAATAGACAATTCAGTACAAGTAATTGAGTCTGAAGAAGATCAAAGAGGATACGCTCTAAAAGCAACATTCGATGGTGAATTATTAAAGAAAATCCAAGGATTACAACTTAGGTTAAAAACGGAAGATAACATATTCAGCAGAATGCAAAGAATGCTTGCAAGAAATAAAATTTCATATCATGAAAATCAAGAAGTAGAAAAGGTAATAGAAGTTACCCAAACTACGGGAAAACATAAGTCAAATCTTTTGACCAGACCAATGATCGAACAGATCCAACAGAAAAAATCCTGAATGAAAAAGGAAAAAAATGAATTATGCTCATTTAGGTTGAATCCAAATTCTAGTTAAATCAACTTTTAAAGAAGGAATTAATTGTCCTATTGTAGTCAATCTTTCTGATGAAAGGTTCATTAATGCTAGAGAAAGAAATCTTGGTATAGTTGAAGGTAATTTAGCCTACACCAAGCTCCTATTTACATATTACCCAAAGTACTGTATTTCACTAAAGGATGCAGACTTTAATGATGCATTAAGCTTACATTTTCAGGTAAAAAGGAATGACCTATTCAAACTAGATAATCATATAATGAGTATATATTACCAAGCTTTGTATACAGTTACAAATTCCAATTATGGAAATGTATATAAAAACAAAGATATGATCGAAATAGATCAAAAATGCACAGGAATTGCAAGAATAGTTGAAGCAGAAATTCAACAGGCAATTATTCCAGAGGAATATGAAATCCATTTTACAAAAACAAAAGAGATAGGAAGCCCTATCAACAATCCAAGACTTTCGTTAGAATACGGAAGAAATTCTATAAAGAAAAGTATTTCCAATAGATATTCTAAGAAGATTCTTTAAATTACTAACATTACTAGAATTTCAGGAAAAATCTTTAATGGAGTTGAATGGAAAAAACAGGAGATCCTGATACAAACAGGTGCTATGGCCAATCATATCAAATGTATTATATTGGATGGATTACCAATATACGAAGATACTCCTTACATCTACAAAACTTTTGAAGGAGATAATTTTAGCTATATAAACATGGTAGATTTACTTATATAATTAGATACAATAAGAATAGCAGTTTCTTGTTATGTTACAAATCACAAAAGTGATCACAACCTAATCCTAGAAAATATGTTCCTTAATAGTCTTAATAACTATAGTATAGGAAAAAATGGGACAGAAATGAGTTATAAAAATGAAACTTGTTTTATACCAAAATATTAAAATATCTAAAGAAACGTCTTTTAGGGTATCTGTCTTCATAGAACTAACTTTCTATGATACAAAATTAACAACCTATTGTCAAAGTGACAATGGATCGGAAGTTAGTCTAGCAAAATCTTTTCTAATAAAAGATTGGGATAATAATAAAAACAACATTTCTATGATAGGGATTATAGGGGTAAAAGAAAGACTATCACAGTCAAAAGAAAAAGTAGAAATAATTTTAGGATAAAAAATTGTTTCTATAAATAAAATATTTGCCTATGATAAATTGGAAACTGATTTATTATTAGGTAATGATTTTCTCCAACAATTCCAAGATTATCATCAAACGATATATATGATAAGTCTTAAAACTCCCTGCGGACATTTTATCAAAGTCCCACGAAAACAAAATTCATATATTCTTGAAAAAGAAAATGAAAATTACAAGAGAAGGTATTTAGAAAATCTAAAGAAAATCTCTTGCAAATGCCTACATCTAGAACAGATTAAAAAGAATCTACAAAAATCTTATGGCGAAAATCCTTTGGAAAAATGGGAAAGGAATCAAGAAAAAACCATTTTAATACTTAAAGATCCAAGTATCATCATTAGAGTAAAACCAATGCTCTACAATGAAGATGATAAAAATGAGTTTAAAATTCACCTCAAAGAATTAATCAACCTAAAACTTATTAGGATGAGTAGAAGCCCTTATAGTAGTCCAGCATTTATGGTAAGAATTCATGCTGTGATAAAAAGAGGAAAAGCTCGAATGGTAATAAACTATAAAGAACTAAATAAAAGTTGTATATTTGATGGATATTTTATCCCTAATAAAAACAATTTAATAAACCTTGCAAAAGGAAAAACTTATTTTTCAAAGTTCGACTGTAAAAGTGGATTTTGGCAAATAAAATTAACAGAAGAATCAATTCCATTAACGGCCTTTAGTACGCCTAATGGACACTATGAATGGTTAATTATGCCTTTCGGATTAAAAAATGCTCCACAAATCTTTCAAAGGAAGATGGACAAAATATTTTCCGAAAAGGAATATCTAATAGTCTATATAGATGATATAATAACATGTTCTAAAAACTATCAAGAACATTTGAAACATCTAAAAAAAATTTCAGATATATGTCTGGAAAATGGAATTATTTTAAGCTAGAAAAAGGCAGAAATAAACCAAAATGAAAAATTCTTAGGAATGATTATTTCAAAGAATTGAATAGAATTACAATCTCATATCTAAAAAATGATTGTAGAATTTCCTAATAAATTAACAACCAAAGAAGAAATACAAAGATTTCTCGGATGTCTTAATTACACAGGTGAATTTATTCCAGATCTTGCAAAGAAATGGAATATTCTGCAAAAATTAATAAGAAAATCCAATAGACTTGGATGGACTGAAGAGCACACACAGTGCATCAAAAAATTAAAAGAAGAATGCTCTAAGTTACCCAAACTTAGATTACCAGAAGAAAGTGACAACTTGGTATTACAAACAGATGCATCTGACTATCATTGTGGAGCATTATTGCAAACCGATTTAAATGAAATTTGCAGGTACACAAGTGGTATATTTAATGAAGCAGAAACAAGATATTCCACGAATGAAAAGAAATTATTAGCCATTGTTAGAGGAATTAGGTAATTTTCAGCTTTCCTTTTACCTAAACAATTTATTATTAGAATTGATAATACACATGTGTCAGGACTAATTTCAAACAGACTTCCATCAGAACCGCAATACAGGAGATTGCATAGGTGGCAGGTTTTGTTATCATTCTATTCCTTTAAATTAGAATATATTAAAGGAATTGATAATTCTCTTGTAGATTTTCTCTCAAGAAATGTCCAATATGGACAATCGGACACAAATTCTAATTAACATGGTTTATGAAAAAATGTTAATTGTGGAAAAGTCCATTGATGACAAAAGCCACAAACTATTCAACATCAGAGATGAATTAGCCAGCTTGTCCGAACAAGCAAGGAAAATGCAATACGAAATCAATCAGCTCAGCGAAGATCAAGCTGAAATCATGAATGAATTCTTATTGCTATGTGAGCATTTGGACGCTTGTCCAAAAAGGAATTCAATTCCTAAAGGGAATATTACTCCCATTAAAGTGGTAGGAGATGTCCCACTAGCACCTAGTGCCAAAACTATCTCATCGGTAAGCATGGATATGCTGAAACCTGAGTCTAAGGCCAAAGATAAAAGCCAAGCAATTCAAAAAGATGACAATTCTTCGAAAGAAGAAAAGAGCACATCCTCAACGAAAGTTGAAAAAATTATCTCTGGGAAACCAGAAGGTAGGTCTAACAAAGTTACATCTGGAACAAAAGTTTTTTTATCTTTTTAGGTTGGAAAGAAAAATCCAAAGGAAGAAGAATATCTTGCATTTACAAGATATATCTACAACCTCCCTGAAGAAAGCGGAGAAACATTTGGAGTTCTAGGGACAACTAGTTTGTTTCCAAGAATTTCGATATTTCCCAACGGATCATCAGGCTTTACAACTCAATTATTTGTATTTGGATACCTAGACAGAGTTTACTCAAAACCAGATCTACAGAAATTATCCAAACTACCGGAACAACTAAAAAATTCAGTAAAAAACTATGCGCAAGGTGATCGAGTCTATTGCAGATTTTTTAGCATTGCAATGGAAAGCAAGGACTTGTTATCATATTTTCCAACGATTAATTACATAACGGTGGAAATATTAAAAGGCTTCAACATTAAGGCAACTGGGGTTGACAAAAAACTTCCCCTAGATACAAACAAAACGAACTTTAGGAATAAAAGCATTATATTTTATTGTTAAACATTTTTACAACGAAGATTACAAAGTCCTAGACCATGATCACAATTGGGTCTTGCTGACTAAAGGCAAAACCAAATCTACAATACTGAAGGAGAAGATCCTTGACATTGAGCTTTACAGACTGGAAGCCACGGAAGAAACCTGGAAGCTTGCTTGCAAGTTTCTAGATTACAAACATTCAGTACATGAAGATGGATCTGAATAAAGTCTCAGTGGAGAACAGACAGCTATAAAGGCAATAATGTAGACCGTCAGAAGAAGACAAAACAAAAGGCATAAGCACTTACGTCATGAAGAAGAGATAAGAAAGAATCTTATCTTATCTCTTTGGTCAAAAAGAAATATCACATCTGGTCGGCCATCAGCATCTTCACAACGATGATTGAAGGATGAAAGAAGAAATAAAAAAGTTTTGAGGCACGTCCCTGCAAAACAAAAAAATGTAATAATTAGTCCCTCCTTCTATCTATAAAAGGAGATAGAATTTCACTTAGAAGCAAACTAAGTGACATCAAATGGGTACCTCTAGAACACACAAAGTTCACAATTTCTTGAAAAAAACTTGCAAAATTTGCAACAGAAAACAACACCAACCCATGATCTATAACACTTATCTGATTACAAAAATTAAGATTTTAAGGTTTTTTATACATACCCAATTGAGAAAACTGCCAAAAGGAATGAATGATTGATGCCATTCCACAAAATCACCAAAAAATGAGAAGCAAAAAATTTCAGGTAGCATTATGGGGAGTGATAAATTGGTTGAAGGTTCACAGATGAAGAGTAAATCAAGGAAATTTTACAATTGGGAATTGGAGATCCAACAACTATGAGAGGGAGAAAATGAGAGTAGAAAGCAAAAAGATTTTTTTTTTTGAAAATTAATTAATATAAAATATTTAATGTAATACTACTATATTTAATGTGATAATTGATCGTGACAGATGACTAATAGTTATGATGAATATAGTGATAACTAATGGTGGTAATGAATGTGATAACGATTGCAATATGTTGTGGCAACTGATGATGGTGTTTATCAATAATGATTGTACGCAAGTGATAACTAGTAGCAATAATGACAAATTATAGTGATTGACTGTTGTTGTTAAGGAGGGTGGTTGTGTGTGGTAGTTGATAATGATGGGTAAGGGTGTTTTGGGTCGATTATTGATCAAAATCAAATCAATTTAGTCGGTTTCTAAATTTTTAAATTCAAGCCAAACAAAAAATATATACATTTATTGATTTGGTTGTTATCGTTTCATTATAGTTTAATTTGGCTTTCGGTTATTAATCATGAAAATTAAAAAAAAATCATTCAAAAGGAAAAAAGAAGAAGAAGAAAACAATACATTCAAAATGAAAAATAGTTAGAAGGACTAGCATTACAAAACTTCCAATCACTAAATTTATTGTGAATAAAGCTCCGAAATTTACTACTTTTGGCTTAGAAAAGTAAGAACAGTTACATTTCAAGTCCCACCAAGAATTTTCTAGATAAAAATATATACGAAACCAATAAGATAAATGGGCTTTTTTGATTTTATGTACATGAGTGTATATGGAAATGATTTGATCCTCCTATCCCAATTTAAATTGATGAAGCCGAACGCACATCATTAAGATTATAATTAATGATCTAATTCTTCAACTTAATTAAATAAGGTTCAAGTTTTCCTCATTATTAATTAAGTAAATAATAAGATTAAAATATCTAGTTTTAAAACCAAATAAATTAATTAATTAGACAGGAAAAAAGTTTAACAAGTCATTGTATAAAGGTAACCAAGTTATAATAATAATAGGTTTAGTTTATGTTTACCTTGATTAATTCATATGTTTTTGTTCTAAATGAAATTCATTAACTCATAAAAATATGACATATTGCAAAAATAAGTTGAAATAAACAAGTGTTTTACAAATATAATTATAACATATTCTCAAAAATAAATAAAATAAAAAATAAACAAACACACATTATGGCTTAGTCATGAGATGGCTTTTATTTTTTTTGATTTCCCACCCGGTGTTCGGGACCTACATTAGAGCGCGATTAAATCCAAATTTGTGCTGGAAAATGCCACATTACGGGGTAAAGCGTGACTCCGTACCCAAGAGATTGACTTTTATCTTATTCTAGTGACTGGACAACGGGAGAAGCAAACTGTAGAAGCTCTTTGTTATTTTGAAATAGTAACATATCAGCCTCAGTCAAAGTGATTAGTACATTTATCCCTTCTCCAGTTGGATCATCCATGAAAATAAATTGATTTTTCATAGGCTGTTTCACTTGTGTCACTCTTATGGGGCTACCCCATCCAAAATCAATTTTATGTGACCCAAAAGTGCACAAACTTGTACAAAAATACATGTCAAATGCATCCTGCTTCATTATGATTGCAATCTCTTTAATTTTTTCGATTGCATGTGAGGCTAGTTGATCTGTGTTCATATCTTTCAACTCATCTCGAAGTTGTTGTTTAGCTTTTTGTAGTTGAGCAACATAGTTTGGTAAAGTTATGTTATCTTGCGTCATTGCTGTTGCGCTAAAGAGACAATTAGCATTTCCCATTGTGTTGAGTGGAATAGGGGGGCGTAAATTCATTACATGGAACAACATAGTTGGTTTGAAGACGCCTAATTTTGCCATTGACACATCAACCCCACACTTATGAAGAAGTGATGTGGCAACTTCAATGCGAGATGGCTTTTGTATTTGTGAATTTGTTGAAACAATATCCTTGAGTTTGAACAAGCTCGATGATGAGAAATTGTACATTTTTGACACACATCGTTGTGTTACAGGCACAACATTAGGCATAGGTGGAGGATTATCTATTGGTGGGAAGAACAAAGCTCCATCAAACTGAGGAGATGGTTGGAAATTCAATTCATCATCTCTAGCCATAGAAATCCAATCACTAAGGAACTTACACGCGCTATACCCATCAGCAATCTTGTGGGATACACATATACTAACTGCCACTCCACCACAATCAAAATGGCTCAATTGAACCACTACAAGACTACTTCTTTCTTTTGATAAAGAATTACTCCAAGCCAAATTTTGTGGGAAGACTATCTCAATAGCATCATTATAGGGATTGGTAAGAATTTCAGACATTTGACAATTGACATGAACATTAAAATACTCAGCGCCTGTATCATTGCAATCAACATACTTATTATCCTTGATTCGTCCCGCAAAGGGATAATAAAAGAATAATATTTTTGAAAGGGAATTTTCAAGAATGTGTGATATTTGAGTTATGTTATGATTTTCAGGTTTAGAGTATAAGGCAGCAATTGGTAAATATGCAGGATTAGCTGTTTGATCTCTAAAAGAGAGATTGTAATGTCTATGTGAAGAAGGGATGGAGGGAGAAGGCTTAATGATTTTTCTTGAAAGAATAGTTGATGAGGCCATTTTTAGCTCTATGTTTTAATTTGAATTTATGCACTTAATATGTGCACATTCACATTTATATAGTCCAAGTAAAATACCATTTCAATTTATGTGGTTTGATTCAGGCAACGAGAATCAAATCAACTAATATTTAAATAATGTTTTTTTATTTTTATATTTAAAATAAAACTCATATCATAGAGATTCTATAAATCATAATGGTCAATAACTCAAAAGATTTAGAAAATTTTGTGATTCAAAAAATAATTATTATTAGACTATTCAACTAATAATTAGGATATATGAGTCTGAAAAGAATATATGAAAATTTCAGTTTAAGTTTGATAAGGAATATATATGGATCTCGTGAGTTCTCCATGACTCCACCTCACAACTAAGCGATAGGAATTATAATCTCGAAAATTGTGTAATCTTTTGCGGTACTTCCACATTTATCCCAACTTCTATGCCTTATTAGGAGGAATTAGTCCATGATAGGTGTCATCATGCAAGGGCGGATCTTGGTGGGTGGGAAGGTGTTCACCCAAAGTTTTTGGTTAAAAATTACAATGTATATATAAAGTATCTTTTTAATTTTTATGTAGATATATAGATTTTGAATCTTCTAAACACAAGACTACAGGCTGATTAGTGGTTTAGGCGGTTCAAATTCACTTTGAGGTTCCAAACTCAAATCTCAAGCTCTGCATTTAATTTTTTACACCCTTTCATTATGACCCCAAATTTGAATCGTGACAGTTTTCGATATATTAATTTTGAACATAGAAATAATAGATTCGACTCCTCTCCATTAACTTTTTAGCCCTCTTCAATTATCTATCGGTTTATTTTTATTAGAATTGAATTGGTAATAGTTGACTTGAATATTTTTTCTGTATCGTTAGACACATGATTAATTATTTTTAGTGTAATGTTATCAAATCGAAGATGACATGAAGAGCACTACAAGAAATCCCAACCAGTTTTGAATTAAAAAAAATTAAGTGAAAATATGATCATGCATGTTGGTGATCTTATTTTATTCATGATTTAAAGTATATATATATAGTAACATTGTTGGACATGATAATGATATGCATGATTTAAACTAAACAATTCCACCACTCAAATTCCATGAGAATAAATAAATATATATAATTCCAAAGTTGATAGAGAAGTGTATGTTCTTCATGGTACAATAAGAATTAAGAGCTTGTTGGTTGTTACAGCTAAAAATGCTTATTTTTATAAATAATTTTTTAAAATAGCTTTTCAGAAAGGTATTTTTAAAATAATAATTTGTGTTTAATTAATTCATTTGAAAAATATTTTTGATAAGCGGAATGTGTTTGACTAATTTGTTTTAAAAAACTACTTTTGAGAATCAAATTACGAAAAAGAACAAGCCGTGTCAATGCACATTTAATATTAAGATTATTTTAAATAAATTAAACTGCTTTTATTTTTATCTAAAAACAGCTTTACCGACTAGCCAAACACATTATTTTTACTCAAAATAAGTATTTTTAGCCTTTCAACAGCAATGCCAAACATGCTCTAAATATAATTCTAAAGTTAAGGGAATTTTTTTCCTATATATATGTACCAAAATTTGGAGTTGTTTTCCTATCAATTATCAATTTTTAAGTTTCTGGAATTCCCCCCTTGACCAAAAAAGTTAAAAAAAAGATGTCAATGAACATGAAATACAAAGAGATAATTTCATCCCTCCCTAGAAGAGAAGTATCTCAAAATTTTAGTTCTTTTGATTACTACCAATACAAAGGCTTTTGGTTCCCTTTAGCCTTTTTGGAATCAATTTTATATGTGGAAGAAAATTTCAAAGCACAACCTTCTAATATTTTTCTTTGTGGTGCTCTAAAAACAGGCACCACTTGGCTTAAATCTTTGGTCTTTTCTATTATGACAAGACATCATTTTGATGACTCTACAAATCCTATACTCACAAAACTTCCTCATGATTGTATACCAACTTTAGAAATTGATTGTGACTGTTAATTGAACTACTTTCATTAAAAAACAAGAGGTAAAAGTTATTTTACAATATATTAGAATAGGAAGACTATATATAAGTAACTAAACCTAACCTAATAGGAATGCATTAACTAAACCTAACTTAATAGGAAATAGGAAAAGCCCAAACATATGGGCTAACATCATAAGCATTGAGTTTGTCTCGAAATCGTGCCTTCGTAAAAGATCGGTCGGCGGAACAAAAGAGCGATATGGTCGTAAATGATGACGAGTGAAGTGACAATCAATCTGAAAAAATTCTTTGCAATTTGTATCGCACTTTTGTTATCGAAGAAATGTGAACCCCATATCTGCAAGAAGCAGCGTAACAATCTCGATACTCGACCTCGTGGAAGATCAACATCTTGTTTCTTGCTCTTGAGATTAAAGTCTCGGTGGTGGATTTACGATCATTGCGATCGCCATCCCAATCGAGGCTCATGACTCGAGAGATGGCGTCGAGGAAACAAGAGACTTTGGTGCGAAGATATCTCTCCCGATGAGCAGTAGGAGCGATAACAAATTGGCTAACAACATGAGCATGAGCTATATCGGGCGAAAGATAAACCAAACTACCTACGATCCGATAAAGACTCGAATCGATAACGGAACACCATGAGCATTGGTTTAGTATCGTTTAAACAAGTCGGATATATATTTAGTAGAAAGAAGATACCTTTCTTAGGTGAGCCACCTCAATACCCAAAAATAACGTAGTAAGCCCAAGTCCGATGAGCCAAATCGCGGTGACTCGATACCATCATAATCATCACTAATAACCATATCATCTACATATAAGAAGAATTTTCCATCTAACAAACAACGCGAATCATGATTACTGGGACAAATCCAAGAGAAGTAATCACGGTGGAAAATTTCTCAAACCAAGCACGAGGGCTTGCTTGAGACCATATAAAGCTTTTCAAACTTCACGGTGGTGGTCGATACGGGGAGGAGTCATATAAACTTCCTCATGGAGATCACCGTTCGAAATGCATTATTGGCGTCCGTTTGCAATATCTTCCTTGTCGAGCGGATAATTATAGTGCGAGCGATCGTCATCTTGCCGGGGCAAAAGTCTCCTCATAGTCCATACCATATTTTTGTGAGTACCTCGCTCAGCAGACCCGTGGACTTTGTTTTATCTTATACACCCATGACCAATCGTATGTTTACTAGGTGGGAGGTAACCAAATCCGTATGCGTGTCGATAAAGAAGCGGTGAGTTCGTAGCGATACGCCAAAGAGGATCGATCCACGACCTCTCGTCGACTCAGGTTCAGACAAATTATGGATATTGGCAATAAAGGAAGCAAATGAAGCTGAGTATGTAGAGTAAGCGAAATCTGGTAGTTTGGTGGACTTAGAAGGACGAGTAGACCTCCTCAGAGGTGGTGGGTCTCCAGTATCAAGCACTATCATCGGTGGCATGGATGGCGAAATTGGAACCTCAGCGCCAAAGGATCAATATCTTTGAAGATCGATTTACGTTACATCGTGGGATTTATGGAATCGAATAAAAAGGAATATGTTCCAAAAGGTAACAGTGAAACATATAATTTCGACTTACGGGATCATAGCGATATCCTTCTGTCGACACCATACAAAAACACATATAGTGATTTTGGCCGAACTATTTAGTTCAACATGAGGGCGAAGAACAAAGCAAGTCGTCAAAAGAATAATTCGGTAGGTGACCGTATAATTTCTCAAATGGAGACATCGAAGTCAATGCGGTAGGAATACGATTAATCACATATCTGATTGCTTCTCCAAAATACTAGGAACCTCTGCGGATAAGAGTAAAGGCGTCTTGTCTCAACAATATGTCGGTGTTTTCTTTCTGACACCATTACGCTCGAGTGTCGATGCGGGATGGTGGTGTATGGTGCCATCGTGATGGCGAGTGAAATCATTAGAGGTATATTCGCCCCCTAAGTCACACCTGAAGCACTTTATCACAGCCGAATGTTGTGTTTTAACAAGAGCTCTAAAGTTACTATAAATGCCAAAGAAATCAGATCTGCGTTTCATAAGATACACCCAGGTATAACGAGTAAAGTCATCTATAAACGAAACATAGTAGGTCGAGCCACCCTTAGTAGAGATTGGAGATGGGCCCGAATGAATAATATCAAAAGAGAATAAGACCTTTTATTAAGCGGTAAAGCGAGAATTTCGCGATTTACAACCATTCTGATCGGAAATATCACAAGTGTTCAAATGACCGCTCCGGTGAGGCTAAGAAGCGTAAGCGTGACAGCGACACGTGTCCCCGGGAATGCCAAAGATAAAGCGAGAAGACAAAGGACTCGAAGCGAAAGGCGACAAATCGATACTGAAGACACTTTGAGAATCTCGAGACATAGAGTTTCCCGACCTACGGCGATCGATCACGCCACGAGTGTGTTGGTCTGAGAATCGAGAAAGAACACCCGATTACGACTTTACACAATTGGGAAGCAAGATTGAAAGCAAGTTTAGGAGCGTAATAAACATCGGAGAGAACAATGTTAGGAGTAATCAACACCTCATTGTCATAGATGCGACCTAGCGGACATAGCAGTGGTGAAATAGAGGACAAAGAACTAAATGATGACAAATAAGGTGACATATGATGAGGCGAATCCAAAATCGAGAGCGGAATACGAGGACTAGAAGAAGGTGTCGGAATGAGACATAGATCTTGACATGGCGTAGAATTAGAAGCCATAAGTTGAAAACACAGGGATCAGCGAGAAGGTGGCATAGTGCTAGATTCGATATCTACAGATGGTATAATGGAGGGCGAGCATCGAAGGCGTGACCGGCCTTGTTAAGTAAAAATGGACAGAGCCTTCCATGATTTTTACGTTTGCAATGCACACTCATCAAATGCAACTTTAGGAGATTGTCGAGCGTGGTGAGTATTAGTTGCTTTAGACCACTTTATCCAGAGACTTGATATGGGTCTCTTCGATTCATGAATAACGGAATCAAGCGTGGGGAGAGGAGATCGATGAAGGATTGTTTGATCCTTCAAAATCGAGCGTAATGCCATCAAAAATTGAACCAACTTCCTGCGATGTATGGCTCAAAACTTTTAACTCTGCAGATTTTGATCTCGACATTGTAGCATAGAAATCTTGAATACTCATGGCATTATTGAAGAGCACGAATATCATACTCGTTTAGCAAAATTAGGCGAGTATCTGATCTCTCCAAATGGTCCCAAACTTCCTTTCTTTGTGTCATATTTAGAATAGCATACCAATTGATTAATTGTTGATCAGTGATAACCTTGGAGTTAGCGATTTCCATGAGTCTACCAACAATGCAAAATCGTATCATCTTTGGGTTTAATTTTAACTTGATGACATAACCGCATATTCTTCCCACGAAGAAAATTCTTCATGACATAACTCGATATGCATAATTTTTACCATCTAATTGAGCATTAATGGGTGGAGAGAATCATCTTTTCGATCATATTGTCAAAAAAGCAAACAAAATACCTTCCAAACAAGAAAAAACAAAAAAATCGAACTCACCAAAATCCAAACAAACACCAATCGAAAAAACAAAAAAAACTCACCAAAATCTAAACATCAAAGGAGCATGGATCGATTTAGCTCTTGATACCATGTTAATTGAACTACTTTCATTAAAAAACAAGAGGCAAAAGTTATTTTACAATATATTAGAATAGGAAGAATATATATAAGTAACTAAACCTAACCTAATAGGAATGCATTAACTAAACCTAACTTAATAGGAAATAGGAAAAGCCCAAACATATGGGCTAACAGTGACATCAATGTTACTTCTCTTGATGATACTAAGTTCCCATTATTAGGCACACATCTGCCATACACTTGTTTGCCACAATCTATAATAGATTCAAAGTGTAAGATCATTTACATATGTAGAGAACCAAAAGACACATTTGTTTCAACATGGCATTACGCTAAAAAGCTTGGAGAAACCATCTCTCAATTCAAAGATAACCCTATCACACTCGAACAAGAAATCAAGTGGTTTCTTGAAGGGAAATCCTCTTATGGACCTTATTGGGATCACGTGTCTGAATATCGAAAAGCAAGTAAGGATCATCATGGAATGAATGAAATTTTCTTTTTAAAATATGAGGACTTGAGGAATGATACGTTGAGTTATGTGAAGAAATTGGCAGAGTTTATGGGAAAACCATTTTCTGAAGAGGAAGAGGATCAATTTGTACCTGAAAAAATAGTAGCAACCTGTGAATTTGGAAATTTGAGCAATTTAGAGGTGAATAAGAGTGGATCACATAATCCAAAACCTGGGATAAAAGTTAATAATAATGCGTTTTTTCGTAAAGGGGAGATCGGAGATTGGAAGAATCTTTTGAGCGAAGATATGGCAAAATCAATTGACAACATAACCAAGGAAAAATTTCAGTCTTTGGGATTGAATTTTTGAATTTTACAACATTAATATTACTTTTCTTTATTTTTCTTCTTGGGGTTCTATTATGTTATTTCATTGATGTGTGTGTTTTATTATGGTTTGCAATTAAAATGGTTTTTCTGCACCAATCTCTTAAGTTTGTTGACCAATTTTTCATTGGACATAATTATTCTATGAAATTAATGTTATTATTATAATATACATATTTTTTATTACTATAGATAGAGGAAATTCGAGAGGGGATTATAGGTGGGAATCTAATTCTTACTAACCATATGAAAGTTATTTTTAAATATTTTTGCCTCATATATATAAATACACAAGGAACCTCAAGTCTTTGAAAACAATCGATCTTAGAATGTTTCTCTAACCTTAGCTTGAAAAAAAATTACAATTCTAAAAATATTTTGAACCTCAACAGTGTTTTTAAGAAATCAATTAATTCACATGACTTTGACATTTTTTCCCAAAGACAAAAATATTTATTCACAGCAAAATAATTTCACACACAATATTCCATATCTTTAAAACTTCAAAATTAATTTAACAAGTACATTTTATTTATCATTATTAATTCCTTGTTAACCACCAATTCATTTTCCATCATATTCTGATATCTTTTTAGTTTTTTTATTTGTCATTTTTTAGAATTATATAAAACTAAAAATACTTAGTATTTAAACAAAAATAAGACTTGTACAATAAGTAATAACTTGATTATGTGTTGTCTCCATTTAATATATGATCTCACTTCTACCTGCTTGATTCCTAGGGTTAGGAAAAAACTTTCCCTATGTAAGGAAATTGAGATTCTCATGACTCTTTTCCTAGTGTTGCTAAGCCTTATATTGCGTTAAAAATAATTTTTAGCAGCAATCAATATATACATTAACAAAAAGTGTTAAAGTTTTTATCAACATTAGTTAATTGCTATTGGATCCATTATTGTTATAGTCTTTAGAGACATTTACAAAGAGTGTTAATTGCCGCAAAAAATACATATTTAGCGGCAATTAAACTATTACCACTAAAGGTAATTTTTTATGTAATATTATTAGGACTTTGATACCCCTTTGATTTCTTTTCCTTAATTATTTTGATATATCAACTTCTATCAAAGTGATTAGTACATTTATTCCGTCTCTACAAGGAGGAAATAGATATCACCATAGTATATAATAGATGTAGAAGCAATGGTTCAGTGAATAGAACAAAGGGACAGTCGGGTAAATAGTTTGGGCCGTGAGTTCAAACTATTTGAAAAAAATTACCTAAATACACATCTTATTTTACCATAATCTCTAAAATTCTTTACCATTTAAAAAAAAATTGAAAATTTCCTCTCGGATACATCACTTGCCTCTCGCTGATACATCTATCCGCTCTCGATACATTCATCCCTCTCTCGATACATCCCTTTGTCACGCCCGAGCCTACACCATGGGCGTGGCGCGACTCGAGAACCATTAATGGCCCTAAGCGAACCTTTGGCACGGCTTACTTACTCGTGAAGACTACAAGCATTATTACAATGATCAAATGCACTTACTCAACTTGTTTAATAAAATAACTTAGAACGTTTAAAAGTCAAACATTCAACTTGACCAAAATGGCAACTCAAGTCTTAACATATGAAATAATAATGCAAAGACTACTGAACTACTAACTGTCTATGAAGCCACTAAAATAAAGTGAAATGTCGGCACAGGACCCCCGATCATCCTAACAATTGAAAACTAGAAAGCAACGTAAGAAGGAGCCCTCCAGAAAGAAAGGAGGCTCACCAACTGACTCTGAGTGCTCAACCTGATCAACGAGGCACTGGATGCTGATCCTGGTTACTTGTATCTGCATCATAAGACGATGTAGACCAACTGACATCAGTACATTGAATGTACGAGTATGCGAGTTGGAATGCTAAACATACATAGGTTTGAAAAGAATTTGAAAGGAACATTTATCTTGGCTTTACTCAACTCATGAATAGCTTAACTCAATATAAAGCAATAAAACACATGCAATATATAGAAAACTTTTAAACAGTAGCAAGCAACTCAGTTCGTTAAAGAAATGCAATAACAAACTCAACCTTACTCATGTAATAAAGAAATATAGTTTATGTGGGACTTTCTCTAACCGACAACTACCACTATGAGCCTAAGTAGTGATACAACGTCTTGCCCACGCTGCTAGAACTGTCCTATACTTAGCCGTCATATGGAACACCTTACATAAGTGGATTCACTAGTTTATGCTAAAAAACAACTTAAGGAGTCATCTAAAAAGTATGATCCTTTACTACCCATGATGGCTGCATGGTTTATGGAGACTTGAGTTAATATGAACTCGCATTTCCATATCGGTGCTCAATACTACTCCCAAAATATACTTAGCTCATGTCTTTTTAAAACAAAACTTCTTTCTTGGTTTGAGATAATTACTTAAAACTTAGCTTAAAAGCTCTTTTGGAATCGATGTTCCCTTTCTTGCTCAAATGTGAAAACATTTCTAACTTTTGGGAATACTTAGTTCCCGTATAATCTTTAAAGAAATGAACTTTACCCATAACTCTTTAGTCAACTCGAAACTTAAATCTTAAAACAAAGTTAAAACATTTGTGAAAGACTTTTGAAAACTTTATGAACTTCTCTTAACTTTTCTTGAATTGTATTATGGATTCAAGGATTTTGATTTGTGATAGAAACAATCTCATGATGTTTAGGAGTGTTTTAGATAGTTAAACATGAGAAAAGATCAAGAAATCATTGTCTAGATACTAGTCCGCGACGCGGAGATGTATTTAAATTTTTGGTCGCGAAAATACTTTTTGAGGCAGAACGGTTCGTGACCGCTCCGCTCCGCGAAGAACTTTTGCTAAATCGGAGGAGCAGGTCCGCGACGCTGAGCCAGTGCCCAGATTCGCCCGACTATATTCCTTTTTCGTTTTTTGGCCCCAATTCGCCTAAACTCGGTTCTTTTTCCCAAATTCTTTGTAGATTCAGATATCCAACAAATGTACCTAAGAACCTAACTCCAAACAACTCTATAATTCGATGTAATGATCTTAGAAACTTCTCCATCTCAACCCAATTCAAGAACGACATCAAATTCAAGAATACATATCAAGAACATCAAACTTCCAAACTATTTTAGGACGAATTCACGCTGAAATAAACATGCTTGGCACGTGGGTGAACAAACCCAACGTTATGAAAACCTCACATACCTCGTAGGGATCACCCTTTGATGAAATCCACAATCTTAGCTTCGAGAATTTACGATTCTTGCTTCTTCTCCTCCTTTCTCCTCTTTTTTTCTCTTCTCTAAAACCCTAACTCATTTTTTCAAAAGCGTAATTTAGACCCCTAAGTAATTACCAAAAACGAATTAATTTAATTGGGTATGGTAAAGACCAAAATACCCTTCCAAAATTCGGTTTAGACTTTTCTTATTTGAACAACCTAACTTTAAATGGGCATATCTCACTCATACGAACTCAAAATTACACAAACTCAGCGGCGTTGGAAAGATTATTCCAAGATATTTCCTACGATATCTGGAAACACACATAACTCATCCTGAGCTAGGAGTTATGGTCGTTTGAAGTTGACCAAAAAACTCAACTTAACATACTTAATAAATTTTCCAGATTTCTATTCTTTCCAATAATATCAAAGGTATTATATTTGATGGATTACCAATATACGAAGGTACTCCTTACATCTACAAAACCTTTGAAGGAAATATTTTTAGTTGTATAAACATGGTAGATTTACTTATCTGATTAGATCTGATAAGAATAACAGTTTCTAGTTATGTTACAAATCACGAAAGTGATCACAACCTAATCCTAGAAAATATGTTCCTTAATAGTCTTAATGACTATAGTATAAGGAAAAAGGGGACAGAAATGAGTTGTAAAAATGAAATTTATTTCATACTAAAAAATTAAAATACCTAAAGAAACGTCTTTTAGGGTATCTGTCTTCATAGAAGTAACTTTCTATGATACAAAATTAACAACCTGTTGTCAAATTGACAATGGATCGGAAGTCAGTCTAGTAAAATCTTTTTTAATAAAGGATTGGGAAAATAATAAAAACAACATCTCTATGATAGGGATTACAGGGGTAAAAGAAAGACTATCACAGTCAAAAGAAAAAGTAGAAATAATTTTAGGATAAAAAATTGTTTCTATAAATAAAATATTTGCCTATGATAAATTGGAAACTGATTTATTATTAGGTAATGATTTTCTCCAACAATTCCAAGATTATCATCAAATGATATATATGATAATTGTCTTAAAACTCCCTGCGGACATTTATCAAAGTCCCACGAAAACAAAATCCATATATTCTTGAAAAAGAAAATGGAAATTACAAGAGAAGGTATTTAGAAAATCTAAAAAAAATCTCTTGCAAATACCTTAATCCAGAACAGATTAAAAAGAATCTACAAAAATCTTATGGCGAAAATCCTTTGGAAAAATGGGAAAGGAATCAAGAAAAAGCCATTTTAATACTTAAAGATCCAAGTATCATCATTAGAGTAAAACCAATGCTCTACAATGATGATGATAAAAATGAGTTTAAAATTCAACTCAAAGAATTAATCAACCTAAAATTTATTAGGATGAGCAGAAGCCCTCATAGTAGTCCAGCATTTATGGTAAGAAATCATGCTGAGATAAAAAGAGGAAAAGCTCGAATGGAAATAAACTATAAAGAGATAAATAAAAATTGTATATTTGATGTATATTTTATCCCTAATAAAAACAATAATAAACCTTGCAAAAGGAAAAACTTATTTTTCAAAGTTCGATTGTAAAAGTGGATTTTTGCAAATAAAATTAACAAAAGAATCAATTCCATTAACGGCTTTTAGTACGCCTAATGGACACTACGAATGGTTAGTTATGTCTTTTGGATTAAAAAATTCTCCACAAATCTTTCAAAGGAAGATGGACAAAATATTTTCCGAAAAGGAATATCTAATAGTATATATAGATGCTATAATAATATGTTCTAAAAACTATCAAGAACATTTGAAACATCTAAAAGAATTTTTAGACATATGTCTAGAAAATGGAATTATTTTAAGCCAGAAAAAGGCAGAAATAAACCAAAATGAAATAGAATTCTTAGGAATGATTATTTCAAAAAATGGAATAGAATTACAATCTCATATCTTAAAAAAGATTGTAGAATTTCCTGATAAATTAACAACCAAAGAAGAAATACAAAGATTTCTCGAATGTCTTAATTATGCAAGTGAATTTATTTCAGATATAGCAAAGAAACGAAATATTCTGCAAAAATTAATAAGAAAATCCAATAGACTTGGATGGACTGAAGAGCACACACAGTGCATCAAAAAATTAAAAGAAGAATGCTCTAAGTTACCCAAACTTAGATTACCAGAAGAAGGAGGGACTAATTATTACATTTTTTTGTTTTGCAGGGTCATGCCTCAAAATTTTTTTATTTCTTCTTTCGTCCTTCAATCATCGCTGTGAAGATGCTGATGGCCGACTAGATGTGATATTTCTTTTTGACCAAAGAGATAAGATAAGATTCTTTCTTATCTCTTCTTCATGACGTAAGTCCTTACGTCTTTTAGGGTATTTGTCTTCATAGAACTAACTTTCTATGATACAAAATTAACAACCTGTTGTCAAATTGACAATGGATCGGAAATCAGTCTATCAAAAATTTTTTTAATAAAAGATTGGGATAATAATAAAAACAACATCTCTATGATAGGGATTACAGGGGTAAAAGAAAGACTATCACAGTCAAAAGAAAAAGTAGAAATAATTTTAGGATAAAAAATTGTTTCTATAAATAAAATATTTGCCTATGATAAATTGGAAACTGATTTATTATTAGGTAATGATTTTCTCCAACAATTCCAAGATTATCATCAAACGATATATATGATAAGTCTTAAAACTCCCTGCGGACATTTTATCAAAGTCCCACGAAAACAAAATCCATATATTCTTGAAAAAGAAAATGGAAATTACAAGAGAAGGTATTTAGAAAATCTAAAGAAAATCCCTTGCAAATGCCTTAATCTAGAACAGATTAAAAAGAATATACAAAAATCTTATGGCGAAAATCCTTTGGAAAAATGAGAAAGGAATCAAGAAAAAACCATTTTAATACTTAAAGATCCAAGTATCATCATTAGAGTAAAACTAATGCTCTACAATGAAGATGACAAAAATGAGTTTAAAATTCAACTAAAGAATTAATCAACCTAAAACTTACTAAGATGAGTAGAAGCCCTCATAGTAGTACATCATTTATGGTAAGAAATCATGCTGAGATAAAAAGAGGAAAAGCTCGAATGGTAATAAACAATAAAGAGATAAATAAAAATTGTATATTTGATGGATATTTTATCCCTAATAAAATCAATTTAATAAACCTTGCAAAAGGAAAAACTTATTTTTCAAAGTTTGACTGTAAAAGTGGATTTTGGCAAATAAAATTAAAAGAAGAATCAATTCCATTAACGACTTTTAGTACTCCTAATGGACCCTTCGAATGGTTAGTTATGCCTTTCGGATTAAAAAATGCTCCATAAATCTATCAAAGGAAGATGGACAAAATATTTTTCGGAAAGGAATATCTAATAGTCTATATAGATGATATAATAATATGTTCTAAAAACTATCAAGAACATTTGAAACATCTAAAAGAATTTTCAGATATATGTCTGGAAAATGAAATTATTTTAAGCCAGAAAAAGGTAGAAATAAACCAAAATGAAATAGAATTCTTAGGAATGATTATTTCAAAAGATGGAATAGAATTACAATCTCATATCTTAAAAAAGATTGTAGAATTTCTTGATAAATTAACAATCATAGAAGAAATAAGAAAATTTATCGGATATCTTAATTACGCAGGCGAATTTATTCCAGATCTAGCAAAGAAACAGAATATTCTGCAAAAATTAATAAGAAAATCCAATAAACTTGGATAGACTAAAGAGCACACACAGTGCATCAAAAAATTAAAAGAAGAATGCTCTAAGTTACCCAAACTTAGATTACCAGAAGAACTCAATTATTTGAATTTGGATACCTAGACAGAGTTTACTCAAAATCAGATCTACAGGAATTATCCAAACTACCGGAACAACTGAAAAATTAAGTAAAAAACTATGTGCAAGGTGACAGAGTCTATTGCAGATTTTTTAGCATTGCAATGTAAAGCAAGGACTTGCAATCTTATTTTCCAACGATTAATTACATAACAGTTGAAAAAGTAAAAGACTTCAACATTAAGGCAACTGGGGTTGACAAAAAACTTCCCCACTTAAATAAAAAATGGATACAAACAAAACGAGTTTTAGGAATAAAAACATTATATTTTATTCTTAAACGTTTTTACAACGAAGATTACAAAGTCCTAAACCATGATCACAATTGGGTCTTGTTGACTAAAGGCAAAACCAAATCTACAATACTGAAAGAGAAGATCCTTGACATTGAGCTTCACAAACTGAAAGCCATGGAAGAAACCTGAAAACTTGCTTGCAAGTTTCTAGATCACAAACATTCAGTACATGAAGATAGATTTGAATAAAGTCTCAGTGGAGAATAGACAGCTGTAAAGGCAATAATGTAGACCGTCAGAAGAAGACAAAACAAAAGACGTAAGCACTTACGTCATGAAGAAGAGATAAGAAAGAATCTTATCTTATCTCTTTGGTCAAAAAGAAATATCACATCTAGTCGGCCATCAGCATCTTCATAACGATTATTGAAGGACGAAAGAAGAAATAAAAAAGTTTTGAGGCACGTCCCTGCAAAACAAAAAAATGTAATAATTAGTCCCTCCTTCTTTTGGTAATCTAAGTTTGGGTAACATAGAGCATTCTTATTTTAATTTTTTGATGCACTGTGTGTGCTCTTCAGTCCATCCAAGTCTATTGAATTTTCTTAATTTTTGCAGAATATTCCCTTTTTTTGTTAGATCTGGAATAAATTCACCTGCATAATTAAGACATCCGAGAAATCTTTGTATTTCTTCTTTGGTTGTTAATTTATCAGGAAATTCTAAATCTTTTTTGAGATATGAGATTGTAATTCTATTCCATTTTTTGAAATAATCATTCCTAAGAATTCTATTTCATTTTGGTTTATTTCTACTTTTTTCTGGCTTAAAATAATTTCATTTTCCAGTCATATATCTGAAAATTCTTTTAGATGTTTCAAATGTTCTTGATAGTTTTTAGAACATATTATTATATCATATATATATATTCTATTAGATATTCCTTTTCGGAAAATATTTTGTCCCTCTTCCTTTGAAAGATTTGTGGAGTATTTTTTAATCCGAAAGACATAACTAACCATTCGTATTGTCCATTAGGCGTACTAAAAGCCGTTAATGGAATTGATTCTTCTATTAATTTTATTTGCCAAAATCCAATTTTACAATCGAACTTTGAAAAATAAGTTTTTCCTTTTGCAAGGTTTATTAAATTGTTTTTATTAGGGATAAAATATCCATCAAATATACAATTTTTATTTAGCTCTTTATAGTTTATTACCATTCGAGCTTTTCCTCTTTTTATCTCAGCATGATTTCTTACCATAAATGCTGTACTACTATGAGGGCTTCTGCTCATCCTAATAAATTTTAGGTTGATTAATTCTTTGAGTTGAATTTTAAACTCATTTTTATCATCATCATTGTAGAGAATTGGTTTTACTCTAATGATGATACTTGGATCTTTAAGTATTAAAATGGCTTTTTCTTGATTCCTTTCCCATTTTTTCAAAGGATTTTCGCCATAAGATTTTTGTAGATTCTTTTTAATCTGTTCTAGATTAAGGCATTTGCAAGATATTCTCTTTAGCTTTTCTAAATACTTTCTCTTGTAATTTCCATTTTCTTTTTCAAGAATATATGAATTTTGTTTTCGTGGGACTTTGATAAAATGTCCGTAGGACGTTTTAAGACTTATCATATATATTGTTTGATGATAATCTTGGAATTGTTGGAGAAAATCATTACCTAATAATAAATCACTTTCCAATTTATCATAGGCAAATATTTTATTTATAGAAACAATTTTTTATCCTAAACTTATTGCTAATTTTTCTTTTGACCGTGATAGTCTTTCTTTTACCCCTGTAATCCCTATCATAGAGATGTTGTTTTTATTATTATCCCAATCTTTTATTAAAAAAGATTTTGCTAGACTGGCTTCCGATCCATTGTCAATTTGACAACAGGTTGTTAATTTTGTATCATAGAAAGTTAGTTCTATGAAGACAGATACCCTAAAAGACGTTTTTTTAGGCATTTTAATTTTTTGGTATGAAATAAATTTCATTTTTATAACTCATTTCTGTCCCATTTTTTCCTATACTATAGTCATTAAGACTATTAAGGAACATATTTTCTAGGATTAGGTTGTGATCACTTTCGTGATTTGTAACATAACTAGAAACTGTTATTCTTATTGTATCTAACTGTATAGGTAAATCTACCATGTTTATACAGCTAAAATTATTTCCTTCAAAGGTTTTGTAGATGTAAGGAGTACCTTCGTATATTGGTAATCCATCAAATATAATACCTTTGATATTATTGGAAAGAATAGAAATCTGGAAAATTTGTTAAGTATGTTAAGTTGAGTTTTTTGGTCAACTTCAAACGACCATAACTCCTAGCTCAGGATGAGTTAGGTGTGTTTCCAGATATCGTAGGAAATATCTTGGAATAACCTTTCCAGCGCCGCTGAGTTTGTGTGATTCTGAGTTCGTATGAGTGAGATATGCCCATTTGAAGTTGGGTTGTTCAAATAAGAAAAGTCTAAACCGGATTTTGGAAGGGTATTTTGGTCTTTACCATACCCAATTAAATTAATTCGTTTTTGGTAATTACTTAGGGGTCTAATTTACGCTTTTGAAAAATTGAGTTAGGGTTTTAGAGAAGAGAAAAAAAGAGGAGAAAGGAGGAGAAGAAGCAAGAATCGTAAATTCTCGAAGCTAAGATTGTGGATTTCGTCAAGGGGTGATCCCTACGAGGTATGCGAGGTTTTCATAACGTTGGGTTTGTTCACCCACGTGCCAAGCATGTTTGTTTCAGCATGAATTCGTCCTAAAATAGTTTGGAAGTTTGATGTTCTTGATACGTATTCTTGAATTTGATGTCGTTCTTGAATTGGGCTGAGATGGAGAAGTTTCTAAGATCATTACGTCGAATTATAGAGTTGTTTGGAGTTAGGTTCTTAGGTACATTTGTTAGATATCTGAATCTAAGAAGAATTTGGGAAAAAGAACCGAGTTTAGGCGAATTGGGGCCGGAAAACGAAGAAGGAATATAGTCGGGCGAATCTAGGCACTGGCTCAGCGTCGCAGACCTGCTCCTCCGATTTAGCAAAAGTTCTTCGCGGAGCGGAGCGGTCACGAACCGTCCTGCCTCAAAAAGTATTTTCACGACAAAAAATTTAAATACATTTCCGCGTCGTGGACTAGTAACTAGACAGTGATTTCTTGATCTTTTCTCATGTTTAACTATCTAAAAACACTCCTAAACATCATGAGATTGTTTCTATCACAAATCAAAATCCTTGAATCCATAATTCAATTCAAGAAAAGTTAAGAGTCAAGTCAAGGAAAATTAAGAGAAGTTCATAAAGTTTTCAAAAGTCTTTCACAAACGTTTTAACTTTGTTTTAAGGCTTAAGTTTCGAGTTGACTAAAGAGTTATGAGTAAAGATCATTTCTTTAAAGATTATACGGGAACTAGGTATTCCCAAAAGTTAGAAATGTTTTCACATTTGAGCAAGAAAGGGAACATCGATTCCAAAAGAGCTTTTAAGCTAAGTTTTGAGTAATTATCTCAAACCAAGAAAGAAGTTTTGTTTTAAAAACACATGAGCTAAGTATATTTTGGGAGTAGTATTAAGCACCGATATGGGGATGTGAGTTCACATTAACTCAAGTCTCCATAAACCATGCAGCCATCATGGGTAGTAAAGGATCGTACTTTTTAGATGACTTCTTAAGTTGCTTTTTAGCATAAACTAGTGGATCCACTTATTTAAGGCGTTCTATATGACGGCAAAGTATAGGACAATTCTAGCAGCGTGGGCAAGACGTTGTATCACCACTTAGGCTCATAGTGGTGGTTGTCGGTTAGAGAAACTTTTTATTACATGAGTAAGGTTAAGTTTGTTATTGCATTTCTTTAACGAACTGAGTTGCTTGCTACTGTTTAAAAGTTTTCTATATATTGCATGTGTTTTATTGCTTTATATTGAGTTAAGCTATTCATGAGTTGAGTAAAGCCAAGATAAATGTTCCTTTCAAATTCTTTTCAAACCTATGTATGTTTAGCATTTCAACTCGCATACTCATACATTCAATGTACTGATGCCAGTTGGCCTGCATCGTCTTGTGATGCAAATACAAGTAACCAGGATCAGCATCCAGTGCCTCGTTGATCAGGTTGAGCACTCAGAGTCAGTTGGTGAGCCTCTTTTCTTTCTAGAGGGCTCCTTCTTACATTGCTTTCTAGTTTTCAGTTGTTAGGATGATCGGGGGTCCTGTCCCGACGTCCCTCTTTGTTTTAGAGGCTTCATAGACAGTTAGTAGTTCAGTTGTCTTTGCATGATTATTTCTTATGTTAAGACTTGAGTTGCCATTTTGGCCAAATTGAATGTTTGACTTTTAAACGTTCTAAGTTATTTTATTAAACAAGTTGAGTAGAAGTGCATTTGATCATTGTAATAATGCTTAGAGTCTTCTGCTGAGTAAGTAAGCCAGGCTAAAGGTTCGCTTAGGGCCATTAATGGTTCTCGAGTGCCGGCCACGTCCATGGTGTAGGCTCGGGGCGTGACAAAAGGGATGTATCAGAGAGGGGATGAATGTATCTAAGAGGCAGATAGAGATGTATCAGCGAGAGGCAAGTGATGTATCCGAGAGGAAATTTTTGAAATTTTTTTAAATGGTAAAGAATTTTAGAGATTATGGTAAAATAAGATGTGTATTTAGGTAATTTTTTCATATGTATCATGATTGAACTCAAGGCCCAAACTATTTACCCGACTGCCCCTTTATTCTATTCACTGAACCACTGCTTCTACATCTATTATATACTATGGTGATATCTATTTCCTCTTTGTAGGGACTGAATAAATGTACTAATCACTTTGATAGAGGTTGATATATCAAAATAATTAAGGAAAAGAAATCAAAGGGGTATCAAAGTCCTAATAATATTACATAAAAAATTACCTTTAGTGGTAATAGTTTAATTGCCGCTAAATATGTTTTTTTTTTTTGCGGCAATTAGCACTATTTGTAAATGTCTCTAAAGACTATAACAATAATGGATCCAATAACAATTAACTAATGTTGATAAAGACTTTAACACTTTTTGTTAATGTATATATTTATTGCTGCTAAAAATTATTTTTAACGCAATATAAGGCTTAGCAACACTAGGAAAAGAGTCATGAGAATCTCAATTTCCTTACATAGGGAAAGTTTTTTCCTAACCCTAGGAATCAAGCAGGTAGAAGTGAGATCATATACTAAATGGAGACAACACATAATCAAGTTATTACTTATTGTACAAGTCTTATTTTTGTTTAAATACTAAGTATTTTTAGCTTTATATAATTCTAAAAAATGACAAATAAAAAAACTAAAAAGATATCAGAATATGATGGAAAATGAATTGGTGGTTAACAAGGAATTAATAATGATAAATAAAATGTACTTGTTAAATTAATTTTGAAGTTTTAAAGATATGGAATATTGTGTGTGAAATTATTTTGCTGTGAATAAATATTTTTGTCTTTGGGAAAAAATGTCAAAGTCATGTGAATTAATTGATTTCTTAAAAACACTGTTGAGGTTCAAAATATTTTTAGAATTGTAATTTTTTTTCAAGCTAAGGTTAGAAACATTCTAAGATTGTTGTCAAAGACTTGAGGTTCCTAGTGTATTTGTATATATGAGGCAAAAATATTTAAAAATAACTTTCATATGGTTAGTAAGAATTAGATTCCCACCTATAATCCCCTCTCGAATTTCCTCTATCTATAGTAATAAAAAATATGTATATTATAATAATAACATTAATTTCATAGAATAATTATGTCCAATGAAAAATTGGTCAACAAACTTAAGAGATATATTGGTGCAGAAAACCCATTTTAATTGCAAACCATAATAAAAGACACACATCAATGAAATAACATAATAGAACCCCAAGAAGAAAAATAAAGAAAAGTAATATTAATGTTGTAAAATTCAAAAATTCAATCCCAAAGATTGAAATTTTTCCTTGGTTATGTTGTCAATTGATTTTGCCATATCTTCGCTCAAAAGATTCTTCCAATCTCCGATCTCCCCTTTACGAAAAAACGCATTATTATTAACTTTTATCCCAGGTTTTGGATTATGCGATCCACTCTTATTCACCTCTAAATTGCTCAAATTTCCAAATTCACAAGTTGCTACTATTTTTTCAGGTACAAATTGATCCTGTTCCTCTTTAGAAAATGGTTTTCCCATAAACTCTGCCAATTTCTTCACATAACTCAACGTATCATTCCTCAAGTCCTCATATTTTAAAAAGAAAATTTCATTCATTCCATGATGATCCTTACTTGCTTTTCGATATTCAGACTCGTGATCCCAATAAGGTCCATACACGGATTTCCCTTCAAGAAACCACTTGATTTCTTGTTCGAGTGTGATAGGGTTATCTTTGAATTGAGAGATGGTTTCTTCAAGCTTTTTAGTGTAATGCCATGTTGAAACAAATGTGTCCTTTGGTTCTCTACATATGTAAATGATCTTACACTTTGAATCTATTACAGATTGTGGCAAACAAGTGTATGGAAGATGTGTGCCTAATACTGGGAACTTAGTATCATCAAGAGAAGTAACATTGATGTCACTGTTAGCCCATATGTTTGGGCTTTTCCTATTTCCTATTAAGTTAGGTTTAGTTAATGCATTCCTATTAGGTTAGGTTTAGTTACTTATATATATTCTTCCTATTCTAATATATTGTAAAATAACTTTTGCCTCTTGTTTTTTAATGAAAGTAGTTCAATTAACATGGTATCAAGAGCTAAATCGATCCATGCTCCTTTGATTTGCTGCTGCTGTTTGTTTAGATTTTGGTGAGTTCGCAGTGATTTTTTTGTTTTTTTCGATTGGTGCTGCGGTTGTTTGTTTGGATTTTGGTGAGTTCGCGGTGATTTTTTTTGTTTTTTTCGATTGGTGCTGCGGCTGTTTGTTTGGATTTTGGTGAATTCGCTGTGATTTTTTTTTTGTTCATTCCTTTCCCATTTTTCCAAAGGATTTTCGCCATAAGATTTTTGTAGATTCTTTTTAATATGTTCTAGATGTAGGCATTTGCAAGAGATTTTCTTTAGATTTTCTAAATACCTTCTCTTGTAATTTTCATTTTCTTTTTCAAGAATATATGAATTTTGTTTTCGTGGGACTTTGATAAAATGTCCGCAGGGAGTTTTAAGACTTATCATATATATCGTTTGATGATAATCTTGGAATTTTTGGAGAAAATCATTACCTAATAATAAATCAGTTTCCAATTTATCATAGGCAAATATTTTATTTATAGAAACAATTTTTTATCCTAA
This sequence comes from Solanum pinnatisectum, assembly GCA_035578085.1. Lineage (NCBI taxonomy): Eukaryota > Viridiplantae > Streptophyta > Magnoliopsida > Solanales > Solanaceae > Solanum > Solanum pinnatisectum. The sequence goes on from CM069086.1 coordinate 36,063,086, forward strand.
AATTATTTCTACTTTTTCTTTTGACTGTGATAGTCTTTCTTTTACCCCTGTAATCCCTATCATAGAAATGTTGTTTTTATTATTATCCCAATCTTTTATTAAAAAAGATTTTGCTAGACTAACTTCCGATCCATTGTCACTTTGACAATAGGTTGTTAATTTTGTATCATAGAAAGTTAGTTCTATGAAGACAGATACCCTAAAAGACGTTTCTTTAGATATTTTAATTTTTTGGTATAAAACAAGTTTCATTTTTATAACTCATTTCTGTCCCATTTTTTCCTATACTATAGTCATTAAGACTATTAAGGAACATATTTTCTAGGATTAGGTTGTGATCACTTTCGTGATTTGTAACATAACAAGAAACTGCTATTCTTATTGTATCTAATTATATAAGTAAATCTACCATGTTTATATAGCTAAAATTATCTCCTTCAAAAGTTTTGTAGATGTAAGGAGTACCTTTGTATATTGGTAATCCATCCAATATAATACCTTTGATATGATTGCTGTAGCACCTGTTTGTATTAGGATCTCCTGTTTTTACCATTCAACTCCATTAAAGATTCTTCCTGAAATTCTAGTAATGTTAGTAATTTCAAGAATCTTCTTAGAATATCAATTGGAAATACTTTTCTTTATAGAATTTCTTCCATATTTTAACGAAAGTCTTGAATTGTTAATAAGGCTTCCTATCTCTTTTGTTTTTCCAAAATGGATTTCATATTCCTTTGGAATAATTGCCTGTTGAATTTCTGCTTCAACTATTCTTGCAATTCCTGTGCATTCTTGATCTATTTCGATCATATCTTTGTTTTTATATACATTCCCATAATTGGAGTTTGTAACTGTATACAAAGTTTGGTAATATATACCCATTATATGATTGCCTAATTTGAATAGGTCATTCCTTTTGACCTGAAAATGTAAGCTTAATGCATCATTAAAGTCTGCATCCTTTAGTGAAATACAGTACTTTGGGTAATATGTAAATAGGAGTTTGGTGTAGGTTAGGTTACCTTCAACTATACCAAGATTTCCTTCTCTAGCATTAATGAACCTTTCATCGAAAGATTGACTACAATAGGACAATTAATTCCTTCTTTAAAAGTTGATTTAACTAGAATTTGGATCCACCTAAACGAACATAATTCATTTTTTTCCTTTTTCGTTCAGGAATTTTTCTGAGGATCTGTTCGATCATTGGTTTGGTCAAAAGATTTAGCTTATGTTTTCCCGTAGTTTGGGTAACTTCTATTACCTTTTCTACTTCTTGATATTCATGATATGAAATTTTATTTCTTGCAAACATTCTTTGCATTCTGCTGAATATGTTATCTTCCGTTTTTAACCTAAGTTGTAATCCTTGGTTTTTCTTTAATAATTCACCATCGAATGTTGCTTTTAGAGCGTATCCTCTTTGATCTTCTTCAGTCTCAATTACTTGTACTGAATTGTCTATTTCTTCTTGTATTTCTTTATTCATTTATTCAGAGTCTTCTGAACTAGTTGAAAATTCTTCATATAATTCTTCGTAGAATTCATCACTTTTTATTGATGTTACAGATTCTAAATCTGAATCAATTTCTGATCTATCAATTTTTTATATTTTTACATGTTTTTTATTACATTCGTAGCTTTTATGTCCTTCTTCGCCACAATTGTAACATTTACATTTTTCTGTGGTTCTTTTAAAATCATTTTTCTTTTTATAATACCTCTTTTTGGTATATAATTTTTCTTTGAAAGATTTTTCTTTTTATTAAGCCTTTTCTAAGTTTTTTCTTTTCTTATATGCTCTATCGTTGCATCCCCATCGGTTCTTTGCATTAGTATATAAGCGATAAATCTGTGTATTGATTCTTTTGACTTTTCTTTGTACATTATGTGTCATACATAATTGTCAGCTATTATTTAGGAAATATATTCTTTGTCCAAGAATATCTCCTTCTTTATTTTCTTTTTATATTCTTCTGCAAATATTTGGCCCAGCTTTGATAATTTTTATAATATTTTCAAGATATGGCGAATTTCCTTCGCTATCAAATATTTTATAATAATATTCTTCAAATACATAAGTGTATTCTTGAATATAGCTCATTTTGCATATTTGCAATTTTTCTAATTGTTCTTTTGCAATTATTCTTAATTTTTCTCTATTTAGAATAGAGCTTCCTTCGCCACCTAGAAATTCATTTCCTATGAATTGTACAAGGTTTCTTATTCCTTCTTGAAGTGAATTTTTTAATCATTCTATTGTACTATTTTTTATGATTTCTTTTATATCATTTGATAATTTTGTATATCAATTACTGACTATATATATATAGAATAAACAATTGGCAACAACACAATAAGACTTAATAATAATCAAATGACAACATGCCTGGCTGAAAATTCTTTAAAAAAAGAAATGCACATGATCAATATATTAAAAGCCAATATATATTATAGTATATACCAACAAGAACAAAAATAAACCCAATTGGAGAAAAAGAAAAAAACACGAACAATAACATGTAATTCAAAAGTCAAAATAAAATTAAACCAGCCGACAATCACAAATCCATATCCACAGAAGCATCATAACAAAATCATCAAAGTAAACTACAATAATCATAAGAAATTTAATCCAAACTATAACATAACAACAAACTGACAATCAGTAAGAAAACAGAGTAAGTTCTTCCATTCAACACTAATAATATAAAACCAAGTCAAAATAAAGCTACAAGAATAAAAAATGTTATGAATAAATATTTGAACGTATTCAACTAGCTGTGACAAAAAATAATGTAATCAAAATTAATTGATAAAAATTTCTGAAATTTTGATCCTATGCGGTTCAATTCTAAATTAGTTGAACTTAATATAAATATAAAACGTCGAATAAAAAATAGATGGATTAAGAAAGAAGTGTGCACAGCTTGTTTTAATAAAATAATTTTTATTTAATGTGGTTAATTTATTAATTAATTATTTGACACGTGCAAGAAGCGTTGACTTCACGTGCAGGAATTTTTATTCCCTTTGTCTTTTTTTACTTGTCTAATTTTGACTTTTTATTTGTTAGTTTTGACAAAACAAGAAAAGAAAATATTTTTATCTATTATACCTTCAATTTACTTTGAAAGTTAATGTTTTTAAAAGGGTAGAACTTCTTTAATGAGTAAATTAATTTTGAAATTCTATCTATTAGTATGGATAAAATGATAAACTCACTATATCAATTTCAAACTCCATCCAATTTTAATTGTTACAGTTTCCCTTTTTAGAGTCAAACGATAATAATTTTGACTAACATTTTATGATATATTTTTTCATCATATTTATATTCCAAAAATTGAAATTTATAGTACTTTTGTATAGTTTTTGAATATCTATATATATATTTTAAATATCTAATTAATGTAATCTAATTTAACTTTAGAAATTAGTCAAATCAACTTTCGTAAAGCGTAACATAACAATTAAAAATGAACAAAGGAAGTATTATTTTTAATAAGTGTGCCAAGTAAAAAATGGATAAATAAATAGAAACGGAAAGAGTATTAATTAATGAAAGATCACGCTTTCACACGTTATGTCATAGACATAATTTTGATACAATTAAAATGTACATGTTTAGAATTTTCATAAAGATTCTATAGATTATAATAGTTAACAATTAAATATAGTTAAAAAAAAAAAAGATCTAGTTTTTAAATTCTCAAATAATAAGCAGGACATATAAATCAAATCATATCCACATCAATGATGCAAATTTTAATAAAGTATTTACATGTAATGCTGTTAATTAATTAGTTAGTTAATTAATTAATTATATGATCGATGTGCAAGAAGAGTTGACTTCATGTACAAGATATTCTCCTACTGAAAAGATTATTGCTGGTACATGTGGATAATTGTTGCCATCTGAGTCGTGGGGACACCTACTTTATTTTTTAAATAGGAGAATCTTTATTATTTACGGAATTAAAATTAAACTCGAATCATCACTTATTTAATTAAGAATAAAGCTATAATTTATCAACTTAGTAAATTACATGGTCTTTGAAAAACATTCGAATTTCTGTTTAGGAACTAATCTAAACAGGTAAAAAAAATTTTAAGAGAGTATAACATTCTCTCTTTTATATATATATATAATTATGTATTGGATATTTATATTGTAATTGGACGAAATTTGAATCCACACATTGTTGAAAACATTTTTTGGGTAGAGCTTTAATAGGAATTTCTTTTAATTCCTAGAAGTAAAAATTTGATATCCCTGATTAAAAGTATAAAAATTCAAACCATTCCATCACAATTCATACTAATCACTTTGACTGAGGCTGATATGTTACTATTTCAAAATAACAAAGAGCTTCTACAGTTTGCTTCTCCCATTGTCCAGTCACTAGAATAAGATAAAAGTCAATCTCTTGGGTACAGAGTCACGCTTTACCCCGTAATGTGGCATTTTCCAGCACAAATTTGGATTTAATCGCGCTCTAATGTAGGTCCCGAACACCGGGTGGGAAATAAAAATAAAAATAAAAGCCATCTCATGACTAAGCCATAATGTGTGTTTGTTTATTTTTTATTTTATTTATTTTTGAGAATATGTTATAATTATATTTGTAAAACACTTGTTTATTTCAACTTATTTTTGCAATATGTCATATTTTTATGAGTTAATGAATTTCATTTAGAACAAAAACATATGAATTAATCAACGTAAACATAAACTAAACCTATTATTATTATAACTTGGTTACCTTTATACAATGACTTGTTAAACCTTTTTCCTGTCTAATTAATTTATTTATTTGGTTTTAAAACTAGATATTTTAATCTTATAATTTACTTAATTAATAATGAGGAAAACTTGAACCTTATTTAATTAAGTTGAAGAATTAGATCATTAATTATAATCTTAATGATGTGCGTTCGGCTTCATCAATTTAAATTGGGATAGGAGGATCAAATCATTTCCATATACACTCATATACATAAAATCAAACAAGCCCAAGAGGAGAGTATTTATCTTATTGGTTTCGTATATATTTTTATCTAGAAAATTCTTGGTGGGACTCGAAATGTAACTGTTCTTACTTTTCTAAGCCAAAAGTAGTAAATTTCGGAGCTTTATTCACAATAAATTTAGTGATTGGAAGTTTTCTAATGCTAGTCCTTCTAACTGTTTTTCATTTTGAATGAATTGTTGTTTTCTTCTTCTTCTTTTTTCCTTTTGAATGATTTTTTTTTAATTTTCATGATTAATAACCGAAAGCCAAATTAAACTATAATGAAATGATAACAACCAAATCAATAAATGTATATATTTTTTGTTTGGCTTGATTTTAATAATTTAGAAACCGACTAAATTGATTTGATTTTGACCAATAATCGACCCAAAACACCCTTACCCATCATTATCAACTACCACACACAATCACCCTCCTTAACAACAACCGTCAATCACTGTAATCTGTCATTATTACTACTAGTTATCACTTGTGTACAATCATTATTGATAAACACCATCATCAGTTACTACAACATATTGCAATCATTATCACATTCATTACCATCATTAGTTATCACTGTCATTCATCATAACTATTAGTCGTCTGTCACTATCAATTATCACATTAAATATAGTAGTATTACATTAAATATTTTATATTAATTAATTTTCAAAAAAAAAAATCTTTTTGTTTTCTACTCTCATTTTCTCCCTCTCATAGTTGTTGGATCTCCAATTCCCAATTGTAAAATTTCCTTGATTTACTCTTCATCTGTGAACCTTCGACCAATTTATCACTCCCCATAATGCTACCTGAAAATTTTTGCTTCTCATTTTTTGGTGATTTTGTGGAATGGCATCAATCATTCATTCCTTTTGGCAGTTTTCTCAATTGGGTATGTATAAAAAACCTTAAAATCTTAATTTTTGTAATCAGATAAGTGTTATAGATCATGGGTTGGTGTTGTTTTCTGTTGCAAATTTTGCAAGTTTTTTTCAAGAAATTGTGAATTTTGTGTGTTCTAGAGGTACCCATTTGATGTCAGTGTCAGAGGTAGGATTTTTTTTTTTTTTAGTTTATGAGTTCTGTTACAAATTTTGCAAATTTTTTTTCAAGAAATTGTGAATTTTTTGTGTTCTAGAGGTACCCATTTGATGTCAGTGTCGGAGCTAAGATTTTTTTTTAGTTTATGAGTTTTGTTACAAAGTTTGCAAAAAAAATTCTAAGAAATTGTGAATTTGTTATGTTCTATAGGTACCCATTTGATGCCAGTGCCTGAGCTAGGATTTTTTTTATGAGTTCTGTAGTATAATCCTTTTTTGCTTACTGGGTTTTCTGGATAAATTATTTAATACACATTAGGCGTTTGGCTATGTAAATTGTGAGCATTCGAAGAAAGTAGTTTTTGTTTTCAAAGTGAAAAATGATATTTGAAAATTGGAGTTGTGTTTGGTTATGAATGCGAATTGGAATTGTTTTAGAATTTTTGTGACTAATTTGGAGTGGAAACAGTTATTTTGGTGTTTTTCAAATTCCGGAAAAATGTTATGGTCAAATGTGTTTTCCAGAGTTGGGACTCGCCGAAAAAGAAAAAAAAATCATGGCCAAATGTTCCTAAATAAAGTTTTTAAGACAAATACAGGGAAAAAACTTACCCGCACCGGGTGTATACACCAAACTAATGCATTGGCGAAGCTAAAATTTTCAACAAGGGGTTCAAAATATGAAGAAGTAAACTCAGGAAGAAGCGGAATGGGGTTCAACATTATTTACTATATATATGCATAAAAGGTAATTGTAACCATGTATAAACAATGTACTTTCCACTGAAGGGGATTCGGATGAACCCCTGGGTCCTACCTGATTCCGGTTGCTTCTTTGTCTATGTGTATTGGTGCATGCATGTCATTTTAGTTTAGTTAGTGTCATATTTGAAGGTTAAAGTTAAAATTTATGCAATGATTGAAGAAAAATCAAATCTTGATTAATTTGGTGACGTCTCATTGTGGAATTACTAGGATAATAGTTATGGCTTGAAAGATTGCAAACTCTTGAGGTTCAAATTTCTGATTGTTGTTTACTTGTTTTAGTGATATGGATTACCTTCCTGTTGAGGTCGTTGGGAATATCCTCTCTCACCTCGGAGCAGCGAGGGATGTGATTGTAGCATCTGCAACGTGTAGAAAGTGGCGGGAGGCTTGTCAGAAACACCTCCATACTCTTTCATTCAATTCTCATGATTGGCCACTCTATCGAGACGTAAGTACTAGTAGGCTGGAGATACTGATTACTCAGACATTATTTCAGACAACACATTTACAAGGTTTATCGATATTGATGGATGATGTTGATGAGTTTTCAGCTTCCACTGTAGTTGCTTGGCTCATGTATACTAGAGAATCGTTGCAATGGTTGTTTTACAATGTCCGTACTAATCCAAATATCAACATTCTTGATATATGCGGGCGACAGAAGTTGGAAATGTTGGTGCTTGCTCATAATTCTGTATCAGGGGTTGAACCAAATTATCAGAGGTTCCTCTGTTTAAAATCGCTTTCTTTAAGTTACGTTAGTATTTCAGCATTGGATCTTAATTTGTTACTGACAGCATGTCCAAAGATTGAAGTTTTAGCCCTTGTGAATCCCGAGATTGCAATGTCAGATGCACAGGTAACTGTTGAGCTGAACAGCACAACACTAAAGAGTATCTACATTGAAGCGATAAGTTTGGACAAGTTTATATTGGAGGCTGACAGCCTTGAGAATCTGCACTTAAAAGACTGTGCACTTGAGCTTTTTGAGCTCGTCGGTAAAGGAACTTTGAAGTATTTCAAGATTGATGATGTTAGTATTATACATCTTGATGTTGGTGAGTCTGTTGATAATCTTGAAACAGTTGATGTTAGTAATTTCACCATAAATTGGTCCAAGTTCTATCAGATGATTTCTAAATCATCTACAATGACAAGTCTCAGGTTATGGGACGTTGTGTTTGATGAAGAGGGTGAGATTGTGGATGTCGAAACAATTGCACTTTGCTTCCCACAATTAAACCATCTTGCAGTTAGTTATGATTTACGAGACGACTTACGAGAAGGAATTCTCCACTATGGTTTACAAGGATTATCTCTGTTAGAGAATGTCAATGTGTTGGAGCTGGGATCAACGGTAATTAATGACGTCTTTACTCAATGGGTTACTGGTCTACTGCAAAGATGCCCTAATCTCACTAAATTAGTTATTCATGGAGTGATTTCCGAGACTAAAACACATGAAGAGTGCCAAATGTTGGCCAACTTTACCTCATCTATTGTTCAGCTGATGAGGCGATACGTACACGTAGATGTTCAGTTTGAATTTGAGTAGATCAGAGGCATACGTTAATGTGGTATATTGGGCTCAATCAACAATTTTGGAGGCAGGTAGAAAAGGTATTTAATTGAACTTGAAGCCTTTGCTTCCTCTGTACTTCGATTATTGCACTATTTTGTTGTAGTTTTTGTTCCTTTTTTTTCCCGAATGCTTTTTTATGCTTTCTATAGTACTTTTCCATGATTTCTTCACTTCCATTATTTTTTTTCGACCTGCTTTGTTATGCTTTTCTTTAAGTTGAGGGTTTATCGGAAAGTATCTTTACCTCCTAAGGTCGGGCTGTAGGGGTGAGGTATGCGTACACCCTATTCTCCCCAGACCTCACTTGTGGGATTACACTAGGTATGTTGTTGTTGTTGATTCTTAATGAAATGATGCAGATTATGGATTGGTTTCCTAGTAATGTTTCAAAGTAGATAGCTTAGCATCCATCGTGAAGATCATCCTTTCCACTGGATTAACCTTTTGAAAACCTCTTTGCATACTTGCTATTGCTATAATACCGACGTTTCAAATTTGACAATTGACATGATATCATCCTCTAGGAATTCATTTCATTTTACACTTCCTCTTGATTACTGTCAGTCACTCTTAACAACTTGATGAAATGCGCACCTAAGGGTGTGGGTGTGGCCTTGTTGTTAATGAGGTGGGTTGAGAACCGTGAGGTCTCAGGTTCAAATTCCAATGCCTTGGTGGATAGAGTTACCTAGTATTTGTTACTGGTGGGAACTCTTTTCTTGAGTGAAATCACACTTGATTTATATTTACTACAACTCTTTTCTTGAGCGAGTGATCTGGATCTCAAATTGAAACTCTTATTTCTTTAACAGGAGACTTAAAACCCATTGTGGATGAAGGAGATGGACTAGCATGCTATGATGTGTCAAAATTCCAAATGTTGTCTCCTTAAGTTGGCAATTTCACGTTCCAACATTTCGTGTCACAATAAGGACAAGTATGAAGTCTACCACGCCATGTCCTTTTTCTTTTCATTTTAGTATGGTCAAAGTTAATCACCTAATGAAATTGATGACTTAGATTGTTCTGTGTTTTTTTCGACTAGAAGACTGGAATGGCTGCAATCAGACACCAGGTCTTAGTTCATCTTTTTACTAACTTGTAGATTAGAAGAGATATCAACCAAAATGCATTGAAAGAAATGAGAACCACTGCATTTTGTAACAAAGATTACGCTCATTTGCCTTTTCTACAAATGGATCTAAGCCTGTTGATAGGACTTACATCTCTTGTATCTTAGTCCACCCGACTGTGGAGGTGGAATGAATGTCGTAGACTCGTAGTAATGTTTGCAACAAGCAGTTTTGATCATTGTTCTATTTGAATAGATTTCTTTCACTTAGAAGTTCTTGTTTGTTTTTTATGTTTCCATCTCATCAAGAATAAAGTTCCTTAGTATCCTTGTTCAGTCTCTGTTTTTTATGTTATGACGATTTGTTGATTGTATGGGTACGGATACTTGTATATCTTGGTGGACTCTCCTCTACACGACCATTCCTTTGACCAACGTCATTTCTAGTTCCGGAAAATGATGACTGTAGTTTTATCGCACTTTAGTATCAGATGTGCTGAATTTTGAGACTATCTTCTATGTTTTCCATTGAAATTGCAGCTATGTTTACCCCAGGAACCCATGTTACTGCTGCCTCTTTTTCATCGTTTGTTCAGCCAAGTGTCTATCGGAATCAATCTATCTACCTTCTCAAGGTAGGGGTAAGGTATGTGACTCTGCATACGCTCTACCCTCCTCAGAGCCCACCTGTGAGTGTAACACTGAGTTTGTTGTTGTTGTATCTAGTGTTTAAATTGGAATGTTCTATGTTTTTGTGTATCTTTCTCTTCCCCTCTCTCACATACTCACCGAGAAACGTCTTTCTCTCTCTTTGAATTGAGACCTAAACCTTTGTGAAGCATCTTGATTCTTTGATATGTCAAATGTACACTAGTTATATTTTTGGGCTCTTAAGCAATGGTGTAGGAGCTAATTGACACATAGCACCCCTCAGCTACATTGTTCAGACTCTCCAAAGAATGTAGTCAGGTGTGTGTCGGATCCTTCAAAATTAATGCATTTTTTGAGGATCTGACACGGGTACGACAACATTTTTGTAGCAACATAGGCCCCTCATTCTTTTGTCTCAGAGATCAGAAGTTGTGCTGGAACTCATCAAACCAAATTACAGAATGATCTGTTTTATGGTTCTGTTGAATAGAACAACTTAGTATTTGGACATCATATCTTTCTATCAAAAAGTCCAAGGGCCTAAATGGTAACTGTTCTCCAATTTGCACAGATACGAGCTAACTTGTTTGGGATTGAGACGTAGTTATTATACAGATACAACCATATGGTCTGAGCACATATTCAAAATTATAAGACATTCTATAGCATAGTGTATCTTTGTCATGTGGTGACTCAATACATGACTTCATTTTTGGTTAACAATAGGTCTAGTTGAGCTCAATTATCCGTATCAGTTAAATCTGTCCACCAATTTGCTTTGATAGATAAAAAGAAATCATATAACCTTTTATTCTTTGGGGGAATTTGAATTCTTGTTTTTCATGGTTTTCACCTCCTTCATTGAGAGCTATAATGCCTTTTTGTCAATTCTAGAAGGGAAATTTCAGCGTAACTAGTAAAGTCGTTTTCATGTGACCATGAAGTCATGGGTCCAGTAGTGGAAATTAAACAATTTTTTACAGAAATGTAGAGTAAGACTGTGATTCGGACATAGAAGGAATTTAGTATACCGGACTGTCTTTTTTTCATTTATATATGTATAATTATCTAATCTGTTAAAGCAGTTGCTAATGTAGTTGTAGCTGGAGAATAGTAGTTAGATTTACTTTGACATTCATTATTTCCAAATTAAGGATATTAAATAACAAGCTGAAGTTTCAATATCAATACTATATATTTAATCTGATAATACTATCACTTGTATAATTAAATATAAAATTTGTGGTTCTGATGATAAGTTTTGATCTCTTTTTTTTTTAAGTTTGTTTTGTTGTACTTACAATAAAAAATGTTTTATTCAAAATGGTTTTGTTTATGTATATGTGGTATGAATAATGTTAGCTTGCTAAATATTAAAAATTTAAAATATGGTGACAAACATTTTTAAAAAAAAAAAAAAACACAAGAAGCTTTGCTTCCTTCTCATTTTTTTCAAAATAATAGCTCAATAACTTATAATATATAGTCAATCATTCAGTCTATTATTTAAATAGAGAAGATGCTACTTATATTTAATTTGTTGAGGTGTCAATTTCTGATAATTACACAAATTAAGTTCTTTCTAAGGAATACTTTAGGATAAAAGTCGGACTGATTTAACTAAAAGATATTATTAAATAAATGTGTTATGTATATTTTTGTTTTTTTGTAATATTTAAAGACACATAAAAACATATAAATTAGTGATAATTGGAGCTGGTTCGGAGCTAAGTTATTCATGTATTAAATCTAGTATAAATAGTATCATATTCGGTAGCATTTTTTCGCTATGTATAAAATTCAACACACCCAATTATATGATGTTCGGTTACAATTTAGAAATCCGCATAACTAATACATGTATAAGTTTTGGAGGAAATATGTGTATGATTTTACGCGCGATAAAAGAGGGAATAACTAATAACAGATAAATTATCTTGTAATTCACATCCCTACATTATTAATATTTGTATAATTCTAACCAGCTATCAAACGATCTATAGAGAATTATTTGGTTGGAGATGTTAGTAGATGTTTGGTTCACTAGACTCAAAATATAATATACACGATATAATATAATATAAATATGTTATAGTTTGAATTGGATAAATAAGAATAAAAATTTAATTTCCAATTTTAATCTTATATTTTTTAAACAAAAACCTTAGGAGAAAAGTTTTAAGAGTGGTAAATGTGTCATTCTATAGTCTTATTTATATTGTACACCTATAAAATGCGACCTTTTCCATAATTCCACATCAAAATGGAATGCTTCGTGCACAAAATCGTTGTTTTAACTATAAATAACCTCTAAAAAAAATTAAAAATTCAAGCAATGCCCCTTAAGTCATACTGAGAGGAACTTTTAGGAGTTGCCTCATAATTTTGATTAGTTTAGGAGATTAATTAGTTTACTGATTAGTAAAACCCCATATATATGCATGAACCATGGCTTGCAAATCTTGAAACCCATAATTAATTTGTACTGAGATTTTCTTTTTCAAGTGTCAGAATGACTTGTTCAAAGAGTAAAAGAAAAATCACTCAAAAATTGCAAGTACCATTTTTGGTGTATTATTTGGAATATTCTGACCATTAAACTATAGTACAAAATTTTGAATGAGTATTGAGTAATATTTGAAAATGTTGAATTAGTTTAAGAGTCAAGAATACAATCATGTATATAGATTATTTATTTCTAATCAAATATTAGCCAATCGAATTAATTATTTATTTCTTCTAATCAATGTATATAGACTATGTGTGACCTATAATTTACACGTTTAAGCATTATTAAAGAATGCAAATTTTTGGTGAATATGTCTACTGAAACATCGTTGAAAATATGAGATTTTTTATGAACTACAATAGAAGTTTGCTATTTTTTTAAATAGAGGAATTATGATATTAACTATTGATCTTCGCAAGAATAGAATGTCTATATACTATTTTTCAAATTTTACGGGAATATGAAATACTTTATGCATCCAAATAAAAAGTTATTAGCACTCAATTGCATGCATACCTAATCCATTGGTAACAAATTCTCCCCTTTTTATGGTCCCAATAACCTTTTGTATGGCCAATGATTGGAAGGAATTATTGGTAGGGGAATACTAGCTACAAAGGTGGTTGATGATAAAAGCATGTATAATTTTTTTGTATATTCCACTTTCCAACTAAATGAACTTTATCATATATATATATGGGTCCATTTGTAGATTATAATTATTTTTATAGAGTCTGAAATTTTTTTATGTGCAGAATGTTTTCTGCTAAGCCATTATCTAGTGTTTACACAAAATTTACCTTCAACCATGAGAAACAAAATTCTCTAAACCACTTTCTTAATCAGAGATTTTGATTTCGAGTTTTGGATATGATAAAATTCTTGGTAGAGTAATCAGGTTTCAAATGTGGATATCAAACACTAGATGCCCCACAAAAAAAAAAATCTCTCTCCTAAATCATTACGTTTATATTAGTTTTATATTTAAGCTATGCCTTTTTTACTTAATCTTTGAAATCTAAGAATGAATTTTTTTTATAGGAAGCATTTTTTCTTTTTATGACACTTGATTAAGTTTAATCAAAGCTCCAAAATAAATACCGAACATTGAGCAAGATACAAAGAGAAAATGAAGATTATAAGTAACACCAATAAGACTCGTGATGAGATTAATAAGATCTATCAACTCTTAACAAGAGAACGTACACAAATTCAAACTTTAGGAATGAAAATACTTATCATTTTATGCGGCATGAATTCACATTAATTAATCATAATCTCAAAACGAAGTTAGTAACATTATTTGACATAATAGAGGCAAGCATCATACCTCTTGTTGCCCAAAAAAGGAACCCTAATTAATTATCATTATCAATAACACTAAATGGTAAAGTCCACTTAACCAAATTTCTAATTAAGGGAAAAGAATCTTGAGTTTTAGGTGGTGACAAGGTTTAGATGTTGACATGTCAACAAAACAGATAAATACCAAACAAATCCATTTCAAATTCCTTTAAATTAATTAATTTTAGAACACAATTAGTTGAGAGCCTTTTTCCATTTAAACAAGTTTTGGTTTAATAATTAGCTAAAACCAAAATTGTAAATTCTCAATCCATTTTGTAGGGAAGTATAGACTAACAAATTTATTATCCATCGAGTTATAAAATTTGCTTTTTATCTTTTTTATTATAAATAAATTTGTTAAAAGAAAATTAGATAAAGTAAAATTCATAACTCGATGGATAATAGATTTATTCCTTCACCCTTCCTTACAAAATGAATTGAAAATTTATAATTCATCACTCGATAAATATTACTCCCTCCGTCCCATTTTATGTGGCACCATTTTCTTTTTGGTCAGTCCCAAAAAGAATGTCACATTTCCTTATATAGTAAGTATTTAAAGGTACAATTCCTCTTTTACCCTTGTTGATCCCACCTAATCTTAAAGATAGTACTCCAATACATTTATGAGGAGAGAGAAAAATTGACTATTTTTTTAAGGGGTAATTTGGTAAACATTTCAAAGTCTTCATTTATTTCTTAAACTCCGTGTCCGATCAAATGTTGCCACATAAAATGGGATGAAGAGAATAATTTGTTTCAAGATCTACGAACAACAGGAATTCCTAAATATTCATATGAATGAATAGATAACAATTTTGTAGTTGATGTGATAAGTTTAAATAATACTATATCTCGATTTCAAATAAATCAGCTATAATAAATTCTCACCGATCATATTTCACCATTACCTAAACTAACATTTAAATCAAGGGAACAACTAATCAACCTTTTTTCTCCAACTTTAATCTTATCATATAATATAGTAATTTATGATGAAAGAGAGCTTTGGCTCATCTCTTATATTTTATTCAAAAATAATTTATGTAAAACAGAATTTGTTGTATAGAAAATATTATTTAATTTTTTTTATTTTGTTTGGTATGGCTAGTACCTGCAACTCATTGAAAAAGTGACCAATAAGAAAACATAGGCGGTTATTAGAGAGAGTTTGTAGATAGTGGTACCTTTTTATTTTATTTTTTATTGATATTCATTTTGAAATCTGATTAATTTGAATTTATATTAAAAGTTTATAACGGGTTCGAGCTAATGACCCCACGGCCCACACCCATTTTCTTGTATAATTTTTTTTATTTGATTTGTTTTCAATTGTTATATAAACAAAAATATCATTATTTTATTTTAATGTATGTAATATTATTTGAATGTGTGTTAATTTTGAAAGCTTTTAATCTAAAGTAGTTGACTCTTAATATTTATAGGATTATAAATTGTCCAATTAAGAGAAAAAATAAAAATAATTACTTTATAATGTGGGAATTGTGCCTCAAATTGGGATTTGAGAGTACTCATTTGGGATAATAGTATTTTTCATCTATTAAATATCACCATATCAATTGAAATATATAGACTGAAAAAATCAATGCCTCCATTAAAACAAAATAAACATTAGAATTTTTTTCTTTATCGAGTCGTAGAAGCAGTTATTTATATCATGCCTCTTGGCAATATTAAAGAATTACTATTTTTTCACTTAAAACTATGTCGAAGGGCTTTTCTCACAAATATTTTGATTGAATTAGTGAAAAAAATTATATTCAGTGGGTATTCCCACTATTTCAACAGTTTCAGTGAGCTGGTTCGATGAAATTGAGATGAAAAAAATCATATTTTATAATATATATTTGTTATTGATTCATAATGAAATAACTTTATTCTTAATAGTATAAAATATTGAAATTTCCAAATCTTCCTAATACAAAATGTTTTGTGTATCGAATCGTCCTCTATTTTAAAGGTGATTTTTCTTAGATAAAGACCCATGGAAGAAAGATCAAAAAGTGTCTTTGCCATACCTACAACAAGAGATGTACAATTAGAAGAAAAAAAAACACAAATTCCTTGGACCCCTCTTGTTGGTGTGCTTCTATTTTTATAGATAAATTTAAAAAAAGAAATAGAAAAAGAGCTATATATATATATACACACACACATTGACTATTAAGATTTGATCTTTTTAGCTTCTTTCTACTATTTATTAGTCTCTTTGCTTCTGAAGAAAAGTTGGTTTTTATTCAAGAAGATCCTTAAACTTAGGTAAAACATGGAGTAAGTTTTCTTGTTATATTTTTGGATTGATTTCTCGTATGATCACTCAACTAATGGTTATTATTTCAAAAAGTTACATTTCTTCTTGATTTTCATTTTTTCCCAACCAAAAAAAAAGCAATTTTCTGAAATAATTTCCGTAAGTTGAGTGACTATTCGAGAAATCAACTTTTTTTAGTTTTCTCAAAGCTAAAACCTAATCTTGAAAAATTGGGTATTTTTTTTTAAAAAAAAAAATTAGTTTGAGCCCTCTTGTTGATAACTTGTATTTTTCATAGATTGTAGAAGCTTTGACAATAAAATTTTGATCTTTTTAGTCCTTTTGCTTCTAAGGAATATTTAGTTTGTTTGTTTATTCAAGAAAATCCTTAAACTTAGGTAATACATGTAGTTTACTTGATTTTTATTGATTAAAAGTAAAATTTGTAAAAAGAAATTAAAGACAAGTGAATTAAGATCAATCAAAAAAAATTGAGAATAAGTTTTTTTACAAATTTTGCTATTAATCAAAATGATGATTTTTTCGATAAACAATTACTATATTATCTTGAAACAAATTGGGTATTTTTTTCAAACTAATGGATTTTTTCTTAATTTTTTTTTTATAGGTAAGAATTAAGATCAAGAATGGTCTAAAATTAGTTGGTATTTGCATGGAGAGTCAAAGAATTGGAGATACAACAAGTACTTTGTCAATTGATCACAACATGCCTTATAATACAAGCTTCATGTATCATTCCACACTAGAGTACATATAAATTCTTCTCTCTTTTTTTTTCAATATTTATTTATGAGGATTTTAATTAATTTTTACCATTTTTATGTCTTTTGACAATTTGTGATTTTTTTGGTGTTGTATAGTAGTAATCAAGAACCACCAACTTTTGATTTTGGAGAATTGGAAGAAGCTATTGTTTTACAAGGAGTTAAGATGAGCAATGATGATTCTGTTAAATCATGTATGCTCTTTTTTCTTCTCTTCTTTTTCTGACGGCTGTGATTGAGTTAGAATTTTCAATAAGAAAAAATTGATAAATTTTCCACCAAATTGTATTGGGATAAATCTTTTTTTTATTGCCTCTAACTCCATCTATATTCATTTGATATATACAGTATAAGTTTTTAGTAAAATTGTTTAGGATGAACCCCTTTTATCCCTAACTCTGTTAGTGTTCATGGGGTATGGTATATATAGTATATTTTGTCGAGGAGGTTCGGATAAATCATTTTTACCCCTAACTCTGACTCTGTCCATGTTGATGGGGTTATGTTGATTTTTTCATCGAAGAGGTTCAGATAAATTCCTTTTTTTTTTCCTAACTCCATCTATGCTTCTAGAGGTATATGTACCGATTTTTCCCCAAAAATGTTTTGGATAAACCTCTTTTGTCCCTAACTTTCTCCATGTTTATATAGATATATACACTATGATTTTTCGATAAAATATTTTAATAAAAAAACCCCTTTTTGCCCCTTGATCCTTTATTTTAAGAGGGGGGTAGGGGTAAGGGAGAAAGTGTTTGAAAATGTCAGATAGAAGGACCTTTTTAAGACCGTCAATAGTTTGAGTATAAAATTATTACTTTACGTTAAATTTAGAAATATTTTTAATTTTTTTTTAATTTTGTTTTTATTTTTTGTGTGTGTGTGTGTTGTGTGCAGCTTTATATAGAGCAGATATAAACAGACCTGCAGCAACTCTGGAGATGTTCCCTTCTTGGCCTACTAAATTGCATCACACCCCAAGAGTACTATTTCCCTATTCTTATTACAAGTTTTAAATATTTATTTGTCTTGACGTAATTAGTAAATTTATTGTCACGTAATTAAAAGGTCATAATTTAAGTGGTTCATTCCTGTAACTCTGATCATATTGAGAACTGTTTTTTTTACCTTCCCTAGGAGCTCCCACCCCTTTTTGTTCTCTTGGTGACTCGAACTCACAACCTTCGAGTTGGAAGTAAGGAGTGCTTATCATCCGAGCAACTCCCTCTCATCTATTAAGAGCTTAGTGCACTATACTGTTTTTTTTTAAAAAAAAAGAACATCTAATCATGAAAGGAAACCTTGAAACTTCTCTTTGTGATCAAATAATCAAAACTTGTGTGGTGTTGTTGTGCTTTCAAGTTGATTTTGGTTTAAGCTAATAATTGTAGTTTTGAAATGAATTTTCAAAGCTAATTTAAGATATTTTCCACTTTAAGAGAAGACTTCTACTTCGTTTTAAAGTGTCGTGAAGAAAAATATGATATTTTAAAGATAGTTTTGTTGAGCAAACACATGTGATTAATTTCTAACTGCGAGTTCGTTTTTAAGCTAATTGAATATCTATGTGTTCCTAGTTCTGTTCCACTTACTATTATGAATAGACAGTTACATATCTTGAAACTAAAATAATAAATATTTTTGGAATTGTCAGTGCATAAAACTTACAATGCGTATTTGCATATAGGGAAGCTCAAAATCAATAGGAGGAGATCAAAGTAGTGATTCAGATTCAGCACTAAACACTACTATTTCTAGTAGAGGTGAAGCAAATTTGGAACTAGAATCTCCTTCAAAATCTAACTATGAAAAGGTTTGTTCTTTTTTTTTTTTTCCTTTTATTTTATCATCATCTATATGTTGTTTTGACTGTTTAAAAATATTATTGAATATGTGATAATCCTCTAAAAGATATGAATTTAATATCTTTTGGAGGGTCTATTATCTATTTATGTTGCTCGGAGAGTTCAAAAATATTGTTATTTTTGAAAGATCCAATGCAACTATGACAATATTTTGGAGGATCTATCATTTATGTGTTATTCGTACGATTTAAAAATACTATTGAAAGTGTGATAAATCCTCCCAAGACATGTATTTTGAAAGTTTCGATGCAGTTGCGACAATATATTTAGAGAATCGATCATCGTATCCCAAAATCCCAATAACTGCCAAGAAAATAAGCCAAAGGATATAGTTTTTATGATATTTTATTGATTCTTTCTGATTTATATTCTGACAGCAAATAAGGGGAGAAGAGCATTTTTGCCGATAATCTAATCTGCGCAGATTCTGTAGTTTTGATATTATATTTATGTTAAATTTTTTTAAAATATATTATTATTAAAAAATCGATTATGTACCTGTTGTTTTTTTTGAAAAATTCAAACAACACAACCCAGGAGAATAATGGATTTGCTCATGTTAACATAATCATATGTATTATATTATATATTTTTTTAGTTTTAATTTGTTTCTTTGACTTGATAAAAAAATTAAAAATTAAAAATTAAAAATTAAATTTCTAATTTTAAATTAAAGACATGGAATTTATCAAAATAATTTTTAATTCGATGATTTGATTCTTGATCAGCGAAAAACATAATAAATTTCTTTATCAGCGAAAAACATAATCTAAAATTGAATTTGAGGGGGTACTAAATATATTTTTCTATTTCAATTTATATATTTGATTACTTTTTAATTTTATTTTGTTTTAAAAAAGAAAAATTTGATGTGGTTTTTCATATATAATTATTCCATAACTCTAACATTTTCAATATCATATTTAAAATTACAAGATCTGAAAAATATTTTAACATCTTATACTATATATTTTAATTTAAGATCACAAGTTTTAAAAGTGACAGTCTGAACAGTATTTCAAGAATTACAAATTTGATTTTAGTCAAAATAAAAAAGTCTTCCAAAAGATCCTGCCATTTTTGACACGTTATACCTCTAAAATATAATAAATAATAAAAAGTAAACTCAATTTTTTTGTTTTTTTTAAAGGAGAAATATTCTAACTTCAGACAATTATATGCATATTTTTAAAAAAAAAAAAATTATTTGCATACAATTTACATATGTATTTTATTTTATCGCAGAAAAAAGGTGCTGGCTCAAATTCAGATAGAGTGACTGATGCTAAGGTGGTGCCACATAATTAACTTATAATTTTGCAGTATTTTTTTTAGTAAATTTTAATTTTATTTTTGTAAAAAAAAAATTGTTAATAATTTTAGTAATATTGTTTACTGCAGACTTTGAGACGTTTAGCACAAAATAGAGAAGCAGCAAGAAAAAGCAGACTAAGAAAAAAGGTAAAACATATATTATAACAACACTATTCTCGGTGCAGTCTTATAAGCAGAGTCTGAAGAGATTGAGATATACGCAGATAATTATATTTTGTAATAACACGTTATTATAACAATTACCTTTTTCATTTGGTCGTGGCCTCGTGGGTGTATTGAAAACGGTCTCTTTATTGTTAAAGAAGTTGTTTCCAATGAATTCTCGACCAATTGAAAAATAAACATTTTAAAAAGAAACTTGATAATTATAATAAATATTATTATAAAATATGATTATTATAGAGAATTCTGACGATATGTATATTTTAATGCATTTTACATAGTTAATTATTTATTTATTTATTGCAGGCTTACGTTCAACAACTAGAAACAAGTAGGATAAGACTTGCTCAACTAGAACAAGAACTTCAAAGGGCTAGATCTCAGGTTTAATTTAATTTATCTTTGAAAATTACTCTCTTTATTATATTATGTTTAAAGAAAAAAATTATGAAAAAGTTATTTTCTATGTAATATTTAATAAGTAAAAAATATTATTTATAAAAATAACTTTTGTCGTATTAAATATTTTCTGAATTCAAGTGGATTTTAATTAATTAATTAATTTTTGTTGTTGTTGATTGGTTTGTGTCAAGCAGGGGATTTTCATGGGAGGTGGTATTACTGGTCCCAATATCAGTTCTGGTAAAGTTTTAAACTTTTTTTTAGATATAATTACTTTTATTTATTTATAAATGGTCAAAAAAATCTTTGTAATATAGTATGTATCATTATATATTTTAATTAAAATCAACAACATATTCAGTATAATTTTATAAATTGGGATCTGAAAAGTGTGCAATGTATGCGAATTTTACTCCTATTTTTATGAAGTAGAAATTTTTTTTTCAATAGTCGATCGATCAATATATATATATATAAGATAAAATATTTTGCAATTTTTTGACAAAATGGCAGCACCAAATATCTGAATTTTCAGAACTGTAAATTTCAATCAAATTAGAGCCATTTTTTCAGGTCAAAGCTTGTAATTCTTGTTTTTTGAATTTGGACACAAGAAAAAAGTTACCATTTTTGACTAAAGAAAATTTTAGTATGTTCTTTTTGTCATCCTTTGTGTTCTAAAGGACAATATCTTTTTACTTATTTAGTTTTTTATTTTTCGTCTGATATTTATATTGAAAGTCAATTATTTTATATTTATGTTGCGTAGGACCTATATTCGAACAAAGCATTTCCTATTAATTTTTTTATCATATTCAAAAATTGAAATCAAATCCTTTTATTAAGAGAAACACAATATATATGTTACACAATATGTCATTTAATCATAAAAGGATTTATCAGTCAAAACAACTTTTCTATCACATAAATGTATGATTACGGGTCTACATATACTTCACCCTATCCAAATCATACTGATCAATATGTTAGTATTGTTATTATGCATATAATATTAAATTTTTAACGAAATTTTTAACTTCGCTACTGATATATCAGGTGCATCGATGTTTGACATGGAATATTCAAGATGGTTAGATGATGATCAAAGACAACTATGTGAGCTACGTACAGCATTGCAAGCACATTTAGGAGATGGTGAACTTAGAATAATTGTTGATGCTTACATTGCTCATTATGATCATATTTTTTTACTCAAAGGAGTTGCTGCCAAATCCGATCTCCTTCACCTCCTCACTGGTATTTGGGCATCTCCCGCTGAGCGCGGTTTCCTTTGGCTCGGGGGTTTTAGGCCCTCTGACCTCATCAAGGTAAATATTTTTATACTATCAGTGTATTTTAATTTGTTACTAGAGATATTAAATGAGTATATCGAACTAAATTTGATTGGTTAAAATAGGGTCAGTTAATAATGACGATGGGATGAAATAGGTTAAAAAAGTGGGTTATAATTTAATCCGTGAAAATCGTACTAAGATTTAATATTTTTGTTTGTTTTTCTAATATATACTTTTTTGGTACCTGATAAAATTATTTCATTTCTTTATTATGATTATATATGAAATAAATAATATATAAATTTTGTCAAAATTTCTCATGAGTTATCCGTTTGGGCAACAGATCGTTCCAATTTTTAATGAGTTAGTTGAGTTAATAAATAGGTGTGTCAATTATCAGTCCAAACATGGATTAGTTGGTGGATCGTGTTTTCATGAGCTAATTTTCTCACCCTAGTTGAAGTTTTATGTATTGACAATTAAAATAATATATTATATACAATCAGATCACCTGTAAAATAATTATATACAGATAAATTTTTGTGACAAATATTATTTAGTAACCTAGTGAAAATAACAAACTATACATATATTGCTCAAACTCTCTGAAAATTTTCTCTACAAGCTAAGTTTTTGAGAATCTGGCATGAATATAACATCATTTTTTATAGAATCCAACAATATAGGACCTTTATTTGCGTCGTTGACCCGGTAATACAAAATTATTTATACTGACGATATATAATGATCATCTCAGATGTTGATTGCACAATTGGACCCTTTAACACAACAACAAATTGTTGGAATTTATAGTCTCCAACAATCATCACAACAGGCTGAAGAAGCACTTTCACAAGGCTTAGAACAATTAAAACAATCTTTAATTGAAACTATAGCCACTGGTTCTGTCAATGATGGCATGCATCATATGGCTATTGCATTGGGAAAACTTGCCAATCTCGAAAGCTTCGTTCATCAGGTAAAATTTTCTTAATCATAGGTCTTGAATTTAAGCTTAAAATTAAAAAAAAAAAAAAATCTTGCAGAGAGCCTTTTTGCATTTAATAGACCTTATACAATGTGAGTCGGGATAGTGGCGGATATAGCCATTATTCAGCCTTGTAGTTGGAAACTTAAGTTATTGTCATAGATTAAAGTTCCACGTATAAAACTTTACGATAATTTCATGAAGTTTCACATCTGAAATTTAGATTTTCATGGTGATGATGTTCTTTTAAATATAAAAGGGCTTAAAAGTGGCTATTTATGAACTTTATTTTGAATTTGAACTAGTCCAAATGTAAACTTGTCCCTAAGGCATTAGTCTAGACTGGTATAAGAGTGCAATGTGTAATGTATTGATTAGATGAACATAATATTGTTATATCTTGACCTATAAAAATCTGGTATTTAAGTGAAGATAGATAGAGAAGCGAATTCTTTATGCATTCATATAGACTTGTTGTAGCCTCTTGTATAAGGCAAGTGGTTATTTTAGGTATAGACTTTTTTTTATGAAACAATAACCATCTACAACTAATGAAAGGCAATTTTCTTATAGAAACCTAGGCTTTTACTCTTTTTATCACCTTTGTCTCCCACTATCTTCTAAAGGATATAATTAAATAGATTGTTTTCAACGGATCTTTGGCT
Organism: Solanum pinnatisectum; assembly: GCA_035578085.1. Taxonomy (NCBI): domain Eukaryota; kingdom Viridiplantae; phylum Streptophyta; class Magnoliopsida; order Solanales; family Solanaceae; genus Solanum; species Solanum pinnatisectum. Next base: position 36,086,845 of record CM069086.1, read on the forward strand.
ATACTATTAAGAATTTTTTTTATAATTATGCTATATGTGTTAGTTGATTGCGCATATATGATATATATATATTTCTATTATTGCTCACTAGTATATGTATCATATACTTTTTCCATCAAGGCTTATGCTTATAAAACTATCACATGTTTTTACATCTATTAGATTTTTAAACTTAAGATCTTATGATTCGTCATTCACTTTATTAACGACTAGGTCAAACCCTTGATTATTGCAAGACATTTTTTTCCCTTCTCATCTTTTTGTTATAGATATCATCACTTTAAAATCTTTGCACTTTACTTCTTTCATATTATGGCTAAAAGATTCCAAAAAGTATAGTTATGTCATTGCTTTTCTCACTTTTCAACCCTTAGAAATGGGATTTTATTTGAAAAAAAGGAGAATCTAAACTACCCTTTTTAATCATGCATCTATGATTGAAATAAATTAAGGATAAAATGTATATATATTTCACATACAATATGTTCAATATACAGACTTTATTTCTGCCTTGTATGAAGTAAGGATTATTTTCGATAAACTTTTTACTCAAGAAATCATTTTCAAAAACATATTTGACAAATCCTTTTGAAAATGACATTTACTTGGTATAAAATCTATTTGATTGTTGTGAAAGTAAATGTTATATATTTCCACTAAAACTCCTTAATCAAATTCCTAATACATAGGTCCCCACTATAGCAATAATTGGTAATTTAATGCTTCCCTTACTTTACGGCATTGTTGTTTTGTTATTACTTTGTGTTTTTTCATAAAATTTAAAGAGGATACCCCTAAGTGTGACTACCTATTCATAAAATGCACCAAAAAGGTTTAATTCGAGAAGCATAAAACGACATATAATTTGAGACGAAGACTGTAATTTTATTAACCATTGATCGGCTCAAATTCGATTTTCAAAACATAGTGAGTAAATAATGGAAGAGTATATATATGGTATAGTTTTTAAATTACATTATTATTATAATTATTATTATCTAGGTCCACTTTAAATTATAATTCATAATTATAATTTATTTGAAATATTATAAATTTTGTTTTAATCGGATATATGTTCCTATCTGAAAATGATGCCTGTTCAAATAAATACCCTTGCAAGAGCTATCAACAAAATTAAATAATCATCACTTTAACATATTAGTCCAAACCATTGGAAGAAAACATTATTACTACTAACCAAATAATTGGAATAATCCAAATATATTTTATGACAAGACAACTTAAGAGGGATCCAAAATTTCAACTATGTTGAAAATTTTAATTAATCATTTAGGTCCCTCTTGTCTACCATTTAGTGGTCCATCTTCAACTGATTACTTTTAATTTGATTAGGATGTTTCTACTAATTATATATAATTCACAAATAGGTACTATTTTTTAGTTTTGTAATTGAAAAATAGTTATTGATGTGAAATGTAAACACCAGGATATTATTATGGAATTTCATCGCTATTATCATATTTAAATTCTATAAAATTTCATAATAATAATTATTTTTTAAAGACAAAGCCGAAAAATGGTTATAGGTTTGTGTCTAAGAAAAAGTCATTTGCTATCCTAGAAAATTAGGTTTTTTTTTTATTTTTTTAGGGGGTTTATGTGAATTTTAATTTGCAGGCTGATAATTTGAGGCAGCAAACGATACACCAATTGCACATAATATTGACAATTAGACAAGCAGCAAGGTGTTTCATGATGATTGGTGAATATTATGGTCGATTAAGAGCCTTAAGTTCCCTATGGGCATCACGTCCTAGAGAGTAAGTTCGACTAATTCAAATTCATATTTAAATTTAAAAAAATAGGGAGTAAAATGGCTTTTATTAAATGTCATTTCATTTTCAAGGTTTAAATTCAAGATTGACTTTAATATTGAGTGTTTCATTTTATTTTGAGGTCTGATTAATCAAGATTCGATTTAAGGAGTGTTATTTTGGAGGTAAAGCGCTTCCTATCAAAAGTGACTTGACTCTTAAAGCTTGAACTTAAGACCTTAAAATTTGGTGTTTGATTCCCCTTTGAGGTCTGACAAATCGGAATTCAGTTCGAGGAGTCCCACATTAAAAGTAAAGCATTTTCTATCAAAAGAGGCTCGATTACTTAGATTCCAATCCGAAATATGTAATTATTAAAGATGATGAGATACTTACCTTCTCACCGCAAGTTCACTAAACATGAAACTGCGAAAAAATAAAATAATGCTTTTTAAAATATACTATCCCTTCAGTTTCAAGTTATGTAAATCTATTTGACTGGAATAAAATTTAAGAAAAAAAAATCCCTTCTAAACTTTGCGATCGATCTTAAATATATCATAATATTTATCTGGCTTTGTATAATGACTTTTAACCAATTTTTTTGTTTTCTAGGACTATGATGGCAGATGACAACTCTTGTCAAACAACAAGTGAGTTGCAAATGATACAAGCATCACAACACCATTTCTCAAATATGAGATGATAATTGTTCATTCTTGATATCTCTATAATATATATTAATTAATATTACTCTTTATATTGTAAATGTATAAATCAATTTTATTGTGCATGAGGGAGCTTTATCATTAGGGTAGTTAAATAACGTTTAAATAGAAACGACAAAAAAATGTTAGATACAGTATATTGCTCAGACTCTATAAAAAAAAATTATTGTTCTTATCAGATCCTCCAAATGTTGTATATTATTGAGTGTCAAAACAAAATTCCAAATTGATAGCCGAAAAGAAAACGAAGATATATATGAGGTGTAGATTAATTCTTAAGAGTATCTTAGAGTTGTTTTAATTTAGCTCAATAATTTATATCAAATTCGAAGTGGATTGAGTAATGAAGCGAGATCCTTTTGAAAAATATCATGTGAGTTCAGCTCAAAGAAAATAATATCATGTCACGTTAAAAGTGCTTTTAAGTTGTTCTAACTCAATAATCCGATACACACCATAATATTTTTAAAATATTCGACCAATATGTAAATATGGTGAGAATATTATATTTTTTTGGGACCTTCTTTATTGGGAATTAAAAAAATATTAGGAGACAAAGGGTGTGGGTTGTTTTGGAGCTGGTTGATAAAAGATTGAAGACAAATTAAATATAGGTTGATTAATTGCTCTTTCTTTTTAATTAATTATGTGAAGTTGTTGAAGAGATTATTTCTTTAAAAAAAAAAAATCACAAAGGACAACTTAGAAACATGAAGACAAGTTGGATTTGCATTAATTCATTGTCTTTTTGCAATTGAAAAAAATAATCATATATATATATATATATATATATATATATATATATATATATATATATATATATATATAATGTAATTGGTTTTTCCCTCTTGGTGTGCATGAAGAGGTAATCAATGTTCCATATTTTAATATAGAGACTAGAGAGAGACGTACAACTACTTCATTGGCTCTTCAATGCATAATATAAAAGTCAAATTTTATATGTATAATGCAATTTATTTACGACGAAAGAGGTTTTGATAAACTCTCTTGCGTCCTTAGGTGAGATCTGACTAATTTATTCATGCTAAAAAAAATTCAATTAATCCAATTAATGAAGGAGAACAATTATATTGATTTTTGAACCTGATTAATTCATTCGCATCAGAAGTTTTTTAATTGAAAGATAAGTATTTTCTATCAGAGACGACATACTCCATATTGAGTCTGAACCAAAAGGATTACTTGTTTCACAGAGGAAATATAACGATCCGACCCGACCCGACCCACTTGATTGTAACTTGGGCTAATTTAAGGCCAAATGATTTCAATTACCAAAAGACAAATGGTAAAGCCCAACTTGGCAGCCCGGCCCAAAGTTTATGCACACTAATGTATTGCTACTAACAAATTTTGTGTTTGACTTCAGAGCCAAAAGGGCAAGGAAATTTTTCAAAAATTTCAAAAGGGCAACAAAATTAGTTATCAAATCAAAAGGGCAACTTTCTTTGATGCCGTTTAAATTAGGATATCCGCCGCAAGGCGCGGAACCCATGCAACTTGCAAGGTGCAACCGCCTTTTGGCCTTGTAAGGCTCACCAGCCCTGCGCCTTGCTCCTTTTTTTAAAAAAGAAAAAAATTTTGGTCCGATTATTTTTTTTAAAAAAAAAAATTGTTCAATCCAATTATTTGTATTGTTAATAAATTTTAATTTATAATTTTGAAATTATTTCATAAATGATAAAAATTGATTATTTTTTAAAAGTATACTATTTAGCTTAATTCTAAGATATTCGTAAAAACCTTTTAATTATAGATAGAGTTTAAATATATTATTATTATTATTATTTTTAAAAGTATACTATTATTGTTAATATTTGTTCAATTTAGCAATAAATAATAAATTCTAACAAGTAATATATATATATATATATATATATATAATTATTTTTATTCCCTGTAGGTACTAAATATTTCTTTTAGCGTTAACAGATATGATAAAAATACAATATAATTTGTGTTTAAAGATAATAAGCATGACATACAGAGTTTTAATGTATATACCTTTCTCTCTTTTTCTCACGGAAAAGTTCCTATCACCATCTCAGTAGTTTTCCTTTCCCGCTATGAACAGTTTTCGCCTCCACAACCTCAGTCTACTCGGCTACTTACCTATTGTTCCTCCGTTAGGCAAAAGATCGCAACCTTCACTTAGAACTTATCTTAAAGATATGGAGAAGAGAGGTATACAAACCAAACTTTTTATTTCATAATATTATCTTAACATACAAACCATAAATATTTTTACATATCTAGAATTTAAAAGAAAATACTTTTCCCTGGCGCGAGAAGTGCTTACTCACTTGAGAAGGTACCTAACATTTTCGCTATTGGGAGAGTTATAGAGAAATGTAGTCTGCCTTCTATTGTGTTTTTCATCTCCTTTTATAGATAGAAGGAGGGACTAATTATTACAATTTTGTTTTCCAGGGACTTCCCACAAAACCTTGTTAATTGTTCTTCTAGTCTTTCAATCATCTTTGAGAAGATGCTGATGGCCGACAAGGTTGATATCTCTTTTGACTAAAGAGATAGCCTTGGAAAGAGATAAGATAAGATTCCTTTCTTTGTCTTGTCCCTTTTCTTCATGACGTAAGTGCTTACGTCTTCTTCATTGTTTACTTCTTACTGCTACATTATTGTCTCTTTACAGCTGTTTGTTCTTCCTTGAGACACTTATTCTGCTGTTTCTTCTGCTGGTGCTGAATGTTTATGTTCTAGAAACTTGCATGCAAGCTTCCAGGTTTCTTTAGTGGCCTCGAGTCTATGAAGCTCAATATCAAGAATCTTCTCCTTTAGTATCGAAGATTTGGTTTTTCCTTTAGTCATTAGAACCCAAGTATAATCCTGGTCAATGACTTTGTAATTTTCCTGATAAAATCGCTTAATAATAAAATATATTGCTTTTTTTCCTAGAGTTCTTTTAGTTTGTATCCATTTTTTATTAAGGTGAGAGAGTTTTTTATCTATTCCGGTTGCCTTAATGTTAAAGTCCTTTAATTTTTCCACCGTTATATAATTAATCGTTGGAAAAAATAATTGCAAGTCCTTGCTTTCCATGGCAATACTGAAGAATCTGCAATAGACTCCATTGCCTTGTGCATAATTTTTAACTGAATTTATCAGTTGTTCTGGTAACTTGGATAACTCCTGGAGATCAGGTTTTGTATAAATCCTGTCAAGGTATCCAAATTCGAATAATTGAGCTGCAAAGCCCGGTGATCCATTAGGGAATATCGAAATTCTTGGAAATATACTGGTTGTTCCTAGAACTCCAAATGTTTCTCCACTTTCTTCAGGGAGACCATAGATATATTTTGTGAAGGCAAGATATTATTCTTCCTTGGGATTCTATTTTCCAACCTAAAAAGAAGAAAAAACTTTTGTTCCAGATGGAACTTTGTTAGAACTGCTTTCTGGTTTCCCAAAAATAATTTTTTCAACTTTCGTTGAGGCTGTGCTCTTTCCTTCTTTCGAAGAAAAGGTGATATATTACCTTTTCTACTTCTTGATATTCATGATAAGCGAAATTACCCAAACTACAGGAAAGCATAAGTTAAATCTTTTAACTAAACCAATAATCGAACAAATCTTAAGAAAAATTCCTGAAAGGAAAAGAAAGAAAATGAATTATGTACATCTGGGAAGAATACAAATTTTGGTCAAACCAACATTTAAAGAAGGGATTAATTGCCCTATTATTATTAACCTCTCCGATGAAAGATTCATCAATGCCAGAGAAGGAAATCTTGGTATAATTGAAGGAAATATAGCTTACACCAAGCTCCTATTTACCTATTATCCAAAATATTGTATCTCATTAAAAGATGCAGATTTTAATAATGCATTAAGCTTGCATTTTCAGGTTAAAAGGAACGACCCATTCAAACCAGGTAATCATATTATGAGTATATATTACCAAGCTTTGTATACTGTTACAAATTTCAATTACGGGAATGTATACAAAAATAAGGAAATGATTGAAATTGATCAGGAATGCATGGGAATTGCAAGAATAGTTGAAGCTAAAATTCAACCAGCAATTATTCCAGATGAATATGAAATTCATTTTAGGAAAACAAGAGAAATTGAAAGTTCTAGCTATAATCCTAGTCTTTCTTTAGAATATGGGAGAAATTCCATAAAGAAAAGCATTTCTAATAGATATGTTAAAAGAAGTCTTGAAATTACTAACATTTCTAGAATTTCAGGAAAATTTTTAACGAAACTGAATGGAAAAATCAAGAAATATTGATACAAACAGGTGCTACAGCCAATCATATCAAAGGAGATATATTGGAAGGACTACGAATATATGAAGGTATTCCTTACACTTACAAAACATTTGAAGGAAATAATTATAGTTGTATAAATATGGTAGATTTACCCATAAAACTAGACAGTATAAGAATAACAGTTCCCTGTTATATTACAAATCATGAAAGTAATCATCACCTAATATTAGGAATTATGTTCCTCAATAGTCTTAATGATTATAGTACAGAGAAAAATGGAATAGAAATGAGCTATAAAAATGAGACTTGTTTTAATCCAAAAAATTAGAAATTAAAAATGCCAAAAGAAATATCTTTCAGAGTATCAGTTTTCATAGAACTAACATTCTATGATACTAAACTAACAACATGTTGTCAAATAGACAATGGATCAGAGGCTAGTTTAGCAAAATCATTTTTAATAAAAGATTGGGATATTAATAAAAATAATATTTCCATGATAGGAATCACAGGAGTAAAAGAAAAACTTAATAAGTCGAAAGAAAAGGTAGAAATAATTTTAGGATCAAAAATTGTTCCTATAAATAAGATATTTGCCTATGATAAATTAGAAACTGATTTATTACTAGGTAATGATTTTCTACAATAATTTCAGGATTATCATCAAACAATATACATGATAAGCCTTAAAACTCCTTGTGGACATTTCACTAAAGTCCTAAGAAAGCAAAATCCATACTATCTTGAAAAAGGAAATGGAAATTATAAGGAAAAATATTTGGAAAACTTAAGAAAAATTCTTGTAAATGTCTTAATCTTGAACAGATTAAAGAAAACTTACAAAAATCCTATGGCGAAAATCCTATAGAAAAATGGGAAAGGAAAAAACAAATCTTCGATACTAAAGGAGAAGATACTTGATATTGAGCTTCATAGACTCGAGGCCACTGAAGAAATCTGGAAGCTTGCATACAAGTTTCTAGAACATAAACATTCAGCACCAGCAAAAGAAACAGCAGAATAAATGTCTCAAGGAAGAACAAACAACTGTAAAGAGACAATAATGTAGCAGCAAGAAGTAGACAATGAAGAAGACGTAAGCACTTACGTCATGAAGAAAAGGGACAAGACAAAGAAAGGAATCTTATCTTATCTCTTTCCAAGGCTATCTCTTTAGTCAAAAGAGATATCAACCTTGTCGGCCATCAGCATCTTCTCAAAGATGATTGAAAGACTAGAAGAACAATTAACAAGGTTTTGTGGGAAGTCCCTGGAAAACAAAATTGTAATAATTAGTCCCTCCTTCTATCTATAAAAGGAGATGAAAAACACAATAGAAGGCAGACTACATTTCTCTATAACTCTCCCAATAGCGAAAATGTTAGGTACCTTCTCAAGTGAGTAAGCACTTCTCCCGCCAGGAAAAAATATTTTCTTTTAAGTTCTAGATATGTAAAAATATTTATGATTTGTATGTTAAGATAATATTATGAAATAAAAAGTTTGGTTTGTATACCTCTCTTCTCCATATCTTTAAGATAAGTTCTAAGTGAAGGTTGCGATCTTCCGCCTAACGGAGGAACAGTAGGTAAGTAGCCGAGTAGACTGAGGTCGTGGAGGCGAAAACTATTCATAGCCGGAAAGGAGATCTACTGAGGTGGTGATAGGAACTTTTCCGTGAGAAAAAGAGAGAAAGGTATATACATTAAAACTCTGTATATCATGTTTATTATCTTTAAACACAAATTATATTGTATTTTTATCATATCTGTTAACGCTAAAAGAAATACTTAGTACCTACAGGGAATAAAAATAATTATGATATAAAATAATTATATTAAATCAACTTATGTTTAAAATATGAAACATATTCAATATCACTTGCATCAAGTTAGAAAAAGAGCTTGGAAACATAGAGTAGTTTTATACAATTTAGATAAATCTATACAAGATTTAGAAAAAACTTATATGACTGTAAGCATGAATTCACTATCTATGATAGTACCAATCCACGAGATAAAAATGATTAGAATACAAGAGTATTTTGAATATAAAAATGCTAAAAGGATTTTAAAACAATATGTCATATATACAGTATAATTGATAAATTCCACATATCATGTATTTATTACATAAATATGTCTTAAAATATATCACAGCCCCCCTATTGGTATCAGAGCAATGATAACTCCTTTATGTTTTCTAGATCAAAAAACCTTAGTAACTATACTAAAAGCAATTAATATCTTAAACAGGGATTTAAGAGAAAAGTTAATACAAAAAATAGTTCATAAACTATCTAAAGAGGAATTTGAAGATTATTATCCAATGGAATACATAGTATTTGGATATGAAGAAGTAACAGGTATAATGGATACATCTGATTATAATTCAGAATAAAAATGAGCTTAAAGAAGCTATAGAATTATTAAATGATTTACTTGAAAGTCATAAACAAATAGCCCTTAGGTTAAAATTAATAGAAATTGAAATAAAGTCAATTAAAGAAAATCTTCCTGCAAGAATAACAAATATAATAGAAAAAATAGAAAAAATTGACAAAAAGTTAAGTCAAAAAAAAAAAAAATATATATATATATATATATATATATTATTTTTATTCATTTTAATATGAATAAATTACGAAGAAAATAATTTTTTTATCACTTTATCTAATAATTTTCAACTATTAATTGAATTATTTTATTTTTATTTTTGTTGAAACATTTACCACGTGAAAATTACAGTGTTGATATGATTCAACACTGTAAATTTTTTTAATTTTTTTGAAACATATACCACGTGAAATCATTTTAATGCGAATAAATTACGAAGAAAATATTTTTTTTATCACTTTATCTAATAATTTTCAACTATTAATTGAATTATTTTATTTTTATTTTTGTTGAAACATTTACCACTGAAATTACAGTGTTGATTTGATTCACCACTGTAAATTTTTAAAAATTTTTTGAAACATATATCACGTGAAACTTTTAGAGTGTTAATTTGATACTTAATGAAACGGAAGAAGGCGCAAGGTAACAAAGCCTTACAAGGCGCAGACCCTGCGCGCCTTCTTTCATTTTAATTAGAAAAAAATTCTCAAATTTTCTTTGTCATATATATATATATTTATTCACTTTAATACGAATAAATTACGAAGAAAATAATTTTTTTATCACTTTATCTAATAATTTATTATTTATTGCTAAATTGAACAAATATTAACAATAATAGTATACGTCTAAAAATAATAATAATAATATATTTAAACTCTATCTATAATTAAAAGGTTTTACGAATATCCTAAAATTAAGCCAAATAGTATACTTTTAAAAAATAATCAATTTTATCATTTATGAAATAATTTCAAAATTAGAAATTAAAATATATTAACAATACATTTTAAAAAAATAATCAGACAGAAAATTTTATTTATTTTTTTAAAAACGGAGCAAGGTGCTGAAACACATGTGTCTCGTAAGGCGCAGAGCTATTGAGCCTTACGAGGCTAAAAGGCGGTTGCGCCTTCCAAGTCGCATGGGGTTCCGCGCCTTGCGACGGATACCCTAATTTAAACGAATTTAAACGGCATCAAAGAAAGTTGCCTTTTTGTTTTGATAACTAATTTTGTTGCCCTTTTGACTCTGGACTCTTTTGTGTTTCATCACATTAATATATAATATTTGGAAAGTAACTTACAAATAGAATACAAAAATAACTTTCAAATTATCGAGGTTGAAATGAAATTCTAGTTAAGTTGTTGTTGGTTTTTTGGAACAACTGATAAGCGTTTAATTTCTTTAATCGAATGAAATTCATAGAAACCACATCAATCCTTGTTGAAAAGTATATGAGGAACAAATTCCTTATTTTTTTATAATTCCGTTTTTCTGTTAGATATATATACATGTAGAACCTGTAAAATATCTAAAAAAAAATTACACGTATAAAAAGTATTGTTTTCCCCTGTAAATTAAAGATATATAATTAAATATTCATGTAATAATCGTTTTCATTTTTCGTAGTAACTTAATTGATCACTAACTACACAAAGTATCACCAGTAAATATAGGGAAATGCAAATGTGTAGTGTTACAGTATATGGCTCAAGAAAAGAAATAAGGACATATCAATTAAATGGAAAAAAGAAATTAAAAGAAAATGCAATCAAGTGAAATTTAATAATAAGGAATTTTTTTTTTGATGATAGGGTATAATTAAAAGTTAGTCGATATCTTCATTAGTACAAGTATCGAGTAACTTAAATCACATCATATTTTTTTGACTTTGCAATTTAAAAACAACAGCATATTCAGTGTAAATCTGAAGTACATAGAACCTATTCTTATCTGTGTGGGGTAGAAAAACAGTTTCTAATACAAAGCAAATAAAGCAACATATAGAAAAATACATTAAAAATAAGAAACTATGCGATCGAAATTTAACAATTTAAATTTAGTCCAACTTTATAATGGGCTCCATCATAGTATGAAAAAAAAATCTAACTTTTTTTTTCTTATAAAGAAGATGTCCACATATACTTTTGTTTAACATTTTTTGTCATGTGTCTCTATATCTAACATAGAAAAAAGAGAACACGTTATATATAGTTCAACCACAAGAACTCTAGCTAGGAAATAAGTGAACCCTACAAACTCCCTACATAACAACAACAAAAAAAATCCAAACATAGAAACCCCACAAGACCAAAAATTCATGTACCATCATGAATTGTAATGCACTGGTGAGATTGTTCCACTCTTAATCAGAGGTTTCGAGTTCGAATCATGAGTATGGAGAAAAAAATCTTTTTGAGAGCGTCACTCCAAACTAAGCCTTGCAGTGCGCAATCCAAATTTAATCAAAACTCCAATACAGACTTCGGATACCGAGTGGAAAAACGAAAAAAAAAAAACTCATGTTGAATAATTGAAAAGTGTTAGACGTGTATAACAATTCACCACTCATTGGTCAAAAAATGTCACCTATCATTTAAATTTATATAAATTCAACATTTCTTATAAACAATATGCATGCACTCCACAATGAAAGAAAATCAAGAAATTTCTCATAAACAAGTTGAATACTATCAATTTCAAGATTCTATTAAGAACAAGTTTGGATCTTTGTCAATGGTGGATGATGGAGGAAAAATAGGCGATTTATTTGACTCCACGAAGAAAGAAAATAAAAAAGTACTATCTTGTGATAAACAAGATGAATATCAATATCAAGATTCTATCAAGAAGTTTAGATCTTTGTCAATGGTGGATGATGGAGATAAAAGAGGCGATTTATTCGTTGAATCGGAGAAATTAGGGTTATCGGGGCGTGAGAAGTTGAAGAGGCATTGGAGAGAAGTTGGAGGTAGGGTTTGTGTGCCAGATAGATGGGGACATGAGGGTTCTTTGAGGGAATGGATGGATTGTTCTTCTTTTGATAATATACTAGCTCCGAAGGGACTAAAATCAGCTCGTGAAACCTTGATGTCTCAAGGAAAACGAGCACGTTCAAGTTCAACTTCAAGAATGCTCGAAATCAAAAGTAGATAGTCAAAATTAGGAAGAAAAAAAATGTCTCAAGAAAAATGAGTACGTTCAAGTTTAACTTCAAGAATATTCGAAATCAAAAGTAGATACTCATGATAAAATTGAGTATGAGGTGTAGGCTGAGAATATTGATGTTGAGTTAGTAAAGTCATAAATTAGGATATTTCAGAATAAATGCTTGTCTAGGAGCTTTTAGATCTTAGTTTGAATTATTATTAATTTTGTTGGAGTTTATTGCTTAAAATTTGAAAATTTGTATCAAGCATGCCTTATTGTCCAATAAAAACAAACTAGAATTTAGTAATCAATTTATTACTAAGCTTCTTAATTTATGTATTCATTTTTCTATCCCAAATTGGAGTTGTATTAGCTAAGATTTGAGAAAGGTTAGGTGTGTAAAAAGTTGCTTGTGAAGTAAAATTATCTATTGTCATATTGTCTTTTTTAAAACTAACTTATTAGACATATACTCATACCATATAAATTAATTCTACATATGTTTTTAAATAATTACATATCTTAGTGTTTTCTACAATATATTGAGGAATATATACTTAAAAACGTGTACTTTTAATATCAGATACACTAAAATAGGGAGAGAGGTGCGCAAGATGGGGAGGGAGGCGAGCGAGACAGTCATGTATCCCACACACTAGATGCATGTACTTGTATGTAACTGGGATACCAAATACATAGGAGAGTGGCGAGTGAGACGAGAGAGAAGCAAGCGAGATTTGTCTATGCATCCTAGATACCTGCGAATCCACTTGGATATAATGTATCTAGAACAAATATACCTAGTTTTGACTTCATGTATCCGAAGATACATGTATTTATATGTGTTTGGTGTGACTCACATGTATTTGAGATACCATATACATAGAAGAGTGACAAGCGAGATGGGAGGGAGGCGAACGAGATTTGTCTATATATGTATTCCAAATACATGCGTATTCACTTGTATACAGTGTATATAAAACGAAATACACCTCATTTTGACTACATGTATGTTGAGATACATGTATATGGACGTATATGGGCGCACCAAAATTTGATAAGATTCACAATATTACAAACTAGAGTGTATCTAAGTAATTAGTTCCTAAATTAATGAAACTTACGTAAGTTTCTCTTTCTTTTTCTTTTTGTTCCCGCTTGATATCCAATATTCACTCTTGATCATCTCCCCCTCAAGTAGATTTTCTTTTGTAAAATTATTTGTTGTCATATTTGTTTTAAAGGGTGCACTAATTCCTTCAATCCGGTATCAACACGTATCACTCCCCTCCCCTAATTTGAGGTGCCTAACTAATTCAGATTTTCTTCATGAAGTCACACTTCAGAGGGTAAAGCTAGTGTTCTTTATCAAAAGATACTTCATTCCCAGGATCCAAATTTAAAACCTTATAGCTCTCCACAATCACCTTCGATTATTTCATGTTCTCAAAACTTGCCTCAATTAAACAAGGTAATTCTTTCTAGTTAAGTGTAGGAGTGCGTCAAAGAGATTTCATTACAATTTTTTTTGTGGGGAGGGGGGTAACTTTTTGCCCAATAGTAAGGGACCTGATTAACTTGAATTTGTGTCAGAAAGTTTTATTTTTAAAGGATAAATCACTCTCTATTAAAAGTGACTTCATTTGTGTCTTTCTTATGATTTCAAATTTACCATTGGTGGAAACAAACTCACAAATATTACTAAACTCTCTAAACAATGACAACACTCTATACTCACACATTTGCGCTGACTATAGGTCTTTGCTCGAGCATTTGGGAGTACCGCTACTGAAACATATCCCGCGGGAGGCTAATAGGACTGCAGACGCACTAGCAAAACTCGGAAGGAAATCAAAGGATCCACCTATAATTAGAAACTATCTTTATATTTTTGATGCATCTTCCTTCTTGTACAACAAATATTTTAGAAAGATATTCAAAAATAGAACAACATCACTTAGATCAGTTCCCTTTTGTATGAATGTTCCTTAATTATAAATAAAATCATTTCTCGGTTATCAAAAAAAAAAAAAAAATCCTTTCATTTTCAAGGAAAAACAAAAAAAAATAGTCCATCTTTTGGAAAAATATCTAACATTACTATAAGATAGTCCATATACACTTACTTTTTTTTTTTGTTTATCATCATGTATCTCAATATCTAACATACAAAAAGAAAACACATCATATATACTTCAACCACACACACTCTACTAACTTTACCTAACACATACAAGAAAAATACCAAAACATTTACTCCAAGAAGAAGAAAAAAACAAACATAGAAACCTCTCAATTTGGAGAACAATCAAGAAAGTGTCAAAATTGAAAGTCTTAAACGTGTATAAAAATTCACCACCTATTGGTCATACAATTTAATCAAGTTTCCTTTATTATAAATAAATAATATAAATTCATTCAAGAACCCCCCTCTGTACTGAACCATATTGTATACACAATGAAAGAAAATCAAGAACTTTCTCACAAACAAGTTGAATATCAATATCAAGATTCCATCAAGAACATTAGATCTTTGTCAATTGTGGATGATGAAGATAAAATAAACATTTTTTTTGACTCCACTACGATGAAAGTAAATCAAAAATACTCTCATAAACAAGGTGAATGTCAACATCAAGATTCTATCAAGAACTTTGAATCATTGTCAATGATGGATGATGGAGATAAAACAAACGATTTTTTCATCGAATCGAAGAAGTTAGGGTTATTAGGGAGTGAGAAATTGCAGATGCATTGGAGAGAAGTTGAAGGTAGGGTTCTTGTGCCAGATAGATGGGAACATGAGGGTTCTATGACGGAATGGATGGATTGTTCTTCTTTTGATAAAATACTAGCTCCGGAGGGACTAAAATCAGCTCGTGAAGCCTTGATGTCTCAAGGAAAACGAGTGTGTTCAAGTTCAGGTTCAACTTCAAGAATGTTCGAGGTCAGAAGTAGATAGTCATGAGAAAAAAAGAGAAGAAAGATGTCTGAAGGAAAACGAGTGTTTCAAGGTTAGCTTCAACTTCAAGAATGCTCGAAATCTTGTAGCATGAGAATATTGATATTCATCCGTTAGTAAGATCATAAATTAGGATATTTCAAGAATAAAATCCCTTATCAAGGAGCTTTTAGATCTTAGTTTTAAATTTTGTTTTGTTTGGTGAAGTTAATTGTTAAAATTTTGGCAAATTTGTATCAATCATGCCTTATTTTGCAATAAAACTAGTGATGCATAATGCATTAGAAGTTTGTGGGCAAAATATGTTTTAAGATTTTATTGTTTGATTGTATTCCACCATGTTATCACTGTTTTGATATTGAGTATTCATTTTAGGATCCGACTAATTCAGATTTATACTAAGAAATCTATTTTAGAAGTAAAACTATGTCTATCAAAAATGACTCTATTCTCAAATCTGAAATCTCTAATTAAAGAGGAAGAAATTCTAAGTTCAAATAGCATTTGTAGTTACTTTGCTATTATAACAATACTTCCAAAAATAAATTATAAGCAAATTAAAAACATACTCAATATAATCCCACCCGTGGAGTCTGGGGAGGATAATGTATAAGCAAACCTTACCCCTACTTTTAGAGGTAGAGAGGTGGTTTCCAATAGACCCTCGACTCAAGTAAAAACACTTTAGAGTCGTTTCAAAAAAGCAAAACCAACGAGAGTGAAGAAGCCAACACAAAATGCTAAAGAATGCATGACAAAGCATACTTAAAAAGGAACAATCATTACAACAAAATAATACCATAATCGAAGGGCAAGAAACATCTTCTCAAAATTCGTATGTTCAAATACTTTCATATAAAATGCAAGAAAGTATTTCTTTTTGGCACAATAATGATTATTTTCCTGTCATCCCACAGTGTCAAACACAAGCCAATATGATATAAATTTCAAGTTGGTATCATATTTCATTCAATGAATTTCCTTCAAAACTACAGCAAATATATAAAAGAAAGCCAGCAATGGCGAATTAGCAAAACGATTATTGAAAAATCGATAACAAGTACTTCTGTCTCTTGTCTCAAATAAACTTCATTACTGAAAATTTACTCATCAACAGGCCGCTGTCCAAGAACTGAAATATCCTCGTAACGCTTCTGTATTAGAGTATAAAAGCTCCAAGTTAGAAATGAATGATATCAAAAGATTAAAATGAATTGCACTCTGTTGCTCGGACTCTTCAAAAATGTCAATGAGTGCATGTTGGATCCCCCAAACGTTATGCATTTTTGAAGGAGCCAGCATGAGAGTGGCAACAATTTTGGACTCGGGTAACATAGGTTGCTACTGCGAATTAAACATGAACATGGAACCAGCAATATCAAGAATATAACAGTAAAAAGTGTCTAGCATTTCTAAAAGCTATTCATATCAAATAAGCTGCAAAGATAATTATGAGCCTATTCAATAAAAATATCACATAAGAGAGCCTATTCAATGAAATGTCACCATCTTCAGGTACGTAAAAATAAACAACGGATAGTTGAGGTGAGCTTTGATAAACGTTTGGTGATGGTTCATGTAGGAAATTCTCGCACCTAGTTGTTCACGTATGAAACTCGAAAAAACATGATACTTTAGGTGTGTTTTTTACCCTTCGCTCAAATTTATATTGATATTACCTAATACCAATAACCAAATGATTGATAAATGCAATCCTAAATTTAATATCAGTATTAGTGTCCTAATCCAGGTAACCAAATGACCCCTCATTGTTTAATGTGGTTTACTATTGTAATGCTTTTTCAGAACCAATGGTCGTTCTTCACTTTTCCAGAGGCAAGGTTGATTCGGTATTTCGACTTTTAGGTCATAGTTTTGTTCATCAGTTTTCCACTATGTTAAGAGTTCTTTATGTAGAGTCTTAATGCAGTTACTGACTGATTACACTGAAGCAAATATAAACACATTTGACGACTTCATGAGCAAAAGCTTCCCACCTCCATTCTTCTTTTTATTTCTTCTTCCTTCTTCCTTCTCCCTTCTATTTTTTTTCTTCTTTCTTCTCTTTATCATATTTTTCATCTTCTACATCGTCTTTTTCTTCGTATTATACAGGTTGTTTTTGCTTTGGTCGTGAAGATTTGTGGAGAAAATTTTAGGAGGGGAATTCCGAGTCATTAAAGGGGATTGGGCAGAAAATTTGAGAAATTTAGAAATTGTTGCGTCAACAAATATTGAATTGTTGCAACAACACAACAAATATTGAAGTTGTTGGATTTTATTGCAGAAAGTAGAGGGCGGAAAATGAGGCAGAGGACCGGAAGCTGAGGAGGAGGAAACTAGCATAGGTCATTGGAACAGAGGTTCACATTCCAACAAAGCTGACACTAGATTTAACCCGGCACATCTGCCTAAAGGCCCTAAACTTTGAAAAGCAAGGTTACTCAGTACTTGCACCGGTAGCCGTAGCAGATAGCAAGTACGAAATGGAAGAGTATAGGTGTGTACAAGCTTGTCAGAACACCAGTGTTATGCAAGAAATAGAAACAAGCTGGAATATAAGGAAAAGAGAGACAAGTCAGAAACAAGGTAAAGAAGAAATCAGGTGAATGAAACTTGTAATCTGATGAATATAGAAAACATAAAGGTAGAAGAAGAAAACGAACCAAAGGGGAGGGGAAGGGAGAGAGAAGGAAAAGAAAGGAAGTAGTGACGGGAGGAACAAATCAAAGGGCAAAATAAAATATGAAACAGAATAACAGAAATGGTAAAGAATGTGGAGATGTTTAGACAATTACAAGACAATAGAAATGAGGAGCTGGACGCTAGAAGAACGGAAAAAGAAGATGGGAGCCAAGAGTTTTGGTTTAAAAAAAGGAAAAAAGAATCAGGTCTGGAGGATATAGAAGAACAACCAGGGAAGAGGGAGAAAGGAAGGATAATGCTTTAGCAAGAAGAGTAACAAACGATAAATATGTAGTAGTAAATAATAAATGGTTCTCAATGGAGGTTATGCACACTTACAGGATGAGTACATGGATAGAGATCAAGAAGCGATGAAGTTTATTTTCCAACTCCAAAGTTGGAAATAGGAAGAGAATCTATTTCACGTGTGCATAAAATCACCTGACGTTTTTCAACACCACAAAGATCTAAACCCTAGTTCATCTCACTTAATAGACTATTCAGCCACACCCTTGAATTGACATACACTTTATATAAATTCTATATTTTTAATAGGATAAGCATTAAAGATCAGGTTAGAGTATGCATATAGATTTGATCTGATACCAAAAAACAAAAGCCAAAAGCATCATCCTTTAACTAAGGTTCTGTGATAAACTAAATTTCTTAGGTAGTCTTGTTAAGTGGGTAAACAGTTTTGTAACATGGAATAGAGGGATTAGAACACTTGAGCTACCTTACAATCAGAAGAGGTAAAAGCACCCGATTAGACTGTGGAAATACAGGAAACAAACACTTGTGGTATGACCATCTTCCACATTCAACTGAAAAGGGTACTAATCCATTAAGGCACTTAACCAATACAACATTCAACCTTCACACATAATTCCAATGACAATCTACAACACTACTACCCCAAAAGAACTTAATGTTGGTCCCTTGAAATTCTTAATCAATCTACACAATGCCATGATGGTTTGCAATTTCATCAAGACAGAGGTTTAAAATACCATCAACGAATACTAAGGCTATTGTTTATGGAAAACCCCATTCATCACAACCATTGTCCTTCGTTTCACAAACTCTAGTCAATGAAAAAGATGCATCATAACAACAATAGAGGACCCTAAAGCACAACATATTTCAAATAAATAGGAAAGATCATGTGAAATGGTCATTCCATATATGCAAGGTAGCAACCTTATAAGACGTCCCAACTCCAACCTAATTCAAACAGTTCTCGTAACTGAAAAAATGAACCCTATAGATACCTGGGGCAGAGCTAGGAGCCGCAACAGCGCTCATCTTAAGCCTCTTCACCAAAATAATTACAATGAATATACAAGGTCAAATTTCTTTTTATGTATACATAACTATATGTTGTATCTCCTTAGCTTCTCAGTGTGCTCATAAAAACAAACTAGATACATAAAATGCATGCCAAAAATGGAAACTTTTGCACAATCAGCTAAAGAAACTTTCTTTTAGAGAATTCAAACATACCCCAACATTGTTCTTCTCCCAGAGCGTTTTAACCCCATAATCCACCGCCTGCAACAACAACAACAACACAACAAAGCAAGAAAAACATCAAAATGGATCACACCCATCTGCTATATTGCTCCAAAACTCTTCAAAAATATCAACGGGTGCATATCCTATACTCCAAAAATATTGCACTTTGAAGAATCCTACATGCGTGCGTGCAGTACAACAACAACACAACAAGCAAGAAAAACATAAAAATGGTTCACACCCATCCACTATATTGCTCCGAACTCTTCAAAAACGTCAACAGGTACATGTTGGATACCCCAAAAAAAAAGTATATTTTGAAGAATCCAACAAGGGTGCGATAACAATTTTGAAGAGTCCGAGCAACATAACCCATCTTTTATCAATCAAATCCATTAAACTTAACCAATATATTTTCAGATCCAATCAAAATACACCCAAATCTCTACAAAATAAATAGAAAAAAAACTGACCCGTTCGCCGAGCAAAGCGCCGGCGATGACAAAGGTAACATAGAGAGGGGTACGGCGCATAACAAGCCGGTAAAATCCTTCAAGAACACCACCACCGCTTCTTCTAGCAGCTGATTCCATTTTCTGAGCTTAAAATCTCTTCTGGGTTTTGCTTAGATCTGCTAATTTGAAGAGAAGACAGATGAATCTTGAGAAAATGCGACGATTTGCTTTGAGGTTTGAGCTTCTGTATATTGTTAACCTAGTTCGACCCGGTTGGGTTTTTTTTTTATGGGTTCATATTAGACCGGTAGATTTTTTAATTTTATTTTAATAAATATAAAAATCGATTATTGATAAATTTTAATTTTAGTCTTTGTGATATTTGACTAAGTAAACGTAATTTTATAAGTGGTGTGTATGTAGAGGTCAAATAATAATATGTTAACTGAAGTAAATAAAAACAATAGGTAATAAATATAATAAATTTGAAGAATAAGATAGTAGAAGAGAAAAAATAATAGGAAAAATTAGAGGGAGCTCGATTACCAACTAACATACATGATCCTTGACTTCTATATCCTCTTATCGATCATATTATGTGCACACATCTATCTCGACATTTTCATTTCTGCTACTTTTATCTTTTGGATGTATGAATTCTTGATCGGCTAACACTTCTCCGTACAACATAGTTAATCTAACAAATATTTTATTAAAATTACATTTAAGTCTTAGTGACACATTCTTATCACATAAGATGTCGAATGTGAGCCTCCACTTCATACCGTCTACTCCAATATGATGTGTGACATCGTCGTTAATCTCTCAGTTCTCATAGATCGAAGACGAAGATTTTCTGACACTATGCCGGCACTAGATGAAAAAGACAGATAAAGGGCACTAGCGCTTGACTAATAAAATATTAAAGGGGCCTGAAAAAACAAACGTAAGAGGCTGCTACTTTA
The DNA here is from genome assembly GCA_035578085.1 of Solanum pinnatisectum. NCBI lineage: Eukaryota > Viridiplantae > Streptophyta > Magnoliopsida > Solanales > Solanaceae > Solanum > Solanum pinnatisectum. Next base: position 36,107,735 of record CM069086.1, read on the forward strand.
GGTTCGCTTCGCTTCTTCAAGCTCCGCCCCTTCTTTCAAAAATATTACTTACCAAGATACTTAAAATTTCTTCTCTCAAAGATAACTTGACAATTTTCACTTCTATATCTGCCACATGAGTACTTATGTACTTAGATTTTTCATTTCTACTTATTTCATGATAGTTTTTTTTAACTTGAACCCTTTAGACTTTACGATTTGCCTCTTTTAATTATGTAACATATCTGGTCAATTATTAATTTATTATTATGTCATCTCCAAATAACAAATACACCATGATAACTTCTTTTGCATATGCCGCATCAATTTATCCCTCAACAAGACAAAAATAAATGGGGTAAGAGTTGATCCTTGTTGCAATCCCAACACAATTAGAAAGTGCTTACATCTTTTCCCACTGTACTCACTCAAATCTTGGCTTTGTCGTACGTATCCTTATTAGCATGTTGTAAGATATAAGTATGTCTTTTGCCTCCAAACTTTTCCATAAAAAACTTAAGGAGAATTGCACTTTTAATCCATTACTTATGAATATTCGAAAATATTTAATCATGTATTATGTTAAATTCGTATGATTACTCTAAACTATTCAAAAATGATGTTTTCCCTTCTCTCTTTTTTCATTTTCTTTTGTTTTTTGGGCTATTTAAAACAAATCAAACCATGTAATTATATATATCACTAAAACATATTCCAAGTGAAAGACATAACAAAATGGACATTAGTTTATTAGACATTAATTCTTATGTGAAACCTTTACTTCAAAAAGACCTTGTTATTAGCAAATATATCATACATGCTTTTAATTTCAAACGAAGCTCCATCTTATATATTTTATCTATGTTGACAATTTCAAATTACTATAGAATACACATCTAAAGAGAATGAAAAAAATAAATTCAAAATCACTTTTGAACTTTGCAAAACTATTCAAACTTGTCCTCCTTTGTTTTTCCATTTTATTGTAGAAGGAAACCACAATGATTATAGTCGGTGAGTAAGAAGTGTTAATCAATATGAGTTGTGATGGGATGATTGAAATTCCTCCAATCTTTCTCGTATTGATTGTTGAAGTCCATAGGAATGAAAAAGTTTTTTTGTTGAAAAAGCAGCCTCCAAATAAATAATGAAATATATGAATCTGAATCTAACCGAGCTCAAACACCAAATAAAATAAGAGTAAAAGTACTTTAACCAGCAAATATACAAGTTGACATGTTATCTCTCTCATTCCCCCTAAATCATACGAGCAAAATCTTGAAACTTGCAAATATCATTCGCTCAACAAGAAAAAAAAGTCTCAAATTCTCATTAGCCATCCATTCAAAGGTATATTTGATAATTATTTTTTCGATTGTTTTATAAAGTGGATACTTCTATAAATTGTGATAAAGTGATAAGTATTGTTTTATTAAAAATTAAAGATGTCGAGTTTGAGCTTAGCGAATTGAATTCCTTTACAGTCGAAAGCATTGTACCTCTAAAGTGAGAGTTTTTAATGCAAACATCAATTAATCAAATTTCAAAATAGATATCAAACCTATACCAAAATTCAAAAAACAAAAACATTTATAAAAAGATGAAAACACATAACAAATCATCTTAAATTATGATAAGAGTCGCTTAACACATTTAAATATAGCGAATTGTACAATATTTTCGGTTCATATTTAATCTTTAACCAAAATTGCTCATTATTTAAAATTTAGCCATCACTTAGAAAATTATCACCGTTCATTTCTCTTCTTATCTCCTCCCCATGCTTCTTTTCTGTTTCTTTCTCGCTCCTTCTTAACATCCACATCAACGAAATTATTTATCTTGCAATCAAGCATGAATCTCAAATTATATAAGTTTCATCAACTTCTTTTTGTGGCTCGATAGAATTATTTAGAATCCTCTCCTAGCTTCCCCTTTCCATAGATATGAAGACTACAAAACATCGACCAAAGAGCAGGGTTGTTCTAAGATATAAAAGTAGTTAAGGGCTTGACTAAGATCAACTTCTTTTAGGAATACAAATTAAAGTTTAAACTAAACTATTCAAATTTAAGTCAATTTTATAAACATCTGCATTATTCTAGTTAGTCCTCATCCTAATCTAAGAAATACATTGAATTAGTCACTACTCACATTACATCTATCTTATTCTCCAATTATCTAAAATTGGAATCATAACAATTAAACTTTCAAAATACATGCCTAGATTTGAATTACACAATTCGAACTTTAGAGCACAATATCTTCAAAGTTTAAACACAATTTTGGGTGGTTAATATATTTGCAAAATCTGACCAAAACTTAAATTACATTTTCTAAAGTGGCTATTTGATGTAATTTGTCTAGAATTCAAATATTTCCAAAGCCCAATATATACATTGTAGCCCTATTTGTATATAAGGTCATATATCACTGTACGTTGCCACCCTTCGTCACTCTTACGGCGCTCACAAACCCTAATTAGGGTTTTCTTATACAGGTACTTTTTCTTCTTCTTTTCAGGGACTCCATTTCTAGGTTTCGATCTACAGATTAACGGTGCGAGTTTTTTTTTTTTTTGAAAATTTTGGTAATTTTTAGCTGGAATGCTGAGTTTTTTTTTTTTATGTTGTTTGATTGACAGAAGTGAAGTTTTAAAGGAGAAAGGAGAAGTATTTGAGCCATGAGGCATGTGGAAAGCTTTGATTTTTATTTATTTTTAGCTACATGTTCAATTTGTTACTTTATTTTTGATTTGTTAATCTGGTAATATGTGGATTTTTTCTGTATTTTGTGCTTTGGTAGTATGTAAAGTTAATTTGTATGAATGTTTGACGTTAATTTGGTCACTTGGATGAATTTTTGTAGGATTTGTTTGTTTTTTTACCCTGTGTAAATGGAAAGCTGAAAAAAATTAACTTTTTTGGGTGTCAACGACAACCATGTCTAGTGTAATCCAGAAGCGAGGTCTCAAGAATGTAGAGTTTGTGCATGCCTTAGCCTTGCGGTTGTGTGATAGAGAGGTTGTTTCCCATAGACTCCCTGCTTATGGGTCAAACAGAAGAGGAAGTCCTAGGAGTACTATCCTGAGGAGTTCTCCTTTTAATGTGAAAAGTGAGAGCAACTTACTTTGAGGTTGTTTAGGAATTTGTTAACTCAGAAGAGTTTTTTGTTGCAAATGGCAAGTCAAACACTTTTTTGGGTGTCAACAATAACCATACCTAGTGTAATCCACAGTTGGGGTCCGGAGAATTTGAGAGTTTACACAGACCTTGCCCCAACCTTTGTGGTAGAGAGGTTGTTTCCTATATATCCTCTTCTTATTGGTCTAATAGAAGAAAAATTGATGGGTCTTTTTCTTCGTTGGAGTACTATCTTGAGGAGTTTTCCTTTATATGTGAAAAGTGAGAGCAATGTGGATTTTTGGATTTTGGGTTTTGCTTTTGAATTTGTTAATTCAAAGAGTTTTTTGTTGCATCTATAGTTTATTAATATTTGGTTGAGATTTTGAAGTGTGCATCTCTCTTTCTTTTGCTCCTTCTAGTATGTAAATATGTTGGCATCTTAATATGTTTGTAGTTAAGAACAATTATCTTTACTGTTTATTGTATGTCTTGTTGAATATTTGCGTAAAATAATTCAATTTTAAACTTTTCTACAGTAAGCTTCAGAGTGAGGCCCTTAGAGAAGCCATCTCTGTAATTAAGAATGATTCGGCTGAGAAAAAGAGGAAATTCTCTGAGACTATTGAGCTCCAGATTGGGCTTAAGAACTATGATCCCCAAAAGGACAAGCGTTTCAGTGGATCTGTGAGGTTGCCTCACATTCCACGTCCTAAGATGAAGATTTGCATGCTTGGAGATGCTCAGCACGTGGGGGAGGTAATTATTCTTCCATGCTTATTAAGGTCACTAGCTCTGTGGGATTTACCTTTTGTTAACCACATACAGTGTTTGGGAGGTGCATATGCAACTGCTGAGTGGATTTCTGTAGTTGTCCTTAGATATTGTTGTTTTAGTATACAAGATTAGGCTTTTTACTCTTCTAACTAATAGGAGATGGATTTTTTAGTCAATCGTTATCTAATCATCACTCCTTTAATTGATAGAAAACTGATTTTATTTTAATAATTCTTCTATTTATATGATGAAATTGTAAGAGAAGGAATTGATAATAGTCAATGGAATCTTCATGCACCACTGAATACGTGTTGTAGTTGCGATGGGCGCAATGATGTTGTCATCAATTCTGACTGTCTAACAGATAGGAGTAGTTGATATAGTGTAGTCACAGTCAAAATATGATTTTAATGGGCTCGGACTTGAGAAATTTTGCTAGCTTGTCTGTCAACCGTGGGTTCGACATTTTTGTGACAGCCAATAATGTGTTAACTTGGCTTAAGATGCAATGGCATCAGAAGTCCCATGAGTTGCAGATGTCTAAATTTGCTTATTAGCTGAGCAAACCCGTCTCTAAAGAAAGGCTTAAGGTCCTCCCCCCCCGTGTGATTACACTTGGTACGTTGGTGTTGATGATGTCTTTAGTAGATTGTCTACTTTTGAGTTTTATGATATAAAATTTATATTTTCTGATTGATGGTGAAATTTTTTGGTTACTAATTAAAAAAATATTAAAAGCTACTGTCAGGTGAATATTTAGTGTTTCTAGGGTGATAATCAGAACTCGGCACATGTGTTTGCAGGCAGAGAAGATCGGCTTGGAGTACATGGATGTCGAGAGCCTCAAGAAGCTTAATAAGAACAAGAAGTTAGTTAAGAAGCTTGCTAAGAAATACCATGCTTTCTTGGCTTCAGAATCCGTCATCAAGCAGATTCCTCGTCTCTTGGGTCCTGGTCTGAACAAGGCAGGCAAGTTTTATATATCGTTTGTTGGTATTCTGTACGGCACTTGTATTCTATTTTGCTCGGACTCTCCAATAATGTTGCCAATCCCTTGTTGGATCCTCCATTAATGCACTACTTTTGAAGGATCAGACACACACCCATCAACATTTTTGAAGGGTCAAAGCAACATAGTTTGTACTAATAGTTCTCTGTAATTTGTTCTTGGTTGAAGTGATTACTCTTGATGATCATCTTTAAACTGACACTATCCGATTTTAAATGCAGGTAAGTTTCCAACCCTTGTTTCCCACCAGGAGTCACTCGAGTCCAAGGTTAATGAGACCAAAGCTACCATCAAGTTCCAGTTGAAGAAGGTGCTTTGCATGGGTGTTGCTGTTGGTAATTGCGATATGGAAGAGAAACAAATCTTCCAGAATGTGCAAATGAGTGTGAACTTCTTAGTGTCGTTGCTAAAGAAGAATTGGCAGAATGTAAGTCCATCCAGCATCCATCTCATTTGAAGTTGTCATTGAATTACTGTTCTAGATCGTTGCCACAGTTTTTTCTTTTATTAATCTGCTTTAATTGTTTATCACAACAGGTAAGGTGCTTGTACTTGAAGAGCACCATGGGGAAGACTCAACGTGTCTTTTAGGAAGACAAGTCTCGTTATTGGAGCTTTTCGTGCATTCTTCTTGTAAGAGAGATAGATACTAATGAAAATTTTGGATAGTAGTCATCCTTGATTATGTTTTGAATGTTACATCACTATAAGGATCGATCATATTGCTGAGACATTTTCTTCTTTTCAAGAGCTCTGTTCTTTTTTCTCTTATTTATTGATGATGATTTCATTTGAATGATATGTAGTAGTATTTCTCTTGTTTGAATTCTTTTTGTTATCCCCCATTCTTGGTTTTCGAGTTTTAGTTACTTCTGGGGCCAATTAGCAGAGCAAGGTCGTCTTATAAACAGTGACGATTATTGCATTGAAGGTTGGCTATATTGTTGAATAAGCAATTCTCCGTGCCTTTCAAATTATCGTTTTGACTATGGCCTCGAACAAATTGCTACATTTTCCCTGTTCACCCTGAACTCGTGACCTGTAAGTCATATGAAAATAACTTTATTGTTGTTTCAAGGTTCCTTTTTTGAGTATGTTACTAGTGACATAAGTCGTATGAAAATAATTTTATTGTTGCTCGAAGTTTCCTCTTTTGAATACTGAAAGGGGTCGTTTGGTACAATGATTGGATATTCCATTAGATTAGCTATCCCAATTTTCATATTGTTGCTAATTTCACCACTTTAGTGTAGAAGTTATTCTGGAATTAGCTAATAATCCAAATCAAATATGGAATATTGTTTATATGAAGGATAAAAATTGAAATGCAATATAGTTTATTTTACTAATTTCAAGTCATTTTTCACTTTTGAAGTACTATAAAAATAGACATGTTGAGATTAATCCTTTTAGGCAAAACCTTCGTTATAGGGTTGGACAAACATTGAAACTCTTAATAAAATATTGAAACTCTTGTATAATGTTTTTTAGTTATTAGAGCATTTGTAAATTTATATTATTGTCTTCTCACGTTAAATTAGTAATCATATATTATTTATAGAGTAAATGGTCTAAAACCCCCCCAACCTATACCCGAAATCTCGGGTATAGATTGGGGGGGTTTTAGACCATTTTCTCTTATTTATATTATAAGGATCAAAATCAATAAATTAAAAACTAAGGCATTAGGCATTAAGGATAAAACCAATAAACCAAAAATCAATAATAAATATTTTATTGATTTAACGTATTTTAAAATAAAAAATTTGACGGCTATTTTTTGTTTGGTTTGGTGGGTGAAAAAGAGAAACCCATGGGCGGTGGTGGGTTTTAGGGTAATATAATTGTTCACGTCGCTCCTTGTCCCACTTTCATTCTGTATATATTTGCTGCCAACTTTGCCTAACACTGCCTCCTCTTCTCACTACTACTAGCTGGCTCTCAATAAATCCAAAAGGCCAAACTTTTTCTTGTGAACTCCGCTTATAATTTCAGATTCTTGATTCATTATCAGCCAACCCCACTTCTTATATTGGTAAGATTTCTCATTTTTCTGTTACCCTTTTGAGAGATTCTTGAGTTTGAGTTGTGAGATTCTGCTTGTTTGATTCATGTTCATGTTTTTTTCTGAGTTTTGTGAATTGGGTTCTTCATGTTTTTGCTATTAGTTGTTTAAATCTTTTATTTGGTGAAATTCTGTGTTAAAAGATCGAATCTTTAAGAAAAGCTGGGCTTTTCATGTTCTTGATTCATTATCGGCCACCTTATATTGGTGAAGTTTTAACATGTTTTTGTTACCTTTTTAAGAGATTTTTGGGTTTAGTTATGAGATTCTGCTTGTTTGGTTCATGTACATGTTGTTTTCTGAGTTTTGAGAATTGGGTTTTTCATGTTTTTGCTTTTAGTTGTTGAAATCTCTCTTTTTTTTCCCACTTTTTTGGTCCATTATTTGGTGAAATTCTGTGTTAAAAGATTGAATCTTTAAGAAGAGCTGCTGTTTTTGCTGTTAGTTTCATGTTCTTGATTCATTATTAGCCAACCCCACTTCTTATATTGGCAAGATTTCTCATTTTCTGTTGCTCTTTTAAGAGATTTTTGGGTTTTTAGTTGTGAGATTTCATGTTGTTTTTTGTGTTTTATGAATTGGGTTTTTGCTATTGGTTGTTGAGATCTCTTATTTAGTGAAATTCTGTGTTAAAAGATTGAGTCTTTAAGAAAAACTGGATTTTGAAACTTTGAATCTTGTTTTTTTTTTTTTTCTTGTGAGCTTTGAGTTCAAAGTTTCAAAGTCAAAAAGCATAACTTTTGTAGATGGAAAATGACCTTTGAGCTTACTTTTTGTTGGATACTTTGTTGGTTTGCATAGGTAATGAAAGAGATTGTTTTGTCCTTTGGCAATTCTTGTATTCTCTTTTTTGGTTTGTATTGAGAATTTACTTATTTGGTTCATGTTCACGTTGTTTTCTCATATGTGTTTGGGATTTTTGAATTTTCTTGTTAAATGTTGAGATCTCTCTTTGTTTGTCCATCATTTTGTGAAATTCTGTGGTAAAAAATGAATCTTTAAGAAAATCTGGATTTTTGGTACTTTAAACTTTTATGAACACTTTGAATTTTGCTGGTTTTTTTAGCTTGTGAGCTTGAATTCTATTTGTTTCTTTGCAAAGTAATGAGTAGTAGCTGTAGTTTGTTTGTTCTGCTTTGTCATAGTATGAATGCGAAACATTTTGGTGATTTCTAACTTGTTATTTGAAAGTACTCTGGTTTGTGTCATGGTTGGATTATATTAACTATAATCAATTCGAAAAAGCTTAGCTCTATACTCGCATAATGCAGATTTTGTGCTTTTACTTGTATGTTCTTTGAGTATTCAGTATAGTCCTGAAATTGGATTGATAACAAGAAAAAATGGGACTTTGTGTGTTTGCGAATTGCGATGACCTCTTAATGTAATTTGATTTAGTGAGGGTAGATGAAGGGTGTTTTTCCGTTTATAGAGGATGATTAAACAATAGCTTTTTGATTTATAGGAATTTACTATTAGTCTAATTTTGAGCAAATGTAGTTCTCTAAAACTTGATGAATTTAACCAGAAGTTGGGAACGTATAGAAGAAAAATTGAACAAGCCTTGGATGAATTCCCTGAAATAGGAAATCAAGACTTTTTCATGCTAGAACACATTCTTTAGTCCGAGACGATATTGATATCGTGACTATGCAATTTAGTTGTTCATATGTGTGTAATGTGCATTTTAGCCCTTTCATTCATTGCCATTATTCTTGACACTGTAAAAGGAACTAGGATAACAATTGTTGTATAATCATACATTATACCATGCTTCTAGATTTTAGTTTCACAACACGGAGCTTCGAGTGAAGAACATAAAGCCGCTCGCTTGCTTCTTCTCATAATGCTCCAGATATTCCAAGCCTTGTCTTATAAGAAATGCACTTATCAGAATTTCATTTCTTTTTAATATACCACAGGGCATATATTATCGAAATGTCATTACTTGTTAGTCTTGAAATTGTAAAAAGGAAAACACCATATAACACTATCATAGATTGCTATGCCATTATATCTCCATAACATGGAGCTTCGAGTGAAGAACATGAAGCCACTCGCTTGCTTCTTCTCATAATGCTCCAGATATTCAAAGCCTTGTCTTTTAAGAAATGAACTGTCAGATTTTCATTTCTTTTGGTCTATCACGCGGCATACATCATCAAAATATCAAATTAATTCGTGTTCATTTGTGTGTGATGTGCATTTTCACCCTTCCATTCATAGCCATACCCTCGACATTGTAAAAGGAACAAGGATAACACTTAATTGGAGAATCATAGATTACTATGTCACTTGATTTTATCTTCACAACATGGAGCTTCGAGTGAAGAACAGGAAGCCACTCGCTCGTTCTTCTCATAATGCTCCAGATATTTGAGGCCTTGTCTTTTAAGAAATGGACTACCAGATTTTCATTTCTTTTTCATCTACCACATGGCATATATTTCAAAAAATCATATTTGTTCCATTCCCGTGTTGGGTTTCTAGCATGTTCTTCTGTGCTGCTTCTCTGACATTAATAGTTTTTTTTTTTCTTGGTAGAATTGGGTTAATACATAGCTCCAGGTACTCATTATGTATATGCTTGTCATTAATGTTATAAAAGAATTTTGATAAATCTGAACACTTGAAATGGACTTGTTGACTTCTGTCGACATAACAAATGAACGCTTGAGGTTGATTTGATTCTTTTTACTTTTGCACTTGATATGTCAAGCAAGCTCTTAAGCTTCATACATGTACCATAATTGTATTGTTAGCATTGATCGATACTGGATATTCTTCTTGAACATATCCCTCTTTATTACTTGTGTATTTCATGATCACTTTTAAATTTGATCAGGTAAAACATGTCAACCATGAGGCTTCCTTCCACTTGCATGTTCAAAGCCGCACCTCTGAGCGAAAGAAAGAGTGCATTTGTTAAAATGCCATTCTCAGTGGGCTCTGTAAGGAACATCTCCAAATCCTTCGGCTTGAAAGCTGACTCTGGCTTTAGAGTATCAGCGAACGTGTACAAGGTCAAATTGGTTTGTCCAGATGGTACTGAACATGAGTTTGAAGCACCTTCCGATACCTACATCCTCGATGCAGCTGAGAATGCTGGAGTCGATCTCCCTTATTCTTGCAGGGCTGGTGCTTGCTCAACTTGTGCTGGGAAGATAGAGTCAGGCACTGTTGATCAATCTGATGGATCTTTTCTGGACGACAACCAAATGAAGGAGGGGTATTTGCTCACTTGTGTTTCTTACCCAACCTCTGATTGTGTGATCCACACTCACAAGGAGAGTGATCTTTACTAGATAAATCCAATTTCAATCAAGGTAAAAACAGTTAGATATTGCTTTTTTTCCCCTCTAGTGTCAAAACTAAGGTTCAATCATGAACTTCTTTTGTTTCATAAATTGCTTATGTAATGAAGTCTTTTTCTTATATATGAATGAATATGCCTAGTGGTTTTATATTTTGCCTAAATCCTTTATGTTTCATTTCCTTGTGTGCTAATTTGCATTCAAGTTTGTGAGGTTAAAGAAATGAGGAGAGACTCCACTCCGTGATGAGAGGTAGCAGGTACTCATGGAGTTGTTTATGTTCGTTCAAGAGATCTACCAAATCGTAAGGGTATTCATGTTACAAATCTTGCTAGAATGGCTCGTTGTGATTTAGTTTTTGACGCAACAAGTCTGAGAAAATAGTTCTCAATTGTGGTACATACTTCTAGTTTCATGTTATTGAGCATGAGAATAGTATCAAATATGAAAAATGATATAAAGATGCAAGTTTTATTTAATACACACTCTTACTAAGAATGATTTGTCTATACAAACATTTTTATGATCATTTATTTTCATTTTTATGGGCCAATAATGTCCTATGGGCCACTATGGACTTAATCAGGGCCTGTTGATATATATGGGCTTCATGATTTCTTCTGAAACTGGCCCATATACCAACATTGAACTTTTCTGAGTAACCATTCTTCTTTGGACAAACAAGAAAAAGTCTCCTTCACACAAATACATGAAATATTTGTATATAATTTAGGCAAATACTATAGGTGGGGTAGGAAGGAATGATGGGCTGCGGGGAGCGGTGGCATAGATAGAATTTTCATTAAGGGGTTCAAATTATGAAGAAGTGAACACGTAAAGAAATTGATTGGGTTTACCATATATACATAAAAAATAAGTATAACCATATAAAAATAGTATAAGTTTCTGTCGAAAGGGGTTAGGATGACCTCCCTCGGCCCTCTACCTAGCTCAGCACCTGGTGGTGTGAGGCAGAAGAGATGATCAACATGAAAAGCAATTTATTTTCCCTACTTCCACCATGAAAGTCATTTCTTGATTTTCAACTTTCGTTTCTTGATATTCAATGAACTTATATTTTGACCAACCGAACGATATTTTCCTCCATACCAAACACACCCTATATATTCAAGATCCCCTTGGCTTTTCAAAATGCCTAAAGGTTATTATTTAAAGTATGGAAAACAAGAACAACACGTACTAGAGGCTCCAAAAGACTTATAGTTAGATTGTATTGTCAAAAAACTTTTTGTTCAAAGGGACAAAAACATGAAAGAAATTGGAGCTTATTGGACTTGAAATTTGGAATAAGAATAAAGTTCAATTTAATCCTGGCCTACAATCCTAAAAGTTTTAGATAAAAAGAGAGGCAATTAGACAAAGTTTTGTCATGAAGTTGTAATTCCATTATGACTATTTGATCAAGAGCATAATATACACTTTGATTAAAGGACCTTTTTGGGAGATATCACCTTAGTTAATTGTGCAAAAAGATGGTTTTAGTATAATTTACGACTATTTTGTAATATTGATTTCCTAGTTGTAGCATCTTCATGGGGCCAATTTGATAAAAAAGTTTAAAAGGTCTAGAAAAAGTGGAAAATTTGTATGATTAATAGTTAGTGATTGGAAAGGAGAGGATTCTTGTTGATTATGGAAAGAATATTTGATAATTATTTGGAACTTATAATAATTAGCAAAGGTGTTTATTTGCATGAAATGATGCTTTAAGAGCTATAATTCAACAATAAATAATCTCTTATGTTTACTCGTTCTGGTTCATTTTATGTGAAGATGTTATTACTTTAAGAGTAAATCATTTTATTTATGTTAGTTGTTACTTCATATATTGTTAATTTCTTCATTGTTCTATTTTTTGTCTCCTACTTGGTATTCAAGAACTGTTTTAAATTTGTCTAATTTAAATTTGCATCGAAAAGTTTTAGTGAATTCGAACCCAAATTTATTTTTTATCACCCCACCACAATCTTTAAAGATTTTTTTTTTCTTCATCCTAGTCTATTTCACCTATGTAAATTATTAATCACTCAATAAATTTAGACTATAAAAAGGAGAGAGAATAAAAGAAAAGTAGGTAGAGATTAAAAGTGCTATTTAGTGCTAAGTTGCTTGACTTGGAGATAAGAATTAGAAAGTCAAATAATATCAATGAATAATTAATATCACTTAGCTTATGCTTCAAACTAAATGGCAAAGCTAAAACATTATTTCATAATTGGCAATTATTGAGAATAATAGATTTGTTATTCAATTTCAATGGGGAAGGTTAAAAGGGAAAGGGAATCATATAAAGATCAAAAGCTAGTTACTCTTTTTTTTTTCAATTGGTATCTGATATCTGCTTTAAAACCTTGATTAATTCAATTTTGTGTTGTGTAAGGTTCAATAAAAACGAAAATACTTTTTACTATGTTCTTTTTCTTATTCTCTTAGTTCAAACCTAAAACATGTGCTTAAAGATAAAGAAGTCTTTTTATCCCATCACAATTCTTATTGTAACAAAAACTAGTTATTCTTTAATATTTTTCAATTGGTATTCAACATTTGTTTAAGGTCTCAACTAATTAATCTAAATTTGCATTCAATATTTCAAATGTCTTATTAAAAATTAAGAAATTTTATATTCATCACACCACAATTATATTCTTGTTATATTAACAAAGAATACTTTCTCCGTTCACTTGTATTTTTTATATTTGGACTTGACATACTCATTAAGAAAATAATGAATGACATGATTATTTTACCATATTATTTCTATTAATTGATATTTAATATTAAATCTTAAAAAATAATTTAGGAAATATATAAGTAATTAATACTAATGATAAAAAATGAAATATAATTATCTTTTTTGATACGTTAAAAAAACAAATAAAAATTTATTTAAAATATTCTTTTTGGCCCTAAGTGGAGTGGGGGCTGCTTGGATCTTAATTTGTTGCCATCATTTTGGTGTTAAACTTTAATGGCTACAACTAGACTTAAAAGTTAAATGATAGTACTGACAAATAATTTTATATTGCATTATGAATACAATGTTTGATATTATTTAATGTAAAACAGATGTGTTTGCTCTTGTTAATATTTTTCCTAAAGGGTGTTAAAGACGTATACAAAATTTTGAGAGGGTGAGTGCACCTTACGAAAATGTAAATTTAAGATATAAATTTGACTAGTTTAAAATTTAGGTTCTTATCATTAAATTTATCAAATTTTTAAAAATTTCATATTGAAGATATTGAGATTGGTTGAATTTATTGTACTAGTATTACTTTTAATATACACACTTGATTTAATCCTATAAAAGAATTATAATGTAAAAATATTAGAAATTTTCAATGTGACAGACTTAGTTTACACCAAAAATATTACTCCCTCCGTTTCTATTTATATGCTACCATTTTTTATTTTACGTGCATTAAGAATTTAAGTAAGTTTATTATGCTATTCTTTTGTTTTTTTGATTTTTTTTTTTTAAAATCTTTTCAATCAATGAATATGAATTACTAATTTATTTTGATTAATTAATTTGACTAATCAACATGAATTATTCACTTAGTTTCTCTATGTTGGTTAAATGTATATTTTCAAGGCTAATAACTCACAATGGTAAAATAGGAAGAATTACACATTGATTTTATGAAATGACATATATTATAGACCAACTATTTATAAAAAAGATGACATATAAAAAGAAACAGAGGGACTATTAATAACCTTTTAGAAAGGTGTTATCCAATTTTAAAAATAAATAAATCAATATACTATTTAAATTTCAAACCTCACTTAGCATATCTAGAGAATAAGGAGGTATCATCATATTGTACGATATTTCAAACGTGAATTCAAATATTTATATTTAAGTATTTATTTTTTAAAAAAAATACAACACTACTATATATGAACTTAAGAGGAGGGCATACACATTTGGAGTAATTATGCCATATTGGCTGATGAATAATTAAACTTTTGATAAATAATTTAGTGGATAAGTAACTAATATTAAGAATAAAATAGAAAAATAATAATTGTATTTACCTGATATATTAAAGTGAGAAGTGTATATATATATATATATATATAAAATAATGGAGATAGAAGTAAATAGAGGGAGTAGTAAATAAATTCAAAAAGAAACAAGAAAAAGAAAGTTCATTCATAAATCACATTGGTTGAATGCGTTTTATCCTTCGTTTTCAACATTTCTCTTTTAGGTAGTTTAAAAGTTATTCCAACACTATATACAACATTTTTTTTTAAAAGTATTACATCTGTTTCTATTTATGTGTCGTCCTTATTAAAAATAAATATTTTGTAATGCTTGTTATTTCATAAAAACAATGCATAAATGATACTATTCTTCGTATTTTTGTCATTAATCTGTATTTTTGTCCTTTTTTAATATATTCTTTGATTTCTCATGTTTGATATTCATATTAAAACTCGATTAAATTCGAATTCATGCTGTAAAGTCTTACATTGAGGGGTAAAACGCTTTCTAACAAAAACGACTATGTACCTTAAGTAAAGTTGAATCCAAAATCTTTAATTTAATTAAAAATAAAGAAGTACTTACTATTCAACCACAACCATCAATAATGCTTTATATTAGTGCAATTAACAACTTTTAAAATGATTTCCCATTTTCTTTTATCTCTTTATTCACTTTACTCAAGTACCCAAACCGTGTCTAGAAAAGCCAAAAAAATAATTTAAAAAAATAGAGAAAAGGACAAAGAAAAAAGAAAAAAAGAAAGGGGACAAGATTATAAAAGAAAAGAAAGTAAAGGGGAAAAGTGTAAGTAAAGGAAAATGATGAGCCCATCTAGAAATTTCACCGACCTTTGAAATATGGACACGAATTTCGAGGATGATCCCATCGCGGACGGTAACACGTGTCAATAGGTGGCAGATCCTATTTTTTTTTCTTTTAAAAATACTAAATAATTTTCACTTAAATTCATTTTTCATTTCCTTTATATTACTCGCGCGTTGTGCAGATATTTAAAAATATAATATTTTTAAAATTAAAAAATAACTAATATAAATTATTATTGAGTAACAAAAGTGCATGTATAATCATATATAATGTTTTAGTTTTATAATATACACTTTATGCTAACAAAATTTTAGCATAATTTATGTGAAATATGGGTATATTCTTTAAAAACACTAAACATTATTCTGACAACTTTTCTTCTTCTAGTATAATGAAGATTAATAGCATATGTGGCATGTGTTGAAGTGATATTTGTTGTATAATTAAAATTTTAAATTCATAGATCAATATAAACTTATTATTAAAAATATTTATAATTTTTTTTAGTAAATACTAAATATATAATTTGTAAAGCATGTTACAACCTCTTTAGCACACTCCTCTCTTCAATCTTGCAAAATAAGATCACCTTTATTTAATCAAATATCTTTTCATAAAATAAAAATGTACAAAAGAAGGACTTTCAATGATCAATTAAAAAAAGATACTACTATAATCAAATTATTATATCCCACATAAAATACATTATCAAATTAATATATTTTTGGTGCAAAGAAAAAATTGAAAGATAAAAAAATGGAGCATCTTCTATTCCTTTGATTACTATAAATCTCTTCTTTTATTTATGTATTTTTAGATTTGTTTAGCCTTTTAAAATATGTGGTATATTTTATTCTTTAGTAAATAAAACCTAACATTATTTTTTGTTCAATATATTATAATTTGAAAATTATTTATCGCTAATTTTTTTTTTAAAATAAGAACATTTGTTAGTGTTTTTTTAATTGAAAAAATTATTTTTTGATAAAATCTCCAAATTATTAGAATAATTATAACTACCAATTTTGTGTTTTGGCAGTTTTATTTGACAAATTTTAACATAATTATTTGTCAAATTAAAATTATGTTTTTCTGGAGGTAGTTTTTTTTTTAAAAAAAATTCAAACGGAAAAAAATGTTAATTATTTTGATGAGACATGTTGCTTTATTTGCAAAATATGAATTTATAGTATTTTAAATTTATCCTTTTTAAGAAATGATAATTCGAAAATCATTTTATTGATAAGATGCTTTTTTTTTTTTTTACAAAATAGAAATTTGAAATATTTAAAGTCATCTTTATATAAATTTAAACTTTGAATTGATACGTAGCACTTTTGGCTTATAGTTGAATTTTAAGAAATTAAGACAGTTAAGTGGCTGAGAGATTTAAGCTATTTCTTATTAATGTTTACTTTTTCTTCTTCTGTTTTTTCAGTTACATGTTTTATTTTAAATTTATTTTGTATCATGACATTTTTTAATTTATTTTCTAATCAAATAGTTAATTGTTGTTTTTTTTTTCTTTTGTTTTGGCCTTGTTCTAAAACTACCAAATGTCGTTGTTAAAAATTATCGCTTAAATGTTTTTGTTAAAATTCAATTTACAAATTAAAATAATTTGAATCATAAAATTTTAAAAAAGAAAAAATAAATCTTGATCAGTTACCTATATTTTAGACCTGCAATTCAATATGAAAAAAAAAAAATAACTACAATTACACAAATTTAATTTAACCCATGTAGGAGATAAACTGACATAGTAATTTAGGTATTTTGTAATTTGTTAGTATTTTTTTCATTAATAAGTTCAATTTTTTGAAAAAATATGCAAATTAGTAATATATAAATATTACGTGGTGTTTATGGTAGTTGCATTTGATAGATTTTGACATAATTATTTATCAAATTTTTAAAAATATATTTAAAATTTTAAAATGATGGTATTTGAAAAGTTAGGAGTGTTTTGTTTCTCTTTTAATGAATGTGATTGCTAGTTAGTTCTTTTGGATTTCTTTAAACTCACATTAAATCTTCACATTTTATCTTTTTAACCTCTAGAAAGATAGCATAAAATCTTAGATAACTTTAACAAAAAGTTGAGAATATTTCATGGAAAAATAATTAATCATACAAAATCATATTTGATAAGTGTTGTATTATCTTAAATTATGAGCCTTGAACGCATACCTATAAACAAAAGAAGATCAAGCATTTTCATGATGTCACAATGTACATATAGTAATTACTTTTTATTTTCAAAAAAAAAATAGAGTGATCTAAAATTTGAATATAATTTATAAAACATATGCTCACAAAACAAATAGTATAATAGATATTTAGTCATATAAATTAAAATGAAAGAACTGTCTCACATTGTATGATATGATATACATGGATATAATCATTTTCCACCGCTACACAAACACCCATGCTTCATTCGAGATTTGAAGATTTTTTGGCTTCTTAAAAAATGCTCATCGCATTTAGACATTAAATACAAATTCATGATCTGAAACTAATAAAGAACAAAATTTATTGCAATATGCAATTTAGTGATTCAAATAATAGTTTAATATTTACAGAAAAGACATAAATACATATTTTCACAACCTCACTCTCCAAATACTATTTAAAGAATGACTTATCAGTCATTGTAATCAGACATCTAAGATAATTAAAGACTCTTAATATGAAAATGCAAAACTATTAAATTCAATGTTATTAGATATAATACATGAATTCACAAATCTTTTAATCATGGCATGAGTTTGATCTCCATCTAAATAATCAACACCAATACAAATATAGAAGTTAATACTATGTATAATTAAAAAGAAAGATAAATAAGGACAAACGATAATACAAATTACAAATTAGTACTATAATTTTGAGATATTATATATAAAAATAATATCCATCAACTCAATGTTACCATTTTTATTCCTTTGAATATTGTGCTATTCATGACGAAGACAATACTTTTGAAAAGAAAAAATCCATTGCATCATTAATGTGAGAATTTGAAAAAATGTGTAGTGAGTGGGGATGTGATTGTGCGGAGGAAAGGAAATGGGAAAGTGGGAATAGTAGGTATATTTATAGGATAATTGTAATGCAGTAAAAAGTCATTCACTATGAGAAGTTAATAAATCGTTGATGAGAAGTTGTCATTAATTTGAAATTCAAAAACATCAATCAGATAAGGATTAAGATCAATTCAAATAAAAAATAAAAAATTAGAAATTAGAAATTAAAAAAATATTATTATTTTTGTATATTTTAAATATTTTTGTAACTTTTTGGTGGACTTTATTTTGGTGGATCTTATTAATAATAATAATAATAATTCTTTAATAAATAAAAATATTTTTAGTTTCGAATTAACATATTATTTTTTTTGGGAAGCTTTCATATTTTTATTAATAAATAATAATAATATTAATAATATTTTATATTATTATTCAAATTAATAAAAATATGATAACTTCCACTAAAAGGAATTGGACATCCTATTTTTTAGAACGGTTTTAAATTAAGAAAAAAAATGTAGTTGTAAAATAAAATAGTAATTTACTATTTTATTATATATATATATATTATTATTATTATTATTGTCATATTATTATTATTATTATTATAAATGTATGTGTTTTCCAGAAAACGTGGGTAGTTTTTTCTATGAGGAGTATTTTTTATTTTTTGAAAGAAAAACAGATTTTTTTAGTTAGTTTCTTCAATTCAAAATTTTTAAATAATTATATAAAAGACTTTAAAAAGAAAATATAATTAATATTTTTATTATTTATTAGTAAAAATATGATAACTTAAATTCATTTTTCATTCCCTTTATATTACTATTATTACTATCTAAAATCTCTTTCCTCGAAATTGTCTCGGACAAGAGAAAACTCATATTAAGCACTCCCAACATCGAAGATCAATTCATTTCAATCTAAAAAAAAACATTGTCGTGGATGTGCAATTCAAAAAGATTGAAAAACCACTTGCTCGAAGAAAATTCGTTTAGAGTCTAATAATACCTCTCCTTACAGTCATTTACTAAATATAAAATAAAAACAGTTATAAACTTTACCGTTAATTTACTCATAACTAATATATATATATATATATATATATATATATATATATATATATATATATATTTAAAATCAGCCCTGGTTCACTGCCAAATTAAATTAGTTACAAATTTTATTGTTTAACTACATTGTGTATTAATTGCTATTTTTTTTTAATAGTGATTTGATATTGCTATCAATAAGAGATTATGAAAACAAAAATGTACCAACATAGGTTGTTGTGTAGTGGTGGGATTGTTTCACCCTTAACAGAGGTCTCAGGTTCGAGTCCTGAGTATGGAGAAAATTTTGTTTGGAGCGCCACCTCCAAATGAATCCTGCAGAGCGCGATCTGAATTTAGTCGGATCTCCAATGTAGACTCCGGACACCGGATAGAGCAAAAAAAATGGAAAACAAAGATGTGGATGGAGATTTGAATTATTTTGTTAGGCCGCCTTGCATTATCATGGACATAAAGAATAAATAAATAGTAAAAGGATAAGATTGGATGATGTGAAATCATTTTTCTAATAATGTAAAACATGAAAATAATTTTGTCTACCACTTTACATTGAATCTGACTTGAATTCTATTTTTCAATTTAATATTATTACACACTTACAAACTACTTTTTAATTATCATTTCTTGAATTTTTTTACTTGGTGACATGGAACCTCAATTAATTTAAATTTACATCGTTTAAATTAGAGATCTAAAATTTCCATGAATTATATTTTAAAAGTTAATTTTATAGAATTTAAATTTTGAATATTATTTTTTATTTTAGTATATGTTTTGGAGCTTCGATTAACTGAATTTGTTTTTGTAAGATATGTTAGAGGAAGAAGCGCTTCGTATTAGTATTTGAAATCAAAATTTCTAATTAAAGGCACAAAAATCTTATATTTGTCTTATCACACTTGATTGTTACTTTTAAGTTTTAATTTATGGAAAAAGGACAAATATACTTTCGAATTTATGAAAAAAGGACAAAATAGTAATAAAATTTGTGTACAGTACTCTATCCTCTCTACATCCCAATTACTATAAAGTTACACTAAATATATTATTATATATCGATTTCAATATTTAAACATTGTAGAAATATATATTTTTATTTTAGAACGGAGAGAGTTGTTATTAGCACTCCTAAATTGACATTGACTTGTACAATTATAACTATTTAAAACTAGTTTTAATTTATTGGAGAACATAGCAAAGTTTGTATCGTATTCATTGATTTACGTAATCAATTTCTACTTTCCATAGTCCTTTAGTTTTTTTTTAAGAAACTCAAATTATTATTTTTTTTGGAAAATATTTATTTCTTTCATATGATATGTTATGGTTAGAATTTTTATTCTGGAGGTTCAAAATATAAAAAAATATGAAGAAGTAAATATATGAAAAATTAAAAGGAATTAACATATACTATATATTTATAGATACATAATTTTTTTTAACTAAAATGTAATTTTTCATCGAAAGAGATTCGGATAACTCTTTTATTTCCACTTAGCTCCGTCCAGCATAAATGACAATTTTTAAATATTTGAAACAGTAATTCATATAACATTACTTGAAAGTAAAGTTATCTATAATCATCATCGTTTGTCGTTGTCATGATCTCTCTCTCTGTATATATCGATTATCGTGAATCATTACTATCACTTCGTCATCGTTATAATATTATTATTCTCCATCACAATTATCAATCGTCACCTTAGCTATCTTCAATGATCATTATTATCAGTAGCTATTATATACCACAATTATTACCATCAACCAATATCAAAGGCATATCTATATAGTAAAATAACGGGTTCGTTAGAAGTTCAATAAATTTAATCTAAAGTTTTTATATGTATTAAGATTTTTTATTATTATTATTATTATTATTATTATTATTATTATTATTATTATTATTATTATTATTATTATTATTAACTTAAGAACATTATAAATCCATAAACTTCAAATCCATTGCCTCCGACAAACACCCACCCCAATTGTATTCACAATCACCAACCACTGTTTAACATTTTAAATATTTTATTGATAGTATTATATTAATTGATAGTTTATGTTAAAATATATGTTTATTAATTTATAAATAACACTTTTTGTATGCATCTCTTTCTGAATTGACTATGATTAGGACGTTACTCGTGGTCAAAATTGTACATTTTAGTTGGATATAAAAATTGTGTATTATACTTTAATTTTCTTATTGTGGTGACTAGGGGTGTACATAGGTCGGTTTGATTTGATTATTCATTAAAAAAAATCTAAACCAATTATGTCGGTTAATAAATCTAAAAACCAAATCAAATTACACAAAGTCGGTTTTTTCGGTTTTGGCTTTAGTCGGTTCTTTTGATTTTTTTTCGATTTTTCGATTTTTTACAACTATACGGTGTTTGAAAAAGAGATCAAATATATTTTCACTTACATGTGTGATAAGCTAAACTTAAAAAATGTTAAATGAATAGAAATTTTTGAAAAGACGGTAAAATTCACATGAGTACAATTTTTTTTTTTTAAATATCAACGCTCATTATGTTAAATTAATAAGATTAAAGGCTACATGAAAATTGAATACAAAACAAAATATTTACCAAGTAAATTGTTAACTTTGAATTTGAAAAACTATAACAATATAATTGTACCTTCGGATCTAAATACAAAATAAAATATTTACAAATTTTACAAGCCCAAATTTGAAATAAAATATATAAACATTGAAAACTATAAACTAACTAAAAATATATTAACCAAAATAAATTATAAATAATATTTTTTTATCTATAAATAAAATTAAATTTTATATATATATATATAATATTTACAAAATTTTCCAAGCCCAAATTTAAAATAAAATATATAAACATTAACTAACTAAAAATATATTAACAAAGTAGATTATAAATAATATTTTTTATCTATAAATAAAATAAAAAATATATATATATTATGTCGGTTTGGGTTGGGTTCGGTTTGACGTTTTTCTTTTAATACCAAATCAAAACAAGAGTGGTCGGGTTTTTTTTTTTCAACCGCCAAACCAACCAAACCAAATCACAAATCGTTTTTTTTTCCGGTTTGATTTGGTTCGTCAGTTTGGTTTGACTTTACGGTTTGACTTGTACACCCATAGTGGTGACCTTGAAAAAAATATGATAAGATTGGGTCAAATTCTAGGTGATCATATTATAATTAGTTAATTTCATCTATTAATAGTTAAATTAATTAGGCTATGATTCATGCAACCAAACTTCATCTAATTAAGCATTAATCAACTCTCCAAATATCAAAAGAGCTAAGAGGTTGTGATTTTTTTAAAAAAATATTATTTTCTGTACTTCTGTCACAATTTAGGTTGGGAAAAAAAGAATTAAGAAAGAACTTTGAAAATTAATTTGTAATTAATCGTATATTCCTTCACATTTACCTGGTGTTCGTTACTCACATTAGAGCTCTATATATTAAATTCGAATTCGAAAAGACCACAATCCTTATTAGTAACATTTTGCTATACAATAGATATATATTCGAACAAACGACATCACTATAAAAAAATAGACTATAAAAATAATTGGGAAAAGGGTCTGAAAAATACCCCAATTTTGGCCGAATTTGCTGTTATGATACTAAACTTTCATAAGGACCTATTACCCCCCCTAGACTATTTAATACCGTATTTTTTACTCTCTGAACTATTTAATAGTGTATTTTAAAGATATATATGTGCACATGTGGACACATTACTATTTATAATTATGCAATATTTTTTATGTCCACGTGGGCACATATATATGTTTAAAATACGGTATTAAATAGTCTAGGGGGTAATAGGTCCTCATGAAAGTTTGGTATCGTAACAGCAAATTCGGCCAAAGTTGAGGTATTTTTCAGACCCTTATCCCAAAATAATTCAATTTCTATTGTCTCGATTTTATATGGTAAAATATAATAGACAATACATAAAATTTAATAAATACCAATACATGATTTATGAATAAAAAAAAAGCAAGCACGCGTATAATAAATTTGAACAATTAATGTCCAAATTGTACACCAAACTTATTCACAGGTAGAATTCCATGTGAATAAGCAAAGATCATCTTGCGAAACTGACATACTCTTGGATAACCGATAACAAGATAGTATCATAAGAAATTAAATGGTAAAAGATTATTTATCGAAAAATTAAATAGAACATGAAATAGTAAGCTCGAAAGAATTGAAAATCTAATACATGTAAAAATTATCATTAGAATCTTCGCCTTCAGTTATTCAAATAATTTAAGTTTCGATAACTAAAACAATTATAGTCAATCTCAAAAACTTAGTTGAAATTCCATTGACCGTTGACTACAAAAATGAACAATCTCAATGTTAACTATGCGCATGTTATAATATGTTATAATTGGTTAAAATTATTTTATATATATATATATATATATATATATATATATATATATTGTAGATATCGAACCCCCTTCGATTAATTTGTATATTTTCTTCTTCAGATTTTAAACCTCTTATTAAAAATTCTAATTCCGCCACTGAGCGCAGCCACATATGATTTCAAAACGATTCGTCATCTGAGACAAATCTATTATTTCATTTTATTAAAGTGTATTTGCTTGACACTCAAAATTCAAAAAAGTGTCATACTAATTAAAAGGGAGGAAATTGCATGAATTTACATAGGCATAAAGAACATGAGTCTCTTTACAAGAAGAAACCCCTTTATTTAAAGTGTTGTTAAGAATTATACTTACGTGGGTATCAAGAAGACAGAGAGAAGCAGCATTTCTTGTTAATTAGTAGGAAAAAAGAGAAGCAAATGTGAAGAAAAACTCAACCAGAAATTAATGAATTAATTAAATAGAAATTTATACAATGAAATTAAAGTGAAATTAACCCACCAAAAATCCCCAAAAAAAATTGTAGGGTTGCTAGTTGGACACGTTTAGTTAAAAAAAGGGAACTTTCACAAATAGTCACTATAATAAACTTAATTATGCTCCATAACTATAGTTTGCATGTTTACGTCATGTAGCTACAGTATAAGCTGTCTCGTTTGTATAATTCACATGTTTATATAATTCGCGGGTACATTTGTATAATCCAGTTATTTTTGTATAAACTCGAAATAACGAATTTATACAATTACAAACATTAGAAATGTAAACAGTTAGACAAATTATATTATACAAATTTCGAATTATACAAAAGTTATACAATTATATTATACAAATTTCAAATTATACAAACATGCGAATTATACAAACAAAAAAGCTGAGCCGCGTAATTATAACTAAAAGTAAGTCGCGAATTGTAATTAAGGCAAACTATAAATATATTAACTAATATGTGTTTGCTTGTACGCGTAATTTTCCCAAAAAAATTATCTAATGTATATAAAATATGTATAGAGTATAAATGACACAAAATATTTTTCATATGCATGTATTAAATCTTGGATATTTTTAATAAAATTTCTGATTTCACCATTATCGCCGATATTATTAAGTTCAAATTTTTTTCCAAAACATAACTGGACTTTAAGAAAACATGCATAATAATATGGAATTTTTTTTTTGTTTCTTTCAATTGAAGTTTTTTTTTTTATCATAGGCGTAAATGTTGGCAAAATTAGTTATTGTTGTACTTTTTAGGAAACATAACAGAAAGTGTATTGCAATAAAAGTGTAATTATAATAAACTATGAGGGTCTATTTGTACATAATAAAAAGCTATGTCGGTTAAATTGACGCGTCAACTACATAAAACGGCTCTGATTTTTTTTATACGGAGAGGAAACAACTAATTTAAGAAAGCGACTCGAAGTTTGTCACAAAATATCTTTACAATATATTATTATTTTTTTCGACTCTGTACAATAGCTTGTAAATTACACGAGACATGTTATATTAGATAAGCTCAATATAACGAGATGAATTTGATTGAGAAAGTGTTAATTGTGAGAATTGATTCTGACCTCCATAATACCTCTTGCTTATAAGAATAATAATATATTTAATATAATTTTATGACTGAAATAATGACGATAATAATAATAATAAAAATAATATGTTTGTGTGAATGAATGGCCTAGTGATTAAGACACGAGACAAGCTAGTTGCACAAAAATGTCAAAGAGTGTTTGATGTAACTTCCATTAATTTAAATTTTACTTTAATAAGTCTCATTTTATAGTAAGCATTTTTTTAAATCATTCCTACTTCGAACTTAAATTCGAAAAAATTAATTAAAAATAAATATATATTACTATAATACTCCCTCCATTTTAAAAAAAATGACCTTCTTTCCTTTTTAGTTTGTTTAAAAAAGAATGACCTCTTTCTTTTTTTTGGTAACATTTTAATAGCAACTTTCCACATGACATGTTTAAGGCCACAAGATTAAAGGACAATTTTTGGTTTGGTTTCGAATTTTGAAAAATGAAAATCGAAAAAACTAAATTATATATATATATATGTGTGTGTGTGTGTGTGTGTGTGTGTGTGTTTAGAATTAAGTTGATGTTAACTACTTTTGTCCCTTTTAAGTTATTTTCATTATGATATAGTTTTTTTTTTTTTATGTTTGACATATACAATTGATATACTTTTAAGTATTGTGTTTTACGTTTTACTTGAGATTTATATTAATAAGTATATTTAAGAAATTCAATATTATATATATATATATATATTATTTTTAATTTTTTAATTTTTTTTAAAAATAAAATAAAATTGCAAATATAACTTTGTTATGTTACTAATTAATGACATAACCGATTAATCAAATTGAAAAAATCCAAACCAAACTAAATTTATTTTGGTTCGGATTGGGTTACACTTTTTCAAAACCAAAAACAAAAAAACCCAAACCGAATAGTATAAAATCAAATCGAAAAACCAAATGCACATCCTAGATATAAATTTGAGTACAGAGTATTTTTTTGACATATATAGTAAAATATATAACAAGGGTATATATATAATTAAGAAAAATATGGAAAGTTGCATGTTGATTGTTTGTGTATTATATATATAGGGGAGGGGATAGATTTACATTATTAAAGAGGCTTCGTGGCTTGAGATTTAGCTAGGCTGGCAAAAGGGGCAATGGCCATCCTCTTCTGCAACTTCATCAAGCCTCTTCCCCTGCTTCTTCTTCTTTCTTTTACAGGTGACAACATGCCCTTTTTGGTGTTAAATCTTGTGGCTTTTTCATTAACTAGTTAAGTGGGTCTCTTGCTTTTGTTCTCTTATGGGATTTTGTTGTTTTTGGGTGTGGGGTGGAGTTGGAATGATGTTTTAGTTGTAAAGATTCAATTTTTATGTGTTGAGGTTCTTGTTTGAGTTGGTGGGAACTGGGAACTATAGTATTGTATTGCTTTGGGCATTAATGGGTTCTCTTGCTTTTCTTCTCTTCTGGGAGTTCTGGTTTTTGGGTGTGGGGTGGAGTTGGCATGCTGTTTTAGTTGTAAAGATTCAATTTTTATATGTTGGGTTCTTGTTTAAGTTGGTGGGAACTATAGTACTGTATTTGCTTGGGTTTTAATGGGTTCTCTTGCTTTTCTTCTCTTCTGGGATTTCTAGTTCTTGGTTGAGGTAGTTGGTTCTCCATTTTAGAAAGATTCAATTTTTTTTTTGAGTTGGTTGTTGTTTTAGTTGGTGGGAACTATAATATTGTATTGTGCTTGGGCATTAATGGGTTCTTTTGCTTTTTATCTCTTCTGGGATTTCTGCTTCTTGGTTGAGGTAGTTGGGGTGGGGTGGGTGAATGGGTGCCTGGGTGGGTTGGAACTATCATTTTAGTTGCAAAGATTCAATTTTGTAATTTTTTTTTTGTGTTGGTTTCTTGATTTTCTTGGTGGGAATATGGACTTCTTGGTGAAGTGTTGTTCTGTCACCAGATTTAGTGAAGGTGGATTTTCTTGGTGCTAATGCATAGAGTATGTTATTGCGTATTCTGTTTAATTTGTTGAAGCTGGAATTGAAATTATCAGTAGAACTTGGTTATGATGACTTATTCAAGTTTCCCCTCTGTGTTGTTCGGACTCTTCGAAAATATTGCCGCACCTGTGTTGGATCCAACACACTCCCGTCGGTATTTTTGAAGTGTCCGAACAACATAGCTCCCAGTTGGCAATGGTATCTTTTGCCTCAATTTCTGTAGATACATCCAACTTTCTTCTGGATAGGGTGTAAAAGTTTGAATTTTCAATTATTTGTTTTTGGTTTTTTACTTTTAGTCATTTATTATTTCCATTATATGAATATTTGATTGGGGGAAAACAGAGTTTTGCTCAGAGTTTTGCTCAGAGTTTTTGATTGTTAACTGCATGTGTTCAATTCATATATGTTCCACAAAAGTATTCATTGTTATTTCAATTGTTTGCTCAGATTTATTTGCAAGTACACTCAGCCTTGGAATTGGAATTAACTATGGCCAAATTGCAAATAATCTGCCAACACCCTCACGAGTCTCGTTTCTCCTCAGATCCCTCAATGTTACGAGAGTAAAACTCTATGACGCGGATCCAAATGTGTTAACTGCGTTCGCTAACACGAATGTTGAATTTGTTATTGGACTTGGGAATGAGTACCTACAAAGAATGTCTGATCCTCAACAAGCTCAGGCTTGGATTCAACAACATGTTCAACCTTACCATACTCAGACTAAAATCACTTGTATTACTGTTGGTAACGAGGTCTTGACGGGTACTGATACACAGCTAAAGTCTTACCTCCTCCCAGCAATGCAGGGTGTATACCGTGCTCTTGTTAATCTTGGACTTAGCAATGAAATATATGTGGCACATCCCCACTCGGCGGGGATCATGGCGAACTCTTTTCCGCCTTCTTCTGGTTCATTTCGACAAGATCTTAGTGAATACATTCATGGCATGCTCAATTTCCATGTCCAAACCAAGTCGCCGTTCCTTATAAATTTCTATCCATTCTTTGCATACAAAGACAACCCCAACGAAGTTCCGCTTGATTATGTACTTTTCCAGCCTAACCAAGGTACGACTGACCCGATCACAAATTTGAAGTATGACAACATGTTGTATGCACAAATTGATGCAGTTTATTCAGCAATTAAGGCAATGGGCCACACAGACATTCCAGTTAAGGTTTCCGAAACCGGCTGGCCATCAAAGGGAGACCTGAATGAGTTTGGAGCAACTCCTGAAAATGCTGCACTATATAACGGTAATTTGTTTCAGCGTATGCAGCAAAATCAAGGGACTCCAGCTAAGCCATCGGAGCCCATCGATGTTTACGTGTTTGCACTTTTTAACGAAAATTTAAAGCCTGGTCCAGCATCAGAGAGGAATTATGGTCTCTACTACCCTGATGGAACTCCAGTTTATAACATCGGGTTACGAGGATTTCTTCCACGTATGGACTATTCAGCTGCTAAGAAAAATGTAAGGAATCTGTCATTTCTTGCTTCGCATGTTGACTATTACCTTATTTTCATCGGTTTCTATTAGTTATAGTTGTGGCAACTCCAAAACTTGTTTTCAATATTTTGCTGAAATGTTGAATCTTGCATATTTTTGCCTTCCTAATGCTATCCTTTTATTTTGTACAGGCCTTTTCTTTTTCTGCTCTTCTGCTTATGATGATTTTCTTGATACACTTCTGAACGCTGTACGATAGATCAAATATGGAGATTAGAGATGATTCAATTTTTTCAGGAACTTCCGCTGATAGATAAACGGTAAGAAGACTTTAAACCTCAAGTTTCTCCTTATTTATGCTTTCGTTATTCCCTGATTTTTCTTGAATTAGTGTGTTTTGTTCGGGGTGTTTGAGGCCATTAGTTTTCAAAGTATCTTATCCTCATTTTCCTTTAGTTTTTAGTAGTTAGAAGCTCCTCCTGATATCTATGTTGCTCGAACTTTCCAAAAGTGCTGCGGCATTTTTGAAGAGTCCAAGCAACATAGCCTAAAATAACCATGATTAATAAACATGTGCGGCGTCAAAGTTATTTTCGTTAATTTGCACTTTTGCAAGTTAAAATCCCACCTTATGCAAGTTGTAATGGATTCTTGGAATTTTAATATTCCAGTGATGGTCAACTGTTAATCACCTACTTTCTAGGATACCTTCCATTGTATCATTTCTTTATTGAAGATATGGTAATGTGTCTCATCAGCCTTATCTTCCCACTAGCAATCATGCATATGAATCTCATTTTACAAAATTCCCATCATCTTCATGAAGACAAAAGTCCATATTGGCTTGCATATTGGTAAAGAAAGCCACCTTCTTTGAGTCCCATCTATCAACAAATTCCAAATTATTTCCCTCCGTCCCAATTTAGGCGTCTTACTTTCGTTTTTGGTTTGTCCCGTAAAGAGTGACTCTCTCTATATTTAGTAAGTTTTCCCATTCCAACATTCTATGCAGCAAGTTTAAGCCCACAAGATTCAAAAGTCTTCATTTATTTCTTAGAAACTCCGTGATAAATCAAACTAATTAAGACACATAAATTGTGATGGAGGGAGTATTGTCAAGTGGAAAGGCTCATTAGTAATTGTGTGTACTAGTGAAGCCCTGTATCTGATTATGACTTCTTCTGTCTCTTTCTTTTTATCATTATTTTCATAAGAATTTGTTGTATCAATCTGATGTGGAGCCGTCAATATTGGCGTCACCTATCTGTCTTCTAGTCAATTCAAACTTGCATTTCTTTCAACCTCTACCACCTTTTTCTTCTTTTCCCTATTTTATTAACATATTCCTAATCCCACACCTGCACAAGTTTTGAAACGAAATCCTCCCTATCTGATTTCGCCAAGTAGCTACAAAAGCGGTCCACATATTAATAGATTTTTTTTATAGTGGGGTTGGGAACAAAAACATATGTGTTTTGTATGTTCTTTGATGTGGGATTGGTTGGTGCTTATTATGTTGCTCGGACTCTTCAAAAATGTTGACGGTACGTGTCGGATCCTCCAAAAGTAGTGCATTTTTGGAGGACCCCACACAGGTGTGGCAACAATTCTGGAGAGTCTGAGCAACTTAAGACTTGTTATGTCAGGCTGTTTTTCCTGTGTATAGTGTGTTTGTGTTTTTACTTTCTCGCTTTCTTTTTTCCACGTAGGTCGGGATGGGGGGTCGGGGCATAAAAGGGAATTTGGTTGCCTTGTAGATAAAAGTATGTGCTTATAGAGAACTGATCTGGCATGATGGAAATTTTTTGTTGGCAATTCTTGAAAAGTTGAAAACTTTAACATCATGGAGCCCATAAGAAACCTTTTCTTATATCAGCAATGGCTTAAAATGAGTAGATAAACTTTGACAAATGCAAGAGTGCTTGGCTAATATTCCCACTTAATTTGATTCCCTACTAGGCTGGATAAACCTTCACCACATCTAGTTACTTATATAGAAACTAGTACAAACAATACTTTATACCGGGGCCCGTTGGTTTATGCTACCGGACGTGCAGAGGCATGTACGAAGCAATGTCACTCAATCGTTATCGAACTGACTTCAAAATCCCACTAGAGCTCCTCCTTCTGCATCTTATAGGCCATGAACTAGATCAGAATCATTCTCGTATCATTAAGAAGTGATTGATTCTCCCGTAGGAAAGGTCTAGTCTACAATTATCTCCTTCTTGATCGAAGCTCTATGCCATGATCTTTGATAATATAGCAACTCGACACAACTCGGGCAAGAACATCTTGTCTACCAAAGGTCCTATAACCTTGTGTCATATCATTGATACAAAATAAAGTTAGTCTTTGAATGTTTCTAGACACGCCCCGTCTTCTACAAGACGTGTAGTGAACTAGTGATCGCGATATGAAAAACATTAGATGTTCAACACATTTAACTAAATCTTTGACAACTAAATTTTCAAATTTGGCTGCTGAAATGTGTCTTATTGTTATACTTTTCTGCAGATAATGATGGTTTCTTAGTCTTGATTCATTTAATCTAATTGCTTGATTATTATTATTTTTCGCAGGTAGTCGTAGACGGGGCAGTTTTTATTATTTTCTGTTTTCACATTTGCTAACTTGGCTGGAAAAATTTGCTTATTGGAGATGAAGGTCATGATCAATATATACATTGTGTATTCATACCAAAAAAAAAACCATAGAATATATAGAGACTCACAGAAAAAAAAAAAGAAGTTTGTTAACTACTTTTATTAGTTGAATAGTTGATTCATTTACAAAATTTTAATAATAAGAACAGAAATATTTGTCTGGCAATAGTTGTCATCCCATTATTATTATTTGAATTATAATAAGGGAAATATTATTGTGTGCTGATGTATATGATTGATTATGACCTACTGCAAATTGTTATATTTGCTGTTTTTTTTTTTAATCAACTTGTAGTAGTTGTAACTTGTAAGCTTGTAGGGTTACTTGTGATTTTAAAATGTTCGTTACGATTTTTGAAGAGTTAATTTGATTAATCTTTCTGATGAATCCTAAAAATATTTTTTACCAATTCAGTTTTGGTTCAAAATTGAGTCAAGCTCAACTATCCGCAAAATACATGCAGAGTTTAAAAAACTCAAATTGTCAATTGTCATAAC
This sequence comes from Solanum pinnatisectum, assembly GCA_035578085.1. Taxonomy (NCBI): domain Eukaryota; kingdom Viridiplantae; phylum Streptophyta; class Magnoliopsida; order Solanales; family Solanaceae; genus Solanum; species Solanum pinnatisectum. Next base: position 36,139,522 of record CM069086.1, read on the forward strand.
TCTATTTTTGTTTTAATTTACACAATTTCTTGTAATGACTTTTTAACTAGGCGTTTCGATAATACTTCTTCCATTTCAAATTATTTTTCGTGATTTTAAAAGAAATGATTTATTTTTTTAAAGTATTTCTTGTTTTTGAAATGTAAGACAAATTAATTATTTTTATCCATTTTATTCTCAGTAGTTACTCTCTTCGTTCCTATTTTTATGTCAGTATTTTAGATTTTATGTCTCTTAAGAAATTATGTATTGTATGTTTATTTAGTGTTCTCTTGAAGTCAAGTTTTCAATAAACAAAACATAAATTAGTTTATTTTAATTAATTAAATTGGTCAATGAACATGAATTACTTATTTAGTTTTCTTATCTTGATTAAATTCATACTTTCAAGGCCAATAACTCTTTAGGACAAAAATAGAAATAATATTTTTATTTATGTATTGGTTTTCTAAAATGACAAATATTAAGAAATATTTGTTTTTAGTTAAGACAACATATAAATATGAACGAATAAAGTAATATTTTTGAAGGTCGTAAACATGTCAAATTTTAAAAATATTTAATGACGAGAGATACCAGACATAGCATATGTAGTAATGTTTTTGAAGACAGTAAACATCTCAAATTTTAAAAAATTTAATGACGAGAGATACGAGACATAAATGTTTCAATTGAACACTTTCACTCTTAATAAATTATAGTAATATCAATTAAACGTTGTTAACTCAAATTTAGATTATTATTTTGGGAAGTGCTAAATGATCAGAAAATTTGGCTAGAAAATTAAAAAAATTATAATATTTTTTTATTTTAAAATAAATTGATCTTTTTTTCCATTTTTTAGTTAAAAGGGTAAAAATGTTTAAAAAGGTAAAATAACATAGATAAAATATTATTCTGGTCAAAATCTGGTCAAATTTTCTGGCTAAAAAGATTTTTCCTATTATTTTTATGTGTATTCTTATTCATCTATTGAATAGTTATACCGTCAACTTAACTATTTAATAGACGAATGAAATAAATGTAATTAGTTTTTCTTCAGTTTTTTGAATAAAAAATGTCCCATCGAAACACTAGAGTAGAAGTTAATATGTTCAATTGACACATGATTTACTTAGCAGACAAAGTTAAAATTTTGAATTTATGAATTTGAGATGTAAACTTTTTTAAAGTTACTAGATTTTTAAATTTACAATTTGTATAAATTCAAAAAAAATTTAAAAAATAATTATAAAGTTTGAATTAAAGTTACGGAATTCAATCAAATTACAATCGATGAGCCAGCTTCACCCCTTGCTTGCTTACCTTGATCTTCGTAATAACTAGTTACTAGAGAAATTTCTTACAAACCTATTAAATTAGTGATCGAAGTTAAATCAATTATAGTTTAAGTGTCTAAATGAAATATTCCGTCAAATTTTGGGCTTAGTATGTATTATGCCATTTAATAATCACTGTAAGATTCAATTCCTTTGAGCTGCCATTGCAGTGTCACTTGGGGGAGAAGATGGATCGGTCGAAACAAGTAGATCCTAATGGCTTAGAAGCTTCACTCATTCAAATCATCAACTCCCACCATTCTTCATCTCTCAAGCTCCGTGAATCCACCGGTCAGTAACTAACACATAAATCCATTTGAATTCAATGTTTTTTTTCAGCATTTGGTTTGTGGGTTTCTCGGATTTTACCAAATTGAGTTGTGGGTTTCTCGAATTTTTGGAATTGAGTTTCTGGGTTTCTCGAATTTTACAAAATTGGGTTGTGGGTTTCTCGAATTTTACGAATTGAGTTTCTGGGTTTTTCGAATTTTACAAAAGTGGGTTGTGTGTATTTTGAATTTTGATTCAGAGAAGGCGAAGAAGGATGGGATTCGTTGTGCGAGGCGGGTTTCGGAGCTGTTAGTGGATTCAGTAAATAGAGAAGTACAAGAAGCTTTTGTAATGCAAAAGAGGATTGAAATGGAAATTCGTGCTTTAACTGCAAGCATTTTGCAATTTGGAAAGCAAACTGATCAATGGCTTGCTGCTTCACACTCTATCAATACTGCAATTAAGGTCAGTCCATGTTGCTACTTGTGTTTTATGTTTATTCAAGATTGAGTTTTTCTGATGAATGTGTAGCTTCTAGATATCACCTTGTTTAAGTTCCATTGAGCAGAAAACACTAGGTGATTTCTTTCCGACTGTGTAAGTTTTGGTGGGCAAAGTTAGTATGTACTTGGTCTGGTGGGAGGTAGCAGATATCCGGTATGATACTCAAGATGCACATAAGTGATTCAGATATCACAGTTAATTTTAAAAATGTCAGCTTGTTTTTGTAGAACTAGGAAGTTCAATTATAAAGCACGAGCCTCATCGTAGACTGTTAGATCGACTTTTAAACCTTTATTCTGAGGTTCTTACGAATATGAAGCACGATGTTACATTAGTTTGTTCTGGTGTTTCAAGAACTGTCTTGATCATTCTAATCCGATTCTCAGAGCAAAACGCCTTGAACTCTTGACTATCATACTCTCCTCCATTGTCAGACTTCAGATAGCGAGTGTGTTTCACCTAATGCAGTTGAGATATTATTCATACATACAATACTATCACATGCACTATTCACATAAAAGAAAGAAGGTAAATCGTCAGAATGCAAAGTCCGAAAGAAAGAAAACGGATACATAATTTTGGTGCCGTGCATAAATTTTCTTTTCGCTATTCATCTCTTAAGAGGAAATTTACAGCTGATCTCTTTGCCTATAAATAGGCATCCCCCACTCCACTCGAACATTATCCCTTCAACATTCTCTTCTTTTAAATAAAAAAGTTATTCTATGTGTGGCCTTGGAGTAGGCAAAAATGGTCGAACCACATAGTAAGAAAAAAGAGATGAAATGATATACAACTTAGGGAGGGGATGCCTTTTATAGGCAGAGAAATCGACTGAAAATTTCCTCTAGAATATGAATATACAAGGTGGAAGTTTAGGTAGCTAGTTAACTTAACTATTAAGATTCTCCCGGGTATTAGATTTTCCTACGATTGATCTTTGGCAAATCATAGTTGACCCTAACTGAATAGGAGTCTTTGAGCAACAGTCTCCACTAGTGAAGTCATTTCCCTGTGACTTATAGGGCACGTATTCAAGCCGTGGAATGAACCATTAACATTTACGTCAAGGTAGGCTGCCTACATCATACCCCTTAAGGCGGACCTTTTCCCGGATCCTGCATAAATGCATGGTACTTCGTGCACTGGCTTGGGATTTTTTTAATAGCCGGACTACAACTAGATGAAGCTGATGCGTAGTTGTTTCTATAGAAATGATATGCTTCTATGCAGTGGAAACTGTGTTTTCTTTCATATTGACACTTCGTGTAATGTTATAATCCGATCTCGTAGAGACATAGATGATATTACTCATCTATACATTGTTGATATATGTAACTTCAATATTTTTTTATTTTTTATTTTTGGACACAGGAAATTGGAGACTTTGAGAATTGGATGAAGACTATGGAGTTTGATTGTAAAAGTATTAATGCTGCAATCTGCAATATTCACCAAGAATGACATTTGAACCTGAATTATCATAGGCCTGTGATTAGTACATGGTTATATCATGTCATTTAAACTCTTTGGCACAGTGTACAGAATATTCTTTTTGCATGAATGATATGAAATTACATTTATTTCTGTACAACAACTTGTATACTCTGTAGTTTTAGCCAATTCCTAAAGTATTAGGAATAGCTAATTCTAACTTAAACACACTTATGGTAGATGAGAATTTTATATAAGAATGGATATCATGTCAATAGAGTAACTTATTCTTTATGTTGTGCTCTTAAATCTTTGAAGACCTTGTAAATTTTTTTAACTTAATTCTTTCTATCCACGTATAACTCTCATACATTGTGTAGGAGGTCACTGATAATTTGTGTCAATTCTCTTTGATATACTACACTTTTTTTTTCCTTTTGGTTTTACTCAAACCGACGCTATTGTATCATTATTTATGAGCTATTACGCATTCTTTCAAGGGTGATTACTTTTCTTCTAAAAAAATGAAAAAAACCTCCACCTTCGTCTTATATTCCATACATCCATGAGAACAAACTCTAAGAAGAGAGAAGATTTCATCCATCAAGCAGACTAAACTTTAAAGGAGGTAATAAAAATCAAGACTCGTACCAATACCATTAAGGTACAAGTCTTGCTGCAGATGAGAAATTTTATTTGCAATAATACATGCAAACCATCTAAAATGAGAATATCAAAAAAATATTTTTTTCTGCATCCCAAATGCTACTGAACAACACTTGCTCTCTTCTTATTATAGAATAAAGAGATGATCAGAACTTTATACATATGAACAAGAATTGACATGAAAAGACTTGTACACACAATTGTTTGTAAATATACAATGTCAAGATCACAATATTGACACAATCCACTATGGAAATTCCCTCCAAAACCGGCAAACGAACAATAAATGAAATAAGAAATGAATTTCTAGCATCCTAATATGACACAATAAAAGGTAGGATCATGGCCATGAACTCATCATACGTCAGTTTCGCCGAGCCAGTATAACGCGTGTCTTTCTCCTTAAACTTTTCGGTCAAGCCCTGAGAATTGCAAAAAAGGACTAAGAGACGACACAAATATGAAGGCAAACACAAGTAGGTGTAGTATTAATGGGTACAAATACAAAAAGAATTCCATCAAGATGTAGATGTGGGAAGGTATGACACTGAAGTTAAATTCCATCTCAATGCATTTCTTTTTGAAGGAAAATACATCAGAAGATGCACATTATATCTATACCCGGCCGCTCGGCCAAAAATAATTACAGCCGCCAATATACATCTGCTGGCTATTTCATTTTTTTTTTTTTTTGGGGTGCAGAAACAAGGTGATATTCCTGACAAGTATTTATAACAACATACCCAGTGAGGTCCCACAAGTGGGGCCTAGGGAGGGTAGCGTGTACGCAGACCTTACCACTACCTCGTGGAGGTAGAGAGGCTGTTTCCGAACCTTCAAAATTCCTGACAAGTGTTTGCATTGATAAAATGAAGTTCTCGATTTTATAGCGGATCTTAAGCAATAAATAGCTTTAGATTAAATTGTGCTAGCACCCTAATGTCAAACCATCAGAATGCAAACACGATGTGCCAGGACACCTAGGTGAATGTTAATTTTGGTTAGGGCTGTAAATTTTTGAAGGTGACCAGCATGTCATTAATGCTGAAGAATGCAACTTTACCAATGTTCAAAAAAAAAACCTAGGTGATGTTGGGAAGGAACCACCACATATTTATGCATGATGCACCAAGATATTTAGCTAATCCTTACAGACGATGCTAGTTTGGTCTACTCTAGAAGTGTACTCCCAAAACAAACTGCATGCATCAGCTCTCAGTATTCAGAGAGCATAAGAAAGAGAAGTACTTATGAGCTTAGTAACGTGTATACGATATAGATTTTCAGCTTCAGCTCATTGTATTAGCTTTTTCAGATCAATAATTTCAGTTTGCATTTAGACTTTCTTAGATATCATAACTTATTAAAATCGGAGTTCTAATAACAGTTGGAGTAGCCCATCAGGTGCTAGTCATGACCTCTAATTTGAGTTGTCACACTTCTGTCTAAACTCAGTATTATAAGGAGGATAAGATTGCAACGACAAACTAGGTTAACACTTATAACTATTAGTCTCCTCTCCAAGCCCAAGAGCAGGCACACTTTTATGTGGGGGAGAGATGAGGGGAAATACATCGAAGCCACGCAGATGCATAAATCAAGATATTGAGTAAGGAAATGCTTATAGAAAGAGATCAGTTCTTTTACCTTCACAACCATCCCACATCTGCATCATAAAAACATAAAGTTCAGAACATAGTCAACTTGAAAACCTATCTATTTAATGAAAAGGTGATTGCAGTATCAGACTTACTCGACAAAACTATCAAAACACAGCTCGGGTCTCCTACCACTTCCATCAGTATATCTGGAAATCAAAACTTCAAGAACAGAAGGTGGCACCATGTATCCAAGACTGTAGAGAGCATCCCTTAGTTCTGTTGCATCAATCTTCCCACTTCGATCTCTGTCAAATCTCTCAAAAATGGCCTGCAAACCAGAGGATCAAAATGTCAGAGACATTAACTAAAACTAGAAAAAGATGATCTTGAAAACAAAATATGAATGGCTATGGTAGGGTGTGAGAGACATATAGACACTAATTTAACCTCAGTATTGGCCTGTATGTTTCTTTTCAATCTTTGTTTACCAATCACCTTCTTTTCTTTTTTATGTTGGTTGTGTGTGTTTTAGTACAAGAACTGTAAAGCTTTAAAATTTATCCATGGTAAAGGTGAATATCTGTTCTCGAAACATCTAGTAGTATCCCAACTCTCCAAATTGTCCAAAATGTTTTTTTTTTATGACAAGGGAAACCCACAGCCGCTACCCTTTTGGTGCGCACAGGGTAAAACCCCCGCTCCTATGCGATAGCTCGCAAACCACATAGGAGAGGTAACGTGCACTAGGCAAGCCCGGTGCGACGAGCTCGACACAGAAGGCAAATCCCTTGCTTTCGCTAGCAAGGGGTTTCGAACTTGAGACCTCCAACATGGAAGTCCCAAGCCCAAATTGTCCAAAATGTTTACCCATCACTTTCTGTGACTAATGTTCTTCCATAGGCCGAAAACTAAAAAACTACCCCAGGACAAGGCCTTATTGGGCTGCATATAACTTATTTTGTATCATCCCCCCCTCCACATCTGCTTCCACCTCCCTATCCTTTACAACCCGCTCTTCCTCATGCTAACCACCATTTTAAAGTTTTTTTTGTTTCTGCTAGAGGTTTTGACATCTAACTTCTTGAATGCTATCCTAACAATTAAAAACTAAGGCAGAAAGGAATGACCAATTGCCTACCCTCCATTGCCCAAGACAGCTCCATAGTGCAGCAAATTCCTTTGGTCCTGTTCAACAATACAAGGCAAAGCTTAAGTAAACAAGAAATAGCAAAATCAAAGCAACAAAATTAGATAGCAATGTCATATAGCTAACAACCACAAGATTTCAGAAACAAACCAAAACACTAGCTATATAATCTATAATCATTAATTCTTAATCAGAACAAGAACATCACCATTGTCAATTTGAACTACCTTCATATAAAGGGAAGCTATATAGCAAAACCCTAAGAGCTAAAATTCAAGAAATGACTAAAATTGAGCTAAACAAGTCTTATATAAAAAACCCCACAACCAAAATCATAGCAAAAAAGGGGTTTTTCTTTTCGAACTCACCAATTCATGGAAAAGACATGGATAAATTATATTGCCAGCATTTGGATTCTACCACCACCACAACAACAACAAAATCCCTTCTTTTTCCTAATCACCATTGTTAATTTGAACTACATTGATATAAAAGTAAAGCTACATATGAATCAATTAGCCTACATAGCAAAAACCCAAAGAGCTAAAAATTCAAGAAATGAGTAAAATTGAGCTAAACACATCAATATAAAGAACCCCATAACCAAAATCCCTTCCCTTTCCTAATCACCATTGTTAATTTGAACTACATTGATATAAAAGTAAAGCTACATATGAATCAATTAGCCTACATGACAAAAACCCAAAGACCCTAAAATTCAAGAAATGAGTAAAATTGAGCTAAACACATCAATATAAAGAACCTCACAACCAAAATCCCAGCAAAAAAGGTTTTTATTTTCCCAAACTCACCAATTCTTGGAAAATACTCAGATGGATTCTTAAAAAGAAAGATTAGCAAACGAATAGTCCTAATACTAAACCTCTGGTAACCAGAAGATAGAGCTTGTTGCAGCTCTTTCTCCTCAACAAACCCACTACAATCCCTATCTACCATCTGAAAACTCTGAATAACTTGTGGGTCAGTCCCCGGAGGAAAACCAGAACCATAATTTGCTGGATTCTGGTAATACCCATAAGAAGAACCAGGTCCATAACCAGCTGTTTGCGGCTGACACTGATGAGGGTAATTTGAGTAATTTGCAGAGGAAGAAGAAGGAGGATGATATGGGTGGGCTATTGGTGGTTCATTTGGGTCGGAAAGTGGCGGCGCAGAAGGAGAATACGATGGTCGGTTGCCATAGGAAGACATTGTTGTTCGGTGGTGAATACTAAAAGAAGACGAAAATGGATACTTATGCTTTTTTCATTTTTTAGTTTGAAGTTATTTATTATTGACAGTTTGATTTGTTATATTAAATAAATTAAGTTAGAATGTATTAGAATTAATATGAAAATTAATATTAGTATTATTTTTTTCTAATACTTTGTACCAAACGATTTCTTGTAGTTTAAGGAGTAGTACAAACTAGATTAGATTATAACTAGCACAAAATGCATATCCAAATGTGAGTCCTATTGAATATTTTCAAGATAAGTATTGGGAATATCCTAAATTTAATGTAAATTATTAGTTTCATTTTTAGAATATTGACAGCCTCAAAATCACATATTTATTTGACTAATTGAAGCTAAATGCATCTCTGCTCTTGCAACATTAGTGAAAAACACTCCTAAATTCTTGTCAAGTTTAGAAATGTTTTTAGTACTTTACTCAGTTTTTATTAAGAACCTCATGCTCATACAAGAGTTTGAGACTGTTTGCTATGTCATGTGGCATATCGGGAGTATATCGGGATATATCTAAGTTTAGTTAGTCAAGTAGATGGATGTTTTTAAGGCTGTCAATAGTTTGGGAATGACATGTTTATGGGTGTTTTCGATACTTCTCTCAAATCTAACGGACAAATTACATATATTTGGTGTGATTTGCATATATCAAATCGATATGCGAGCGAGATGAGAGGAAGGCGAGTGAGATTTGTTTATGTATTTTTTTTTTTGGACAAAGATTTGTCTATATATTCTAAATACATGTGAATCTATTTGGATACAATATATCTAAAATAAATTATACATTATTTTGATCTGATTCATAATATTATAAACTAACATGTATCTAAATAATTAGTCTCTAAGCTAGTGAGATTTCTCTTGTAAATATATTTAAAGGATTAACTTGACCATACCAACCATAGTGGAGAAAGTATTAATGCGTGTGAGGCTGTATTGACAACTTTGACATTGACATGGTCATTATTTGCCAAGCAAGATCACTTCCATTTGGCTTTTTATTCTTCATAGAAATCATAACTATATCAGCTTGGAAACTTAACGGAAGTTGTTCTATATCGTGAGTAGGGATGGACATTAGATATTCGGTTTAGGTACAGTATTCGGTAATACCGTATTGAAGGTATAGCCAATTGTATTATAAAGTTAATACTATTTCTCCAATCATTACTATTTTTTATGTGAACGCACGATATAATAGAAGATCAACAAGTAAGAAGACATCAAGAAAAACAAATTGATACAACTAAAAGGCATATATTTGAATTATTCATGCTTATTCTTTTAACTTTCTTTTTAGACTTCATTAAGTAAATAATTTGGTATTCGGGAAATACTGAATACCAAATGGTACTAATATCTCATACCAAACCCAAACCCGAATACCATAATTCTAAAATTTTACTCCCGAATACCATACCAAATACCGAATTACCAAACAACCAAAACTTTCGATTTGGTTCAGTAATTCGGTTTTCGGTGTGTTATGCTCATCCCTAATCGTGAGTTTATTATTATTATAGTATAATTTCACATCATGAAGTTAAAGCTAAAAACCTTTTTTTTTGGGTGGGGTGGGGTGGCGTGGGGGGTGTTAGAAAAGCTAATAACCTTGATGTGCCTTCACCAAAGTAAAAATGAAATTAATTTGCCCTCAATCAATGAACTTCTAGTAGGCCAATAAGAGTTGATGAATAAGGTATTGATAATCAGGGGCAAAGCTAAGAGAGTTCGCAAGAAAATTACATTGTATATACAAAAATATTTATTCTTTAATGCATATATAGTAGATGATGAATCCCTTTGTGTGACTGTTGATAACATAATACCAAACTACCAATAGAAGCTGCTTCAGTAGACTGATAGACACTAAACCAACCTAACTTGACATTGAAAATGATAGCTTCAGTAAATTACTCATGTCTCTGCATTTCTGCTTCTGTCAAAGTTGCTCCACTCTTAGGCATAATAACATTGAGAACTTCAACGTGATTCGTCAAGTCTATTGAACCAACAACTCTTACACCGCGAAAAAAAATAGTGCAAACCTGAAAAAGGAACTAGGCAAATACGAAATAAGATCCAAAGATTGGGAGATATTCTTAGACTTTACCAATTACCACTCAAAAGAACAAAACGGAAACTCAACAAGTATGATTTGATATGCATATAAAGCGAGCCAAGAAAAACATGGGAGAGGAAGACTCATCTTGCTAAAACAATCATGTCAATGAACTGCCTTGACGAGCTAGCAAGATAAACTCAAATTTACTTTCTGAAAATAGAGTCCTTTTCGGGGTTGTATTAACCAGTATCAGGTTTCATGTGCATTTGATATCTTCTAAGGTAAACATCCTTTTCGTGGAGCTTAGCAGGACCTATTCTTGTTCTATGAAATGATCAACCCTTCCTTGATTTACTTTTTATGCTGTTCATCAAATATTCACCCAACCTAGCGCCAGCCTCCACTATTCTCGTTTCAGGTTTTATCTCAGCTTGAATAAGTTCCACCAATGTATTCCCTATTTTTTCAGCAGCATCCCATTCCAAGATCCTGGATACAATTTCTTCCCATGTATCTGTATGTAGGGGTTCACCGTGACTCAAAATACTCCCCGCTACCCCACAAGCTTCCTCAATTTTACCTAGGTTACAGAAACCTTTCACAACCATGTGAACCACAGAAAAATGTGGAGAGAAGCCTTTTGACATCATTTCCACCATGTAATTCTTAGCCTCATCATACATTCCCTGATCGCTTAGACCCCCAACTAATGTCCTATAAGAGACTAAATTGGGAAGACACCCATTTGATGGCATGTCCTCGAGGATTTTACAGGCATCAGCAGCACGACCTTCTCGACAGAACCCCAGAATTACTGTATTGTAATGGACAATGTCAGGATTGCAACCCTTTACTTTCATTCTGCAAAGAAGCTTGTAAGCCTCCTTAAATTTCTTTTTCCGACACAAGCTGTTCAATAGAGTGCTATAACTTAAAGCATCGGGAACAAAACCTTTATTCAGCATATCCTCCAGCAAGTCAACAGCTGTATTCACTTGACTTTTTCGACACAAACCCTGCATCAGAATCCTATATGACTCTACATTAGGACTGATCTCTCTCTTAAACATTTGATTAAACAGCGAGTAGGCAATACTTAAATCATCATTCAAACAGAATGCCCGCATTAGAATGTTGTAGGACTCGGTGTTGGCCAAAACTCCGTATGTATGTGCAGATCTGAAGAGATCAAATGCAGGGCGAAGAAAGTTCCGATGAGTTACGAGGATTTCAAGAATGAGGTTGAGATGCTTCGGAAGGGGCTTCATATTGAATTCCAGGATAGTATAGAAAGTTTTAAGGGCTTTGTCAGGTAGGCCAGCATCACCATATATTTGGATGATGTGCGAAAAAAGAGATGGGGAGATGGAATAATGCTGTGACTTTAGGGAAGAGAGGACGGACTGCATGAGCGAGAACTGCCGGGAACGGCCAAGCTTGAGGATGAGGGTGTGGAAAGTGGCATACGAGTGCTGAAAATCGGGTTCTCGCGAGGCTAAATCAAAAATTTCTTTAGCAAGGAGTGGATCTGATTGGGAAGCAATAAGCTTCTGGACTCGAGCTGGGGAGCCAATAGACGGCCCCTGGTTTGTGTTTTGTTTATGTTCTTCATCTGCTTGTCTTTTTTTTCTATCTTGCTCTGGCTGTTGTGTGTGATAATGGGATTTAAACTTGTACCGGGCAGAAAGTGGCTCGACCTTTGATAGCCAAGTGGAAGAACACATTACTAGAGCCAAGAGGTCCTTGGAGCTGAAGTGATGTGAAAGCATTCTCATTTTTTTCGATCATCAAGCTCTTACTTCTTTACTTACTAATAGCCTTGATAGCCACTTCATTATTTTTGTACTTTCATGAGATGGTGCTCCAGAAAGCAAATCAGCGTCGTGTTTGCAGTATTCAAACAAGACCGCCTACTGAACCGGAGACAACAAAAAGTTACACACGGGTGAAGCAATGATAAGAAACATAGGCGAATAATAGTAACAAGAATAATCAGTTAAACTTTTTACTGAACTCAAAAACTCATATAAAACAGAAAACAAACTAGACTAAGCTTGATGAACCATGCTTGAGTAACCTAAAACGTTAAGAAGTATCAAGAAACACAATAACCCAGAATTTTTTCTTTGAAACACCAGGATTTTTTTTTATCATTGGCTTACTACTTTAGCTCCAATAGGAGAGGGACTTACTCAAACGAGCTCGAGACTAAAAGTATCGTTACGGAGATAGTCATACTAATGCTAGGTAAATCTTCCTACAGATAAAGAGCACAATCTTCCTCTCTGAAACATTTTTTCGAGCATAACAGCATGCACATATGGGAAATTTGACTTCTGTTCTGCAGATTAATCAAAGCCAAACTTTTCGAATGACTGTCCTGAATTCACAGATGAAAAATTCTCTTTTTTTTAACACCACTCATGTTTACATTTGCACAGGTTTTTACTTTCACATATGATACCCATACATGAAAGAGTTCAAGCAAAAATAGAGTAACAATGATATAATTCTTATGGAATTTTAAAGAGGAAGACTCAAGGTGGCCCGGAGCAAAATTAGAAAACCAGAAGCGACGGATGCCTACAAGGGTAAGGAAAAAAAAGATCTAATTATATTTATTGCTTCCTGCAATTTTTAATCCGATTGTTCCTTCATTCAAAAGTTGTGGCTACCACCTACTAATTGTTTTTCTTTCTAACTAGTAGAATCAGTTGAGCTTGTAAATCAAGCCCTCAAATTTATTTACCTTTTAAAAAGAGGGTGGTAACTGGTGAGGATATCGATGCACAAAAAGTTAGGAGACTACATTATAAAAAGAGGGTGGAAAGGACATTGATATATAGAGAGTTAGGAGCATTATTTTTCAATCAATCTTTAGAAGGTTATAAACAGATACAAGAGCGACTTTCAACAACAACTACAACTTCTACGCCTCAATCCTAAGATAGTTGCTAGGGATCTATACTAGAGAAACTTCAAAAATAGAAGAAAAAAGGGCATACATGAAAGCTATTCACTCTTCCACTTGTTATTTGTTTTGCCAAGGGTTCTTCGTAAACAAATCCACCGTTCATCAAAGATTAAAACTTTAGACCAATTGGGCATCTTTGTTCACTCTCTGCCTAGGCCTGTTTGAACTCTGAAGTAAACATTTTATCAAACATGCATGTTTTAATTAGACCCAAATTGACAAAAGGGGTTGCTCAGGTGGTAACCGCTCTCCACCTCCAACCTTAAGCAACCTTCAGATTGGGGCTTCTAAGTTAACAAGGGAGTCAAAAGACAAAAGGTGGGTAAAAAAAAATTAGACCCAAATCCACCTTTCATCAAAGATTAAAACTTTAAGAACAATTGGTCATCTTTATTGCCTAAGCCTGTGTGAACTCTGAAGTAAAATTTTTGTCTAACCCCTAATGTGAATGTATTAATATAAAGAACCAAATCCATTTTCATCAAAAATTAAAATTTTAGACCAATTGAGGCATCTTTGTTCATTCTCTGCCTAAGCCTGTCTGAACTCTGAAGTAAACATTTTGACTAACACCTAAACATGAATGTATTAACAAAGAACCAACACCCAAGGGTGTAGTCTAGTGGTCAGTAAAATGGGTTGAGAACCATGATGTCTCAAGTTCAAATCCCCTCAGAGACAAAAAACACTAGATGACTTCTCTTGGAAGGTAACATGTATTTCATGGAATTAGTCGAGTTGCGTGTAAGTTAGCTTGAACAAACAATAAATAATAAAGAACCAAATCCATCTTTCATCCAAAGATTAGAACTTTAGACCAACTGGTCATCTTTTTTTTCCTAACCCTGTGTGAACTCTGAAGTAAACATTTTGTCAAACACCTAACATGCATGTTTCAATTAGAGTTTAGACCCAAATCTACCTTTCATCAAAGATTGAAACTTTAGAATAATTGGGCATCTTTTTAGCCTAAGCCTCCCATAACTCTGAAGTAAACATTTTGTCTAACACATGTATTAATAAAGAACCAAATCCATTTTCATCAAAGATTAGAACTTCTAAACCAATTGGGCTTCTTCGTTCATTCTCTGCCTAAGTCTGCATACACATCTTTAAGGTAAATGCTTACACAAAGAAGTGAAAAAGTATTTCTTACAAAAGTGATGATTGTTAGTTGTTGCAGATAGAGAGAAGACTCCAACAAGTTTGGTTGCAGAAGCCGAAGAGTAGAACCTCAGGGCCAAGCACGAATACTAGTATGATACCTCTGTTTATTTGTTTAATTTGAGTGCTGTTCAAAATCGAATCGAAATTGATAACCCAAAAAAAAAGTTATTGATTTATTGTTAATGAATTGTTGGTTTAACGGTTTTGATTTTTTTTATTATTGGGTTATCGATTTTTGATAGTTTGAGGTTTTTTCTTTATGGGTTAATGGATAACCCAATAGTTAATTAATAAATTATATTTTTACTATTTTGATATATAAAGTTCTTGACTTAGAATTTAGTTTCATATTTTTATTTCTGACAGTCTTAAACTTTTGGTTATTCTACAATGTGTTAGTCACTAGTGGAGCTAGGATTTTTAATAAGGGGGTTCAATATCAGAAGAACTAAACTTACGAACTAACCGAAGGAGGTTCGACATCTATTAAATAAGTATAAAAATAATTTTAACCATGTATAAATAATAAAATTTTCCGCCGAAGGAGGTTCATTGGCTGGCTCCGCCCCCGGTGTAGCATGTTGCTCTGTAGCAAGATACAATTTATCAACTCATGTGCATGGTTTATTTGTTTTGTCATTATGTTTTGAAGTAATTTTCAATCATTTATTTTTTGTGTCAAATCTTAACGGTTAAACAGATAATCGAATCGATAACGATCAATAACTGATAAATCAATAACCGATAAGTCAATACCTTAATGGTTCTTAACGATTTAACATGTCTACAAACCGATAACCGATTAGTTGAACCAATAAATTTCAAAACTGAGCATGCCGATACACAACCCTACTTGGCAATTCATGTCCTACGTGATGTGTTATGTTTCAATTCACATTCTACATGTATTATGTCAGATAAATTATGTGTGTCGACATAAGCAACTTTATATAAATTTAAATATCGTACGCCCCAAAATTGAGGTTCAGTCCAAATCAGATTAAAAAACACGATTATATATTTTATTGAATAAAATCCTCTTCCATATAACAATTTCATGGCGGGAAAAGAAACCTAAAACCCCAAAAATCATCTTTCAGTATTCAGCCAAACACACAGAGAGAGAAAAATGGCAGAGATAGAGAAGCAGAACAAGGAGAAGGAGAAAGTAGTAGCAGAAGCAACAGCGCAAATCGATCAAGAGGGTCTTCCCAAGACTATTGTACGCAGGCTTGTGAAGGAAAAGCTTTCTCAGCTATCTACCGATACTGATATCTCACTTCTTCGTGACTCGCTTCTTGCTTTCTCTGAAAGTGCTCGACTTTTCATCCATTACCTCTCCGCAACGTAAGGTTTAATGGGTTTTGCAGATTAGTTTCAATTCTTTCTTATTTTTGATAAATTTCAATTAATTCCTGGAAAATGATGAAAAGGGTTGGAGATTATGGGTGTCGTTTTGAATTTTATGATCCAGAATTCAAATGGGTTTTGTTAATTTTTTGTTCTTTTACTGATTATTTATGGATTCAGTCTTAAAAAATTGAAATTTAGGATTGTTTGTTTTGTTTCTAAAAGGAAATAGGGAAATTTCTGAAATTTTGTGATCTGGGATGTGTATTGGGTATTCTGTTTTTGATGACAGAGGAAACCTGCAGCACAGGGTAAACCTCGCTCCTGTGCAATAGCTCGCTAATCACACGTGAGAGATAACTTGCACTAGGCAAGTCATGTGTGATGAGCTTGAGTCAGAAGTCCAACCCCTTGTTGTATTGGGTATTCTTTTTTAGTTAATCAGCTCCCATACTTCAATTTTTGGGCGATTAGGTCGGATGAACCGTAAGAGGTAGAATTGTCTTGTTGCTTAAATGAAAATTTGGTGCTTTTTGAATTCTTGTAATTCTGGAGTTAAAAGGATTTTGTTTTAAAAAACCATCCTTTTGCTGATCTATGGTGAAGTTTTGAAGTATTTATAGGAACTGATCTGAAACTGAAAATTAGGACTGTATTGATTGTGAAACTGGCATGTTGCTAAAAGAAAATTGGGAATTCTCTGAAACTGTGTAATCTAGGATTTAAAGGGTTCTGTGTATTAGCTATTTCTTTTACTGATTGATATCTAAGTTTTGGTTGATTAGTAGGATGAACACTAAAAGGTGGGGATTTGTGAAAAAAAAGTGATCTATTGCGATTCTAAGCTAGTGCTGAAGTGTGATTAAGGTTATTTATTGGTTGATGTAAAACATAATAAGGCATGCTTTGTGTTGACAGTTGAGGAAATGAAGAACAAGTTGGATTAGATATCAGTGATGATGGCAGAAAGATGGAAACATGATTATGTTTTCTCTTTTCTCTTTTGTGATATTTCGCTTCAATGAGTGATCTCATTTGCAATGTGCAATTGCAGTGCTAATGACATATGCAAGGAGTCTAAGAGGCAAACGATAAATGCAGAAGATGTGTTCAAGGCCCTTGAAGAGATTGAGTTTCCAGAGCTCATTGAGCCTCTCAAAGCTTCTCTTGAGGGTCAGTTTCTTTTCATTGTTCTAAACTTTTTCGACAAGTCTGTATTTTTTCCTCATGAAGCTGAACGCTTTCCATCGTAGGCTACATACTCCTTTTATCCACCAATTGTTGCATACAATCACAGGTCAACATTGGGATCAGATATCTTGATTGTTGTGTCTAGTTAGTTCTTCTATGTTACTTCCAGATTTATGAGAACAGTGTGCTACAATAATGAATAGTATCTCAATTGGTAAAACCAAGTGTTGAATTTTAATGAGTAGTTATTCGTTTATGTGATTTCTCTTATTCTCTTCTTATTGCTTGAAATCATCAACAATTTGCTTCTACTAAAACTAAGTATATTATTACTGAACTATATCTGTGAGAGATGGGCTCACAAAAGATGATTGTTTACTTCCCTTTGCCACATAATACATCCATCGAGTTAAATACTGTCATTGGCAGGTTACGTAGTGTGATCCGGTGTATGATGCTTGATCGCTTGTTTAGGTCTGCAGGTAAACATATTTATACTAGGATGAAGAAAGTTTGTCATTTTTCTTTGTTCTGCTAAAACCAAAGGAGTGTTATGGCCTCATTAAGTTGGAGGACGACACTTGTTGAGGTTTCTCTGAGTAAGAATAGATTGTGTTGTTGAAACTTCAATGTTATCTTAGTAACACGATGGAGCTAGAGTACCACATATGTTAGTTCAAGTTGATTAAATCACCTTGCATTACTATGGAAAGCTGAGGTGTCTTCTAACTTACTCTAAAAACCTCACTCCCACCCAAATAAAAAGGGCGAAAGAAAGTCTAGAATGTTAAGATATATCTGCTTCTTCTTGCTGCTAACACTAACATTTACTTTGTACATACGTTGATCAAAGGAGAAATAAAAGTCGGTAATAAGCCAAATATGCCCATTGTGTTGTGTTAGGGCATAGAGCTTCAAAAAATTGAATAGTTAGTGAGGATTATGGTGAGAGATCTTTTGAGCTGTATCAGAGTAGCATATGTGTGTCAATCCACCAGGTCTAAAGCCAATGTTGTTGTTTATTTAATATGGTAAAAGTTCTATTGGTAAGGTACTAAGGTACCCA
Organism: Solanum pinnatisectum; assembly: GCA_035578085.1. Taxonomy (NCBI): domain Eukaryota; kingdom Viridiplantae; phylum Streptophyta; class Magnoliopsida; order Solanales; family Solanaceae; genus Solanum; species Solanum pinnatisectum. The sequence goes on from CM069086.1 coordinate 36,157,529, forward strand.
GAAGGTACACAAAAGTATGACAACAACAAAGCCCCCTACATTCTACAATAGATTCAAGCTACATAATTTCCAAGTGAATCCAAGTAATCCAATCCATATACTACTCCACGTTCTTCCTCTTCACACCCAAAAAAAAAAACTATGCAGGCGCAGGTTCTTGACTCTACAAATATGATTCTTTTATTCTCAAAACAACAAGCACTATTTCCTTCAGACCAGAAAGGTTGATTGCCTTCGTCTCCTGGCTATTATCGTCGAACAGATGTGAAACTGCGTTACATATTTCTATTAGGTTTGTCCAGAGGTATTCTATAAAAGGTCAAAGCAACAAGAGAGAGCTGAAATTAGAAAATAAATGCTCACATTTGAAGACTGAATATTTGAGAGTTGCCTGGCACACTAGCTCTCTTTACACTAGACAAGTTGAGCATATTAGTGAAAAGGCACTATAAGGTTCATGTATCATTACCCTGATGATATAACAAAATAAAAGCTTCCCCTATCTCGCATGATAAAGCAAAGAGAAAAGAAAGATAAAGAATAGAAAAAAGATAGAATTGAACAACCGTATAGGCATCTTGCTTATTGAGCACTCTGAATCACTGATCTCTTTATCGGTGTTAAACACCAAGTCTAGCAAATTTACAACTTTAGTAGTGTATCTCTATCTCACTTGTCTAGGACATGTAGAGAGTCTTAAAAACAAGGTCCTGACATTGAGTTGGAGGGAGAGGGAGTAATTATTTGGGCCAGATTAAGTTTTAACATTTAGGCTTATTAATCATTCTCTTCATATGAATTATAAGAAAAAAATATTTTGAATTTCTTGTTCAACTACCAAGTAATATGCAATCATCACCTCAATTTAATCTCTACTTAAAACTAAACTGGATCATTGATATTTGTAATCCTGACTTGTCTGGGATCGATCATCGTTGATTCTAATTGATCTCTTAATTCAAGTTTCCTGTTGTGATAAGTTTCAGACTGGTTAAACATATATCATTTGTTTGTCATGTGTTTTACATCCTTGAATTGTTAAATTCAGAGAACTCTATAATATCAGATTGATACATGTATGATAACTGATAGATTATTGCTTCAACTGCCTTTCATGATCTGATTCGAAATGAGGCAATCTTTACTGTGGTGATAAAATGGGCTTACACCTATCTTTGCCTTCACATTTTCTTCCCTCTTTTTACAGGATTCAGAGAGAAGAACTCTAAAAGGAAGTCAGCGTCATCTAAGTCCCCAGAATCTAACAAAAAGGCCAAGCTGAAAGAACCTGTGGAAAATGGGAAGGGTAAGATGAAAGAACAACCCGCGGATAACGAAAATGAAGATGCACAAGCTGAAGAGGAAGTCAATGAAGTTGAGGATAGTGTTGATGATTAACGAGATTATTGTTTGCGCTTGTCTTCTTCGTTAGACATTTTACTCATGCCTTGTTAACCCCTCAGAAAAATGTAATCTTATCTTGGATGCGAAGTTAACAAACTGTTTATAGAGTTTTATTCTGGAGTAAAATGAAGTTCTTTGGGAATTTGTTGTCCTTTTTGTCCATCCTCGTGTTCGATTTGTTTATGTCATGATTTTTCGTTTGTGGTAGTTCGTGAATTTTCTGAAATATGAGTGATTTGACTCTATTTGAGTTCAAAATTTGTGGGTCAATTGGTGACTACTTATTGAATGATACTCATTATTTTTTAAAGGCATGACATCACTTTTTTAGAGTTTATGTGTCACGAAATAGGAATTAAGGATTATCTAATGTATTAGTCAATGAATTTTTTGAAACATGTGTCCTTGACTTTGTTTGAGCTCAAATTTTGTGGATCCATCATCCATTGGTAATGACTTATTAGATGATATACAAGAGGCAGACATTGCATATTTTTGGAGTTCGTGTCACGAAATAAGAATTCAAAATTATCTCAATATTTCAGGTATAGTATAGTAGTCTATGTTTTTTTAGAACATGTGTGATCAACTCTGTTTGAACTAAAATTGTGTGGATCCAATGGTGACGACCTACTAAATAATAATACCCTTGATTTCAAAAGGTGGACATAACTTTTTTGAAGTTTGTGTCACAAAACAGAAATTTAGAAATCTCTTAGTTTTTCCAGAATATGTGTGATCGACTTTGTTAGTAATTGAATTCCTTATATGGTTTCACATGAGATATAAATAACTATTGCTCTTCAATAAATACGTCTTGGCCCCAAACAAATCGAGAGGACTATATGAATTCTCACTGACCATGTTTCATTAAACTGCCCACAACCGGTCAATGACAGTAGTGTTCAATTTTGAGCAACAATCATATGAATGTACATACCTTTAGGACTAGAAAACATGTAAGTGCAACACTATAACAGCTGTCTCTTGACTTACTGAAGATCAGGCAACAACGCAAAATAAGCAAGACTTGACCACAGCAAAATTAGAGGTACAACAAAACCATGAGAATGTGTATCAAAGCATAATCGTGGTCGTTTAATGTGAGTGCAGAGGGGACATGAACAATTCCACATGAGAGAATAGAGATGCTAAAGTTTCTTATTAAACGCTGACAGGAGGACGAGCCATAATAATTGCTGCAAAAACATCAATGAATTGGTGTACACAGTAGGAAGAATGGTTGTTTTCTAATGTTTAACAGACATTCAAAGGGGTGACAGCATACAAGAAGACCAGTTAAGATGAGACGGAAAGGAAAAACCCAGCCACAAATATCATCAGAGATTCACTCTTTTACCAACTTACGCATTCATTTATCTGTTTTCTCCACCTCTTCCTCCTTCTCACCATATCGGCGCTTAAACTTGGCAATCTGACCAAGACTTTGAGCCATCTGACGCCTTGCTCTTATGTGATAAACCTTGCCTGTTTGGTGTATTTTGGTCATCATAACATGCATCAACCGTCCACTTTGAGTCACGTAGGATATCCATTGCATTTGAGGGTGAATTCCTTTCTTCATTATTTTTTTCCTGAAAATGAACCTACAATTCAGTAGCAACATATAGTCTTCCTTACAAACTAATCCAAGTGGTACAACCAACCTTTCAATTTTTAGCTTTCATCAGAACAATGTGAAGTACAAGAGATTTTCCTCACACTGGCTAAATTAGATACTTCCCCGCCCCTAGCCTCAAATAAACAACATCATAGCTCTAAAAGAGTTATTCTTTTGCTTTTGGGGGGATGGCACTCTAGGCTATATGCTACAGCCTGTTAAAGCCTTTTAAATGAAGAATCAGAGATTGGGAAAAGACGAATTGCTAAGAAAAGAAATAACGAAATGATATTCTGTTAACTCTGGCAAAAAAAAACACTATAAAGGTGAATGGATAAAATCCCTAATTCGGACTGTAACATAAAAACTACAAACACTAAATTTTGCAAAGCTAAGAGTATTTTTCCTTCCAATACCACTTTCAGTTTCTACCTCCTCTAAATCCAGAAATAGAGCCTTAAGTCAGTAACATCGGAGGGCAAAGGCAGAGGTAAAAGCAAACACAGCAAACACCAATAGCACAACTAGAGCATTTTTCATTCTTGCACCTCATTTCTTCATAATATAATCTTTTTTTTTTCTCTAAACATTTTCGCCCTTAAAGAATAACCTTAATCCTTGTAAGAAAGGAAAAAGTATAAAAACAAAAGAAGTTCAATATTGAAAATAAACATGGAACCATTATCACTGTTATGAAAACTCTACTATTATAGCAATCTAAAAGCCAGATTAGAAAAACTATCATAACTTAGGGGGTGTTTGATAGATCAAAATGTATTAGAGAACATTTTCTCTAGGAAAACAAGTTCCTTAAATACGAGGAAACCGACTTCCCCAATTAAACTGGGAAAACATGTTCAATATAACATTCCAAGTTCATTGTAGTCTACTCCCCACCCACCCAACCTTCCACCTCTTGACCATCCCACCCCACACCACCCCTGAACCCCCACTCCCCACCCTATCCCACCCCAATAGTGTTTTATTAGATTATATAGAAATGCTCACGAAGGGGTGGGCGTTCGGTTCTTCGGATTAGAAAAAGTGTGCACCGAACACCCAACCAAACTAATTCGGTGCAAATGAGGACCAAATTATCAAAGTATTAAACCAAATTCTTAATATTTCAGTTAAAATTCCACATGACTCACTGAATAAAGTTCAATTCATCACATTTTCATACTCGGTCATGCATTTCCGAGACAACAAAATCACAATGAAAGCAAATGAGGAGTAGGCATTTCAAACCAAAATCAAACAGTTTATTGAGGCATTTTACCAAACAGGTATTAGGCATTTCACAACTCACTTTTCTAAATACAAACATAGCTTTAATCAACTGTCTATCATGATTGCAATGTAGAATCGCCCACAAAAATATCACTGAAATAACAAATTTTAACTCAAAAAAATGTGAGAAAAAAAAAAAGTTCGATGGAGACACAAAAATACTAAATCACATAAATAATCATAACAAAAATGTTTTAGGGTTTAGGGTTTATCATGGTAATCGAAAGAGAAGTGAACTTACAACTAGATCGCCGGAAAAATTGACCGGAGAATCAGAAAGTTTGCAGAAGAAGTATAGTTTGGAGTTCGAATTTATTGAAAGGGGATTTTGTGGGCTCTGTGTAAGTTTGATAAAAGCCCAATCCATTTTGTGAGCAAGCCCAATAAAAAAAATATGGACAAACGTTCAAGGTCAAAAGTCAAAATTATTTAAATCGAAAATTTACTCATTAGACAAGCGAAGTCAAAAGTTCAAGAGACGTAATCCTTGGACCAATCTCGGACTGAGACAATCCATTTCATATATCTGGTGTGAGTGTTAGAGCATTGAGATGACCGGGATGGATGCACATCTGGTGTATCAGTTGATCATCAGACCGATCTCGGACATGAAATTGTTCGGTTCATATTTGGTGTGGCCTGTGGGCGTTAGAGCATTGAGAGGGTCTTTCCCTAAAACGAGAAAATTGGAACGGATGCACCTTTGGTGTATTAGTTATCGTGCCCACAATAAACACGGGATAGCCAAGTATGAAGTAGATAACTACGGAAAGTATCTAAGTGGTAAGTTCACCCCCAAAGGATATTTTCAAAGCTCTCATATAGTAGAAAAAATGAAAGTGAATTAGACAAAATTAAAAGCAATTTGGACAAAAAAAAACAAGTGGCTTAGACAAATTCTTTTTTGTTGAGAACCTTAGACCAATCAATTGAATATTGATTAATACGAAATTGATCAAACACTACTTGAAAACAACTATTCGCACCTACAAAACCATTCTTGTAAAAATCAACTGGTTTAGAAAACTTATTTTTTCCACAACACTGAATTTGTCACCTCAGATTAATTGTAAAGATGATTCTGAACTCAAGCAAGCTCCTAAGAGCAAATAATATAAATGTTGTATAGGGTGGTAACTGGTAAGTACACTTAGAGGGGTTTCGGGTTTGAGTCTTGGAGACGGAAAAATCGCCTTTGATAGGAAATGTTTTGCACCAAAAGTGAGACTTGTCGCGGATTCATTGCTATTTCAAACTAGATTGTTTGAACACGAAACTTTGTACTTCACAAAAACAAAAACATAGGTCAACAGCAGGAGAAAAGAATTACAATCAATTTGCATATGCCAATGCACCAACAGAACCAAATGTGTGAATTGAGAAAACAACAGAAAACCTGACACACAACAAAATTCTGGTTCAAAACACAGCTATTTATTCTATATTTAAGGTATCAACCCAAGAAAAAGATAAAAGTTTGAGCCAGCTTCTGGTACAAATTTTGAATGAGCCAATCTACTGTCTAAAGCTGAACTGGGAAATATATAATGATACGGTCTTGGGAGGTGACATCAGTACAACTGCTCTGAGTAAGTCAGAAATGCTTGCTGTGATGCTACATGTAGCCCTTAGTTGCAAAAGTTTGCACTTGTTCATTGGTTGTTGATGATATAACTGTTTCTGGTTGAATTGTACAGTGAGTTTGGAGGTACCTGCTTCCTGTCATAACCTGTGGTGTTGAAAGATGGATGCAACTTATTTCAAGTACTCCAATGTGCTTTGGTTAATCTCCTCGAGGAATGAAACGAAACCCATGACACTTGTAAAGCCACTTCCTTCAACATCTTGTTCCTCTATCAGATAATTCTCAAACACCGTTGCATCATCCTGCCCTCCCTTGATAAATGAAAGTTTCGGTGTGATACACCTCTCTTGCTTCAGCTTGTTTATTGTTGTTCTCAGTAAACCTGGTTATCAACATCAAAGTTTCACATCTCAAAAATGCACCCAGGTTCCAGTGATACCTAATGTAACAGTGAGAAGATATGCGTTACTTACAGTCCTGAGGTGGCGGAAACGGAAGTGAAGGATCTGCTGTCGAAGCATAGAACACAATGAGATTTGTGAATGCATCAAGGAAAAATATTGGACTGCCACTTGTAATCAGCGCAGCTCGGCTCAGGGAATGTCGAGGATATGCTTGCTTATCCGGTGAGGCATATGAGGTTAACAATGGATATACAGCACGACTAAGAGAAGAAGGTTCTAGTGCACTGCATCAAAAGTCCAAAGTCGTTAACAATAAGATTTACCACCCAACCCCCCAAAAAATTGACAGCAAAACAAAATATCACCATATAAGGAGTCACGGTCAGCATTTAAACATAAGTTGAAAGGCCATATTTCCTCTTTCTCTTCTTTTATCTTTTTATGTAGCGACACGTGTGCACTCCAGAGACAACATGTAAAGTTCTCGTATGTATACCACCATTATAAAAAGACCCAATGAACTGTTGAAGAGATGTTTTAAGTAGAACACCGAAATAAGGTGCCATCTCAATTTGACCAAATATTTTGGAGTAAGATGTAAATACTACACATGTCACTCCAGAGATGATAGTTCATCTTTTACTAGATCACAAGTTAATGAAGAACTTTGTGTCCTTGTAAACGGAAAAAAAAGTTTGGGTATCACTATGTGTCTATGTCCATGACCATACTAAATTAGGTAGTGCTAAAAAAACTATACTCGAAAGAACTTTGATCCCTTTAATCCAAACTTTTGAAGTATAGCCAGATACCTCTTTAAGTAGAATACTTGAAGAGACTTCCAACGAGACTTACATGTTCAAATCCCAAAAGTTACATAGAAAGATATCCTTATATGTATATGAAAACTTACCCAACGAATTATATGACAAGTCCATTCATGCATAATATTTTCATAACCAAGCTTTTGTAAACTGGAGAAGGGAAGAGAGAACTACAAGACTTACCCTTCTCATGTTTGGCTTAAAGCAAAGAAGTGGAGAGACAATTTCCCTTTCTGGCCTCTTTGGCCTTTTCCTTAGACTAAGGTTGTTCATCACTCTCTTGCTCTTTCCTCGGAGGTCTTAAAACTCTCTGATATAGTTCCTTCATAAAACACTGAACTCCAACTTCGAAAGGCATACTGCCATCTTATCCCATTGTCATAGATCAGATTTGTCTAAAAGCTCCTCCCTTTTTTTCAAAATTTGTTGTCTAAACGCTCCCTTCTCACATTGCTTCTGCTAGCAGCCTTTCAGGTCATAAATCAGTTCCTTTCTCCTCTTTTCCTTCTTTCTACTTTCCTTTTCTTTTCCTTCCCTTAGTTTCCAAACAAACAGTTACCTAAGAATGCATTCTGCATATCTTATTTCCAGTTGAAACTTAAAATCAAGTATTCAGTAGCTAAATTAGTTTATTCCAATGTCAAAATCTCTTCCCCATATCCAATATAACCCCCACTCCCCCCCAACCCCCCCAACCCCCCCCCCCCCCAAAAAAAAAAAAACCCCAAGGAATTAAAGAGCTGAAACTCTAATCTTATGAGCTAATTAAGAAAATAACCCACTTGGAATATATCAATACCTAAAAAGACACTGAAGATATATTCGGTAGTCAGGATGCACGCCTTCTTCGTGTAAACGGAGAAGAGGATTTCGTAATAGAGCAAAAACCAAGCGGGGTAAAGGCTGCAGTTGAGGACATTGGGAAAATGCAACATCAATGTGAACGCCACTTGAACCTCCATGCCCAGACTGAATAAGTTTGCAAGCATCATTATACTGAGCCGTAAGAATAACAAGCCAATCATGAAGTAACATTCTGCCCTCTCGAACGCCTTGCTCCAACGAGGCTAGAATAACCTGAGAACAAGGTGAATTATTCAGCACAAGTAAAGAGTAAACTTATCCTGCAATTCAGAAAGCATGATTTGGTCTATTAATAATAATGGCGCAACTATAGTATATAAACCAAACAAGGAGAGACATGATATGTTTGATCTTATACAGATATATCTAATACTCTACCAAATACTTTTAGCTTACAACTTGATTGAGGCATTTCAAGAGTTCCTCTCATTTTAAAAGAGTAACTCTCATTTTATCATATTTTTGCCTATGACATAGAAAACTTTTTTTGTGAAGTTTGTAATCAATCTGCCAGATTGTGACATCAATGCATTAATAGGTATAATCTAGAACGAATTTTGTTGTAATATTGGAATAAAAATTGAACTCTTGAAGTCTAGTTTCCAACTGATCAAACAGTTCGTGAGGTTTACAAATAATGCATATAGGTAAACTACCAAAAGTGCAGCAAGTTCATCATAAGTTGCTGTATCTTCACTTCTACAGATCAGCTAGTCCAGTTAATAGCCCTGATGAATTTGCATTAAAGTGAAACATGAAGCCAAGTAAGACATACCTTGTGGACAAGTAATGAAAGCACCACTTCAGAATCAACAGAGTCATAAATCTCATTTATGCTGTGACCTACTCCAAACTGAAGAGTTCGAATCCTTAATCTCTTTTTGAGAGAATGCTTTGCTCTGCACAACACATCCACTGCTTAGAGCATATCTAATAGAAGATGATTCAAAGGGTATCCATCAGAAAAAGAACAGCAAAAGGAGTTTTTCCTGGCTCAAAGCTAGAGAACTATAAATTATAGAAAATGTTTTAGAATTAAAGAAGAAAAAGAAAGTAAAGAGAAACTAGAGTAATGCAACATAACTAAGAAATGGCCAGATCCACCTGCAATTCCGACAAACATTAATTCCAGAATTCTCTACTTCTAGAACCACCATCCATTTGCTGTCATAAGTAATTAGTTCACTTGCATAATTTTAAATTGAATCAACTTTTACATTGGGAAACTAAGAGGTACCAAACACCATATATAATAGGTGGCTCTTCAAATATCTACTGCTAAAACATTTAAGCACCCAACCACCAAGGGCAAACTAGAACCAAACTTCTGCCCAGCCACTTGTCCAGATTCAAAATATAATGACATACTTTATGGTTCTTGTTTTTTGAGTTCTACTACGTGAATCAATACTCATATTTATAAATAAATAAATAAGAAGCATGCTCGTTGATGGTCACTGCTACCTGAAAGGTAGTAAAGCAGCAAAAAGGCCTCTAGTAAGAACACTGTTACCTTGTTGTAGTATTTGATCCTGCATTTGCAAGTTCATCTGGTGGGACAACAACAGTATACTGAAAAGCAATTTGCAGCATAGGCAATTCTGAAGTATGCCTGCAGAAGAAAACCATTCTTGTATTATTCGTAAAAATCTGGCTCACACAAATGATTTTCACTGACATCAGCAAAAATAATGCTTACAAGATGCAGTGGAACTGAGAACACATAAAGAAATTGGCCCAGAGCACAAAATAAAGCAAATAAATGAACTTTGAAAATGATATAGTTATCAGTATGTATCTACCAAACTTATTTTTTGATAAATCAGATGACTTCATTAACACATGAAGATGGTTCTGCTATACATAAAGCTAATACATGTATATTTCAGACTTCCCAAATCTATGCAACAAATAATTCCTTTACAACCAAAAAAAAAAAAGAGATTTTGATGTTTTGTAATGATATTTTAAGAACAGTCTTCTACATCTTTTATCTACTCTCTTCCAGCTTGGTAATCCTCCAAATTGTGACAGTCTGCGACCGCATCAGATGTTCAACATGTATAATATTTATTTATTTTGACAAAGGTAACAGTGTTCAACATGTATAATATCACAGCATATATTGGTCAGTCGGAATTATGGTAGGTGGATGTGGAGACACAAGGCATGGAACGCTGTTCCACACTTAGTGGATTCTTTGGAAGGAAGGAATAGTAGAGTTGTTGAAAGTATAGAGATTAACTTTGTACAATTGAGGAATAGCCTCTTATCATGTACTCCCTTCGTTCCCTTTTAGTTGTCATGTTGCGCTTTTCGAAAGTCAATTTGACTAATTTTCACTGCTAAATTAAATTACCTTGAATCGATATTTTAAACTAAAAATTTACATATTCAAAAACTCTACGAGAAATACTATAGATTGCAATTTTTTTGCATATCAATATGATGAAAAAATACATCCTAAAATGTTTGTCTTAACTTCTTATCGTTTGACTCTAAAAAGGGAACCCATGACAAATAAAAAGGAACAGAAGGAGTATCTTCTTTTGGTGCACCCATGAGATTCCGTTTGTATAAAAAATTGTGTGTCAGACACAGAAAATCATATCGTTTTGTAAGTTTCCTACTTTTGGTATACTCCTTGATACAAGTGGTTTTGTGCCCATATATTTAATAAAATTTATTACTTTTTTCCAAAACACAGAGTCGGGTTTTTGAGAGAACCTTACATCCTATATTGAATTTAAATTGTTAGTGAATATAATTTGTCGAACTAGTCTACGTTATATACACAATGTTATTTTAGAACCATGTCAAACGTTTCGAAAATATACCAAAATCAGAAGTGTCAGAGATATTGGAATGGAGAAAACAATACTTCAGAAATGTCAGCAAGGCCAACATACAGCTTCGCTAAAGGCCAACATACAGCTTCGCTAAAGGGGCCAATAGCACTACTTTAATCAAATGTGGTTTCTAATGCAAAGAGATGAAGTATCAATTCTCTAGCCAAACATAGTTCCATGTAATCTTTGTGTAAAATAAAACAATGAGCATAAAACTTAATTTGGAAAAGGAGACAAGAGGTAGAAGATGTGTTACCTGGAAAATCCAGCATTATTCGCAAATTCAAAATCATAGGCATATGTAGCGAAAGAATCACAACAAATTATGTGTTGGACATTTTCATATTGTGGATCTGGGAAGAAATGCCCATACTGTTGGGAAATAGTGCAAGTCTTATGAGCCAATCAAGATAGTAGAATAAGAACCAGTGGGAAAAAAATACTAGAAGAAATCTTACAGAATGACTCTGCTGGAATTCAGAAGAAGTCCTCAGCCTTAGGACACAATTAAAAGCATATGGTCGACTTAACATGCGGTACCTGTCAGAATATCATTCTAGTGTTATGTAAACAGATTAATGTAACCTCAGGAAACAAAAAAATGGTTCTTACAAATGTGTAAATTTGTATACTGCTAACAACCAGTTATTTACTCAATAAATGACCCGTCAATGATGAGTCTTCGACCAAATTAATCCTTCAGGCATCACCTAAGGCTTACTAACATCCTTCATATCAACATCCCATTAACGAAATCCCTCAGATTCGCAAAACTTAACACGAAATATATAGGAAAAACACCTAGTTCTCAGAAACTGCTCTCCTGCTTTCTCTTTTATTTTATTTTTCTTTACTTTAGCTGTTACATACATATCTGATTTAAATTTGAGGATTTATGTTTCCCAAACAAACTGTCATCTATTATTTACATATAAAAATCACCAATTCACCATCTGAAATCCTGCGGGGACATGCAGAACAACACTAAAACTGGAAGTCAGATAAAAAGAAAAGGGCAGCCCGGTGCACTAAGCACCCGCTAAAACTGAAAAGATATGTCATAAAAAAATTATCCCTAATCCCCAACACAAGAAAGAGAAAGTAACTGTTAAAAAGTGAAAAAGTGCTCTGAGTTGGTTAAACCAAAAGCCAGATGCCTGTTTTCCTTGCCATAAAAACACCTATTAGAAGAAAAATATAGCCACTCAATAAACAGAAAAGACGAAAAAACTCCAGCAGCAGCACAGCGTACCATCCTTATAAGATCAAATAAAACTAAAATAACAAAGAGCCCCACAATAAAAAGCTAGGAATATGACACATCCCTAGATTATCGCAGCAGCTTCCTGAAAGGCAAATCCAACTTAAGCAATTACCAGCACGTCGTTATTCAGGAGTCCTCTTTGAAGTAAAATCAATGCGCAATCACGGGGAAAAGCTAAAATCAAGAAGGACCTTAGGATTTCATGCCCTAATTTGTGCTATCGTATGAGAGAGGTTGGTGCACAATTGAACCTTCTAATATGAATCCCTAGTTGATGCATCCACAAATTAGCAAGGGGAAATCTAAGTGTGCATATTGGTGAAAGTTAAAACCAAGAAAGCTTGTTTGGCAAGAAGAAAGACCCAACTGGATATTCTGCATATTGTCTCTGTGAAACAAAGCCAAAGCGCTACTTTTTGGGTTAGATTTTATGGCTAGCAGGAAACTTTCATTACAAGCAATCAGTGTGTCCACCAAAAAGAGACAGAAAAGCTAATCAAGAGGAGTTTTGAGTACAGTTCTACAAACTTGAGGGATGTGTTGTGATGGTGGGATTCCTTTTCCTTTTTTTTTGGGTGGTGGAGGGAGCAGTCAGACTTAAGGAATGAATTAGATTACAAAATTCCCCTACATTACATATTCATAGCAATAGCAATAGCAAGTAGCATACTCACATGTCTTGAGGAAGTGTGGAGTCATCAGTGCTCGTATACAAAAATAAGGAGCCTCCACTCTCAATACTCAGAAACTTCAGTGATGCCAAGTCAGTATACTCATTTGTCACAGCAAATATGTCTACACAAACACCTGATTGCACAGCCACGGCAGCCTATTGAAATATATTTTAATGCTTGATGTTCAAATGTAAATTAGCTAAAATAAATAAGTCACAAATTATGCTAGTACCAGATCTTTATAGAACGGAGTTTGTTCGGGAAGTAAAGCTCGATCTGCATCCTCTCGTCTACTAGCGTACTGCTCTCCATACCGTCTTGTATCTAGTTGGCCGGCTCCAATATCGGGAGCACCCGAAAGAAAAGCAAAAACTCTAGCTGCATTTTGATCCAATTGGGGAAAGAACAAGAAAAGACACTGAGTATTATATCTTTGGGCAAGATACTATGGAACTACTAATTTAGGGGAAATATTCTCATATTGCTGTCCACATTGGAAAAAGGTTGATCCAAACGGTAACAGAAACCAACCTAACTAGAGGTGCATCATTCATTGTAATTGACACAAAGAAAGAATCATTCATTGTAACTGACACAAAGAAAGAAGTGTGAAATTGTCATACCTAATGCAAATGTATTTCCATATTCTGATCCAATATAATTGAAAAGGGCTTCCATTGCAGATCCAAAACCCCTTCCGCCCAGGAAAACTCCATCTAACCCTTGACCTGCACCTGATGTCCTTTCCCATGAAGTTGTTGGCCTCAATGTTTCAAGTGCTGACGCTATGCGGTCCTTACAGGTGGATACCTACAATAAATCACTGATTTAGGGCTAGTGCATGCTCATCCATTTTGACATTGAAAAAGGGAACACCTTCACACTCAACTAGAAAAAGAAAAGCATTGGCAAAGAAATTAAGCAAACGTACTGGAGCTAAAAATGAAGATAGGGGCATGACATCCTGAAGTTCCATAGACAAGGTACCATCAGAATCATGAGGAATGAAAACATTCTTCACCACTGGAATGGGGCCTTGAACATCATACAAACCTATTTTATGGCTGAATGTGGCCAAGCCAAATAGTGATCCAGGCCCAAGAGCTTGATCAAAAGACAAAAGAAAACAAAATTTCAAATTCCCTCCAGTACAGAGTATAAACTTATATTCTAAAGATTCATCAATAACCAACCTTCTAAAGCAGCTAACAGGGCACTTTTAACAAGTTCCAAAAACTCCTCCGATGCTGCATCAGAACTTAACACCAGTTAATTCATAATAGCAACATTCTATGTATCTTCTTACCACAAAATACATCAGTTCTTACTGTAAAACCTAAGATAGCTCTCAATGATCAACAGAAATACAGTATGCAAAGTGAAGATTGATGTAAGTAAAATGTAACTATGATGGTGTATACACATATATGCATTAATATTATATGTGCCTGAGTGTGCTCATGATAAAAGGAAATAGCATGATGTTCTGAGCTGAAACTTCTCAGCCACGTGTTGCTGCTGATCTAGCCTTTGAGACTACAATCCAGTTTCAACTATTTTGAACTTTTTCTTTCAACTTGAGTTTCAACTATTTTGACTTACACACTGAAAAGAATCTGTAACAAAATTTCTGATTGAACAGTCATCACCGAGCTCTTAAGTTCTTTTGGGAAATTAACTGAGCACGTCAAGACCAAAGGCAAATCAAACAAGTATTGAGATAATTTTATAACAAAACTTTGAGAATAAAGCACTTGATCCATGCATGATAATAGAGTGATATTACATTCGTCCACATGACAGAAATATGACAACAAATAAGCCAATAACAAACAGGTATGAAATGAGCACTTTACATTGTGTGGTTTCTAAAATTGCTGGACCAGACTTTGAGTTTAACAATGTGCACAACTGAACATGTTTCATCCATAATAATGATATGACATTCTTCCACATGACTTGGATACAGTATTCAATAAATAAGCTAATAACCAAACAGCTACCAAATGAATACCTTTTTCTTGATAAAGCTATGAAACAAATACTCTTATGCTAGGTGATTCCTAAAATTAACTGAACCTAAGTAAACTAGTTATTTTTGTAAGTTTGAATTTGGAAAGAAAAAAAAAAGAGGTCTTGCAAACTTTTGATGTATAACATCTAATAGGTAAACTGATAGCAATGGAAAGTTCCCCACATGATGAAAGTGAACAACAATTTGAGATGTAATAATATGACAAGTGAGACATCCTTGGTAGGAGTAAAGGTTATTCATGAAAAGTATATAAGCCAATACAGGTTTCTTCCCCGATAATAATGAAGGTTGACTTCTGTATCTTAGAAGCACCAACACTAACATATAAAGATGTGTGAGAGAGACACTCACATCATACTTCGTGTAAATTATTGAATCTCTCTTCCATGATTGAACAAACTAGTTTGCCAAATAAAAATTAGTGATGAACTCTTAGTTAAGATTTTAGCTTCATCTATGTTTTCATCAATAACACTAGCATAAAACCTATGGAGGAATGCTTGCAAGCATCTTGTCTCTAGGATTCTTCAATGTTAAGATGTGGCATCCATCCTCTACGAATTCCCAACAAGTCACAGCACTTCAAATTCTCTAAAAACCTCAACAAGGCACAACACTTCCATTCCCATAAACCTCAACAAACCAACTGAGTTTTGGTTGATTTTGGCCAGTCAATACCTTGACTTCTTTTTTCAAAATAAAAGTTTTATACTTGGAAACTACATAGAATAGTACCACAAACCACATTTTGAACTTAAAATAAAACATTTCAGCAAATTATCAATCAATAAACAAAAATTCAGCAAAACTCAAAGTCAGAAAGATTTCTTCGATTCTCAAAAGGAAACAATGTAATAGTCCTTACATCAAATCAAAGCAAAAATTATAACCCAAAACTTACAAGCAAGATCAACGGCTGCTACATAAACAGGCCGTGCCTGCATTTCCTCAGATTCTTCTACTGCACCACCATCAAAAAACAAACAAAATTCAAAAGGGTGAATCTGAATTTCCAAAATTACACAAAAGGGTGTTTTCAAATACAAAAATTCACATCAAATGGGTACATTTGAATTTCCAAAATTACATAAAAGGGTATCTTCAAATACAAAAATTCACATCAAAGGGGTACCCAAATCCAAAAGCCAGATTTACAGTAAAGGGTGTCTAAATTAAACACTTACTGGGCAATTCAAGGTCAATAAACGAAGATATATTCTCCGGGCAAGATTCAGGTTGAGAATAACGACTGACAGACTGAGAAGATAGTCCATTAAGTGTACCACAAAGGGAACAAGTCCAAGCCCACTGCTCTTGCTCACAGTATGTATTATAGTAAGCCCAACAATTCTCACATCGCGGTAGTAAGTGACCTTCCGATCCATAAACCGGTGGATTCCCATTCTCATCCTTTGCAGCAAACGGTGAAACTGTTACTCCCCACGGTAGCCCTGACTCCTCTAGTGACTCTACGTCAATCGGAAACCGAGTAACTGTTGCACGCACCGCCATTAGCGCGTGAGATTATAACAGTGAAAATGGAGTATTCGGGGTTTTTTTGAGGTTTTGTTTTCGAAATTTTTTGTGTGAAGAAGGTGGGTGTAGGATAAGGGCGTACGCACTGCATGTGTATTTTAGTGTGAAGGACTTTTTTAATTTCATTTTTGGGTTACACATGTAATGAGCCAATGGAAACTTGACACGTTGGATTCTAACTTGGAGAGAGTCCACGTCAGATGTAATAGGGGTCGAGTTTGTAATATCTCAAAAATTTGGGCTTTCTCATACAAAACTTGTGAATTATTCAAATGGGAGCTCAAGTTTGAATTCCCGAGTTCGTCACACTGTACTTATCTAGTGTGATTTATCTTTCATGTGTGATTACGGATTATACTGGAGCATATATTATACTATATGCATCTAAAGATAACAGCGGCAAGTCTCCTTAACATAAAAAAAAACAATGCATACAAAATTTGTTAGTCTGAAAAAATTAGTGAATAATTAAATAACATATATAAAAAAATTGATGAATCTAAATATAGGTAAAGTGAATATTGTACTTATAGTTACATACCGTTATAGCTTGTAAATAAAACAAGCCTTACAAATTTGGCAATACTTGTGAATACCTTAAAATTAAGTCAATTAAGGATTGTTCTAAAGTCATGTCTCATTGTCATAACTTATGAAATCGTAATTTCACATATTTTTTTTCAAAATATGATACGCGGAGGCTATTTTTATATAAAATTGTTAAATGAGGAAAAAGTACTTCCATTTTACACATAGATTCACACCCTACTTAGTGAAATCACACAGATATGTTATTGTTGTTGTATAAAAGCTCACACAATTATTCAAATCTCAAAATTACACATTTTATTCTTGCTTTCAAATGAACTGATCTTTATTTTTTGTTATTTAACAATTAAATTTATACATAGTAGGGACATAAGTTCCTTAAAAAATTAAAGATGAGTATAATTTGTGAAATATTATAATACGAAAATATACACCTATATTCAGTAATTTTTAAAGGGAAAATTACGTGAATAAGCAAACATATACTAGTTAATCAGTTAACGTAATTATAGTTTACTTTAATTACAATTTGCGACTTGCTTTTAGCTATAATTACGGGACTAAGTGTTTTGGTTTGTATAATGCGCACATTTGTATAATATAATTTATACAACTTTTGTATAAGTATAATATAATTTGTATAGTTGTTTAATTTTAGATGTTTGTGTTTGCATAAATAAGTTATTTCGAGTTTATACAAAAATAACTCAACTATACAAATGTACCCGCAAATTATACAAACTCACCCGTGAATTATACAGATCCATGAATTATACAAATGAGATAGCTTAAATTGTAGCTACAACCCGTAAATATGCAAACCATAGCTATGATAATTAAGTTATTATAGTGGCTATTTGCGAAAATTCTCTCTTTTTTTTAAAAGAGCGACAAATGAAGTTCTCAAAGGCCCTTATCTAGGCCCAAGCTCAAATGTGGGCCTGGTCCGTTGGATATCAACGGCCCACATAATAAAATAGAAATGCTGTCTTAAATCCCCTATAGGCCGCAAAGCGTCATTTGCGATTTACACACCGAAACAACAGAGGTGAGAAAACTTCTCCCCTCTCTCTCTCTCTCTATTACTATATGCTCTTATGCAATGTAAAATGGCTGTATGTTGGCGTATTGTTAGGGTTTCATTTTGATTTTCATCACGGTAGTTCGATTACTTGATGCGGTACGGTGCGGTTGGCCGGTAGAGTTTTGACAGTTTTTCAGCTGTTTTTATGCCGTTTGAGGATTTGAATTTCTGTAAATCCTTCGTATATTATTGATTATATGCTTGTTTGTTCTTCCAGATGAGTATAAACAGTGTTAATTTTTGAATATTTAAGTGCAAGGATAATAGAATGCTAGGTAATTTGTCAGTTTGACATTCGTGAGCTGCCTTCCAAGCCTTTGAAGATTTCATTTATGTAAATCCTTCATATATTATTGATTTTATGCTTATTAGTTCGTCCAGATGAGCATTGAACAGTGTTCAAGGATTTTTCGGTTTGACTATTCGCGAGCTTGATAGTATGCTCTTATTTGTTCCTCCAGATGAGAATTAAACAGTGTGAATAGTTTTATTTTTTAAGTCCAAGCATTATAGAATGCTAGGTATTTTGTCAGTTTGACATTCGTGAGCTGTTTCCATGCCTTTGAAGATTTCATTTATGTAAATCCTTCATATATTATTGATTTTATGCTTATTAGTTCGTCCAGATGAGCATTAAACAGTGTAAATTTTTTGAATGCAAGGATTTTTCGGTTTGACTATTCGTGAGCTGATAGTATGCTCTTATTTATTCTTCCTGATGAGCATTAAACAGTGTGAATATTTTAATTTTTAAGTGCAAGGATAATAGAATGCTAGGTATTTTGTCAGTTGTGCCTTTGAAGATTTCATTTATGTAAATCCCTCATATATCATTGATTATATGCTTATTAGTTCTTCCAGATTAGCATTAAACAGTTTAAATTTTGGAAGTTTTGAGTGCAAGTATTTGTTGGTTTGACTATTCATGAGCTGATTATATGCTTTTATTAGTTCTTCCAGATGAGCATTAAACAGTGTAAATATTTTGAGTTTTTAACTGCAAGGATAACAGAATGCTAGGTAATTTGTGAGTTCGACATTCATGAGCTGCTTCTATGCCGTCTAAAGATTTCATTTCTGTAAATCCTTCAGATATTATTGATTATATGCTTATTAGTTCTTCCAGATGAGTATTAAACAATGTTAATTTTTTGGAAGTTTTTTAAGTGCAAGGATTTTTTGGTTTGACTGTTCGTGAGCTGATTATATGCTTTTATTAGTTCTTCCAGATGAGCATTAAACAGTGTAAATATTCCGAGTTTTTAACTGCAAGGATAATAGAATGCTAGGTAATTTGTGAGCTGCTTCTATGCCGTCTGAAGATTTCATTTCTGTAAATCCTTCAGATATTATTGATTATATGCTTATTAGTTGTTCCAGATGATTATTAAACAATGTTAATTTTTTGGAAGTTTTTGAGTGCAAGGATTTTTCGGTTTGACTATTCGTGAGCTGATTATATGCTTTTTAGTTCTTCCAGATGAGCATTAAACAGTGTAAATGTTTTGAGTTTTTAACTGCAAGGATAATAGAATGCTAGGTATTTGTCAGTTTAAAGATTTCATTTTTGTGAATCCTTCAGATATCATTGATTTTTTATGTTTATATGCTTGTTAGTTCTTCCAGACGAGCATTAAACAGTGTAATTTTTTAAGTTTTTAAGTGCAAGGATAATAGATTGCTAGGTATTTGTCCGTTTAACAATTCTTGAGCTGCTTCTATGCCGTTTGAAGATTTCATTTATGTAAATCCTTCAGATATTATTGACCTTATTTCTTAATGTTTATACACTCATTACTTCTTCCAGATGAGCATCAAACAGTGTAAACTTTTTGAGTTTCTAAAGTGAAAGGATAATAGAATGCTAGGTATTTGTCGTCTTGAAGATTTCATTTTTGTAAATCCTTCAGATATCACTGAGTTTTTAAGTGCAAGGATAATAGAATGCTTATTGGTTCTTCCAAAATTGTTAGATACATAGTGTTATTATAGGTGCATGAAACAATAAATTTTTGGAACTTTTTAAGTGCAAGGGTAATAGAATGTTAGGTATTTGTTAGTGTGACAAATTGTGAGCTGTTTCTATGCCATATGGAACTATGAATCAGATATTGCATTGTTTTTCTCTGTTTATATGGTCAGATACATACTCTGTTACTATAGGTGCATAATTTTTTGTAAGTTTTACGTGCAAGGGTAATGGAATGATAGTATTCCGATATTTGTCAGTTTGAAATGGTTATGGCTTTTTTGATAACAATAATTATCGTCTGTGTGGTACAATTTGGGATCTCCTTTGCACAATTGGAGTTAGTATAGGTCAAATACTGATGAGTACTATGGCTGTGTGAAGATTTTCTTTCTGGAAATCCTTTGATATTGCATTGATTATTTCTGTTTGCATGCTTATTGGTTCTTCCAGATGGTTAGATTCACCCTATTTATTATAGCTTCATAAAACAGTCTGAAATTTTGAAAGTTCTTAAATGCAAGGAAATACAATGTTTGGTGTTTGTTGGTTTGACAATTTCTGAGATATTTCTACGTCGTGTGAATCAAATATTGCATTGATTTTTTCTGAACTTATGCTCGTTGGTCCTTCCAGATGGTCAGCTCAGATTCATACAATGTTATTATAGGTTCATAAAGCAGTGTAATTTGTTGGAGTTAGTAAGTGCAAAGATAATAGTAATGCTACATATTTGTCAGTTTGACAATTCATGAGATGTTTCTATGCTGTATGAATCTGCATTGTTTTTTTTTTTTCTGTTTATATGCTTATTGGTTCTCCTGCTGGTTAGATACATACTATGTTATTATAGGTGCACAAAACAATGTAATTTTTTTGGAGGTTTCTAAGTGTAAGGATAACAGAATGCTAAGTATTTGTCAGTCTCAGTCGTTTGTGGTTTTAATGATTACAATATTATCGTCAGTGTGGTAACAAGTGTGTTCTCCTTTGCACATTTGACCATCCGGAATTAGTATATGTCAAATATGTGATGAATACTAGGGCCGTTTGTGTTGTTAGATCATTCAAATAGATTTTCGAAACAGGATTTGTACTAGCTGTTGTGTAGGAATGGGTGTCTGACATTCTATATTTGTTCTGACGAGGCTATTTGAAAGAACATGCAGTTTCCCTGTGATAGGGCTACATCCTGTAGGTCCATCTGTCTGTGAATGTCATCGATTCTGTATGAATAGATAGGGAATTAGCATTATCTCAGTTATTTGGCTGCACATTTTTTTCTCTGGCCTAGCTGTCCTGTAAATTTGATTTTCTTATGGCAAGTGACTGGTTGATAATTGCAGAAATTTCGAATGATGCTGGAGTTAACCCTAATTTGATGTACATGGTTTCAAAATTCTTCAAATGCATCAATATCCATTTGATTTGAATGTAGCTTGATTTGTTAATGACAGGAATATTTTGAGAAGAAAATTGAGATGGCAGCCAGGAATGCTTTCAGATATGTTTCTCGTAGGCTCTCTAGCAGTGGCAAGGTATTAAGTGAGGAGGAAAAAGCTGCTGAAAATGTCTACATCAAGGTAACTCTTTAGTTGTGATTCGTAACTTACCTGTCTTGTGTAGTTACTGCAACTGTATTCGTTTCATTTTGGTAGTCCCAGAAAATTATTTTGCATTTTCTTAAGTGTATTATCTCTTTTTGGCAAAATGGATCCTGGTTTTGCTTTCTTTTTGATGTTCCATTTTCTCATGATCTCATTTTGCTCACTTTGCATTTGCATGTAGTATGTATACCTTCTTTCTTGGGGGTCTTGGGGCAATTCTATTATAGTAAATCTTGGGTATTCTTTTATGATTATTTTGCGCTTTTGCTGTTTTTGGGATCATAAGTTGTAAGTGTAAGTGGACACTTCGTTCTGATTTCTGAAGTGTTCAGTCATGAGATATGTTGCGTCAAGTCTGGTTTCTCGCTTATCTAAATGTTAATTTTTTCACATTACAGAAAATGGAGAAAGAGAAGCTGGAGAAGCTTGCTCGCCAGGTATGGGAATTTTCGATATATATACACATATATATTTATATTTATATATATATATAGCAATTCAGTGTGCTCAGCCTTCCACCCAACACCTTGTCTCCTCTTTAGGCGTTTTTTCACCCTTGATAATTTTATTAGTTGGTTGAGAGTTGACAACTACAAAGAGCGGGTTAAGACTAGGGTTTACTGAAAATTAATTGGTGTTATCAGAATAGCCTTTTTGCTGATCCCATTTTGTATATCTTTGAGGAAGTCTACTGAGTAGGTGATAAGTTGCCATGTTATTATAGATTGTTGCTTGTCATACCCTCCTCCCTACCATTTTATGTGTTGATATGAGATACCCTCCAACAGTTATCGCCTCTTTGTCCTTAAGGTTGTCGCCATCTCTTTCAGACATGTTGGGGGTTCTGATAATAGCTTGGAGAGGTTACTGACTGCTTATGAGCATTGAACCCATCATTTCAAGATTCACTTGAAATTGTCCAGTTTGTAAGTGGGCTGACCTACTGTGCAATGTCAAGACTCTTAACATGTTCAAAATTCTTATGAGTATTGAACTGACTTTAGTTGAAATAGAAGTGGGCTCATCACCTTCAGAAATTTAACTTACACGAGGTTGGATAAAGAAATGAAATACATGGATAATGAAATAAAACGCTCAATTCAACAGACCAAGATATAACTCTAAAGTTGACCCTCGTTAGTTCAATGGTTTTCAATATTGAACCAGGCCAAGTGTTAAAAAGTTCTTAGCTAAATGCACCTTTCGCGTTAAAAAGCTCTTAGCTTAATGCACTTCACTGTAAAAAAAGAAAAACTGCCAGGGCTATTTGTTGTGTCTCTTGAATTTTCTCCAGCTCGAGTCCCTTTTGACCCCTTGAAATTTCTGCTGTTATGATTAATATTCCTCAGGGTCCCAAGCCAGAAGAACAAGCTGCAGGTGGCTCAGGGTCAGTAGCTGATGCTGCATCAAGTGCGCAGGCCTCTTCAACATCCAGAGTATCTGATGACAAATACCGCAACTATGGTGTTCTAGCTGGACTGATCACTGGTGTTGGTGCTTTGGGTTGGTACTTGCTGTCAAAGGACAAGAAGGCAGAAGAAGTACAGGATTGAAGTCTCTTTTAATAAGCAAACTCCTTAAAAGACAAAAAATAAAGCAAAGTCGTGTTTCGGAAACAGTACCCTAATCTCTTTTCCTTCTGTATGGTTTTCCACCAGCTGGATGTACAAAAATCTCTAGAGCTGGTGTACATTTTACAACTTTGACGTTCTTTGTGTGTTGCTTCATTGACATGATCACGTCGTTTCCCCCTTTACCTGTGTATACCATGGAAAGAATGTAGCCCATCTCGACAGGACGGTAGTGTGCTTCATTTTTACTGTCATCTGCTTCCTTCCATGGTTAGTGTGATTTGGTCTCATAATCTTCCCTTGCATCTGTTCTTGTTTTCATTTCATTTTTTAGTCAACAGTCACCATTGTTGTGAGAGCTTAGGCATTCATCCTAGAAAGTAATTTGAATGGGGCAGTTACATTTACAATGCCTTTGACTTCGTAGAGTGAATCGATCTCTAAGGAACCCCGAAAGGGCTGTCCGAAAGTGACGAAATTGCTTCGACTTTAGAATCAGTCGTTAAACAGAGATCTTCTATCTACCTTATCTTCTATCTATCTACCTTATCTTTGTGCACATCTTTGTTTTTATTTAATATGCTTTTTGATTGCTGCCATCTTTTTGTAGATTTTGTCTGGTCTTTAGTGTAATATAATATTTCCCTTCTTGTAACTTAGATGGACACTAGCATAAAGCTTAGTGTTCGACTTTGTCAGACAACTCAACCACTCTACACACACATTTTATAAGGGCATTGTCTGCTGCACGTCTGCAGCTTTGCAATACTTATTTGTTGGTCTGATTAAAAAAAACTAGATTGCAAGAGCATATGCAACATACAAGCAGAACATTATAATAAAAGCATATGGAATTTATTTATTTCCCTTCAAAGTAGTAGGGTCTTTACAGAAAAGGAATTACAAAACGCAAGTTGCAAATTGGGACAATAAAAATAATTCAGTAGGCATTAATTCAAGCAGACCCTTTAACCTTCTTAAAAATAGCAAAAATTGCACCAAGCACAGCTACTACAGCACCTGATATCAAAAGGGTTGCCTTCAGATCTCCTTCTCCTCCTTTCTTTTCCTCCTACAAAATTATTGAAATTTAGAGAATGACAAAACCAAATAAATTTAAAATTATTTTTTAAAAGCACGTCTAGACAGCTCAACTTGATCTCAACTGAGAACTAAACACCGACATCGATTTTAGGGTGTCTTATATGATGTCTAGATATAGATACTCAAAAGTTAAAAGTGATTATTTGCCTACTAAGGTCAAATTTGAGTGAGTTTAATTGACTTTAGCAACTCTTTAATTACAATTTTTTCACCTTAGCGACCACAAAATTAAAGAGCTTTTTAGTATATTTAACATATGACCCAGAATAAAGTACAATATATTTTTTAATTTCTTAAATTCCATGTTAAGTCTAAACAGAACAAACAAATTGAAACAGAATGAAAATTTATGGGAAAAAAAGGGTTGTTACCTTGATTTCCTTAGATATTTCATCAACAACGGCAGCTACCGCCTCCTCCGATGGTGGTTCCGGCGCCGGCGCCGGTTGAGCTGAAGGTTCGATTGTTCCTTCTGGAGTTGCCATTTTTTTTTTTTTAACTTTGGTTACTATTGAAGAATTTTAATTTTTTTGGTTCTTAAATTATTACATTTATAAAATTTTATAATATTTTTTGTCATTATTTAACGTGTGGTGTAGATAATAAAAGGATAAAAATTGTCATCTTCAAATTTGAAACGCGTGGAGCACAAGTGTCTTTGTTTCTCACATTACACGTGTCTTTTTTTTTTTTTGTTTTATATAATTCAATCATGTTAACAAAAGTCCAAAATATTACTGTACTTACTTTTAGTAAAATTCTTTTTTATCCTTTAATTATCTTTTTGTTTCTTTTGGTTTTATATTCGTTTTGTTTAAAAGTATATCCCTTTGCTACCATTTTGGGTTAATTTCAATTTCATGTGTGATTACTCGAAAGTATTAGTGATTTTGGATAGTGATAAAAGATAAAAAAGAGAAACTATATAATTAAACATACTTTAAAATTATATTATTATTATTATTATTATTATTATTATTATTATTATTATTTGTACTTTTAAAATATTACTATCTTACCACTAATTAAGAGTTCATACATATATATTAAGGAAGATACACTTAGATACATATAGTTTTACTACCAGATACACTAAAATAGGGAGAGAGGCGAGCGAGATTTGTTACTTATATCAAATCCATTTAGATACAATGTAACTAGAACAAATTATATCTAATTTTGACATTATATATCACGAGATACATATATCTAGACGTAGCTGAACGTATCAAAATTTGATAAGATATGTAATATTACAAATTAGAGTGTATCTTAATAATTAGCTTATAAATTAGTGAAATGGACATTGGTATATTGAGTTGATAGTTACTTTAGTTAAAATGAATGAGGTTATAGAGGAAAGATAATTCAAGCGACATTTATGATGTTAAGGGCACATATAGATTGATTGTATAACATTAAGAATATATATATATATATATATATATGGATGATGGCATAATAGGGCTTATCCATATAGATGATTTGTGATCGATCTTTTTTAATATTTTCTGAGTCGAGTTTATCGATAAAACTTTTCTAATGTGACTTATAATTTATGTGTGTTTTGTAGGCTATTACACAATAAAGGATTTACTTAGTGCACATAAAGTGCTCAAATGTTCACCCGAAGGATAGAAATTGTTGCAGATATTATAGTGACAACGAATTATCTTGTGGTTTCGAAAAAAACAATAGTAGAGGATAAATATGACCCATTTAACTTGTTTTTTTTTTGTTAAACACGATTCAACCATTTAATTAATGGGTTTGATTGATTAAGTTATGTAATAAAATCTTTATATTATTAAAGATTTTACAAAAAAATGAAGTTTACCAATTCTATTTGTCCATTCCTAACGTTATCGTGCATCCTTATCAACTATTGTCATTGTTGTCTATCATTACCAATTACATAGTACAATTTACAATCACAATATATCACCGATCATTAGTGATCACTCTATATATTATTCACCACAATTATCAATTGTGCGCCATCACTGACTATCACCACATCACTACTAGCTATTGTCTAGACCCTATCATTAGCCATCATATTCCGTCGACATGCATGATCATTTATTATTTAATATTACAATATATCTTGATACAAATATTTAGATTCATATACCTAAATTTTAATACACATGTTAATATATAAATATATATATATATATATTCAAATTTAGACATCTTAAATTTAATAAAAACAAATACAGCAAGACTCCATAAAGAAAACTTAAATTGAGCTACCCAATTATTAAACATAAATTTAAATAACTTCTCCAAGAGAAGCACTATTGTAATTTAATAATAATAAAAAAAACATTACTCTATGGTTGCCTCACCAAATGGAGAAAAGTTTCAAACAAAAATATAAATGATGAAAAGCTTGAAAGTCACTCCTTAATTCTTTAAAAAGCTTAGAAAAACAGTTTCAACTTGCAACTTCAAAAAAGATCAAAGTTAGTAATCTTAGGTTATAAGATACATAATAATTAAATTTTGGATTAATGTTGAACAAAAATTAATTGTTATTGTTGTTATGAGACCATCATGTCTTAATTGTTTGGAATATAACGTATATTGTGAAATAGATGTTTGAATGAGGTTAATAATTAGTCATTAATTGAGTGGAAGAATTATGATGATATTTATAGAAGGTCAATAAAAATAACTATGCATTGATTCTAGAAAAGATTGGACTATTTTTTATCGAGATAACATAAATTCTTTAACGGTCTTTCTTTTTCTAATTAATAGATTACTTATTATTACTTTTTTAAATAAGGTTTGGTGCTTCTAAAGTGACAAATGAGTTGCTAGGAAAAGGTTTTTTGATTGAATTAAAATTGTGAGATAGTTCGATTTTCTAGATCTGTATATCAGCCTAGAGTAGGTTTATGACTCATGAATTGAATATCTCTTAGTTCTTCAGAAAATTTATATTCTTCTAAATTTAATGAATACTTGTTCATATTGAATAATTATACCAAATCAATTCAACTTATCTCGTTTAAGTAAGTAAAAATATATACTAATTAACCATGATTTGAGTAATAAAAGTCTATTTGCAAACTATAAATACATTTCATGCATGTATTGATTTAGCGTAAACATTAGATACGTGTGTAAATATTATTTACTTAAGGATATAGCCACGTGATAATGACTTGAGAACTATAACATCTCGAGTTCAGATTGAAGTGAACAATTCACTAGGTGATTTTTTTTTTCATATTTGTCAAAAGCTTTGATGGATAAGCTTACTTAATATTTACGTTGATAAAAAATAATAGGTACTCATAAAATTGATTGAGGTACTTAAAATTATTAAGACAAAAACACTTAACTATGATAACTACATGTCCATTCAAATCTCTTTTACAATAGTGTCATTTATTTTAGTAATTTTTTATTATTATATTAAAATACAATTATAAAAAAATATAATATAACAAAACAAAACATAACATGAAAAATTAATTTCACAAAGAAACATAATATTATAATAAAATATTGTTACAGACAGATTTGACTATAATTTATTATGAACATTGAGTGTTATTAATATTTCTTTTTCTTCAATGCTCTTGAAAGTAAAGTTTTTTGTTTTTCTACATCATATGTGTATTCTCCTCAAAAACTCTAAAATGAGCTAAAAGCTTACTTGGCAACACCCCATTGGCCATTAAAGGATGACACCATTGTGAGAAGCAAAATTAAAATTCCATAAATACCCCTCTCCACTTACCCCCACCCCTACTCACCCAACCCCCTTCTTCCTCCATCATCTCCAACAAAAAAACTATACTGATTCAGATTCAAGAACCCCCCACCCACTAACCCCAAAGCAAGTATCTATATATATATATATATATATATATATATATATATATATATATATAAACAAATATAATCTTGAAATCCAACTTCACAGCAAAGCATTTTCCCTTTTTATCTCTCTATATGTAGTGTTAAAAAGACTGTGTCTTTGTTGCTTTTTCAACGCGCCATTAAAAGGGCTTGTTCAGAAAACAATAAACAATATGCTAGAGTTCATGATTGTCACGTCCCACATCTCTTAACTTGAGAAAAATTCAATCTTTAATCCCATTTTTCCATTTTCTTGAATTAGTCTTTACTGGGGTTTGTTGATTCTTCGATATCAATCCAAGAATCTGGAAAAAAATCAATTTTTTATTGGATTCTTGGTACATTTTTATAGTCTTGTGTAAAGGGTAACCATGACAGAAGTCCTGCACTCTTCTTCTCCTTCCCCTTCATCTCCTTCAATATCTACACCTACCCACAATGCGACATTGTTTGTAGAAGAAATTGGGGGTTCTGAGGTTGCTGTTTGTGATTCTGAGGAGGAAATAGGTGAAGGGGAAGAAGAAGAAGAAGGAGAAGAAGGGGGAAAAGGGAGAAATCAAGAAAGGGATCATTTGTCTTTGTTGGCTCTTTTGGTGACATTGTTTAGGAAGAGTTTTTGGTTAGCTTGCAAAACGGATAGGGGAGGAGGAGATCTGTGTAGTGGTAGGGGTATGGAGATTGGATGGCCTACTAATGTGCGTCATGTTGCACATGTTACCTTTGATAGGTTCAATGGATTTTTGGGTCTCCCTGTTGAATTTGAGCCTGAAGTTTCCAGAAGGGCCCCCAGTGCTAGGTACATTGTTAATTTTTTTATTCTTGATGAGCTTTAACCTTAATTGTTATGCACAAAATTGTGAACATTTTGGTGTTGGTATTGTAGTCTTGATATCCTTTGAACAGAATTTAGTGATTCATCATTTCGCAAATGTGGAATCAAATGCTTTAGTCTTATGCTATTTGTTTCCTATTTTCATTGCCATTGTGAAATTTTGGAGGAGTATATATATATATATATAGAGAGATAGATAGAATTTATAGTTAGTTACTGGAGAGCCTCTTTCTGAAAATAACTTAGGTTTGTGTTGAAAGTTATAAGCGGATAGTTGTGTTTTCTGCTGTCTCATAACATTCAGTTTTATGTATACTGTTTACGTTTGATAGAAAATCCAAACTCACCTCAATATGGAGTTTGTGTAGTCATTTAGTATCCTAACTAAACTACTTCTGTAAATGGAATTCAGTTTATAAGGGGGTACTTATTACTATTTAATAGAGATTGAAGAAGTCTTCTATTTCCCGATGCTGCATTTATTACATGGTTTTGAGTGCATTTTGGTTTTCCATGCAGCACACCTTTTTACTTGATCAGCTCATTGTCATTTGTCCATTCAGGCAGATACCATTTGATACATCATTCAAACTTTATCTAATGTTAGGTGGGAGTGAATGTGAGGTTGCTCAAGTCCAATATATCTACTAGATGAGTGTCACTGAAATACTCATGTTAAAGATGGATATATGGTGATACTAGATTAGACACAATTAGAAAGGACCACATTAGAGGTGCAAGCGACACACATAAGTGATAAACTGAGAGAAGGTAGCTTGAGGTTACCTGGAGCCCTCCCACTTTCGTTAGAGTTGTGACTTCCTTTCAGCTTACCAAATGAGTCTTTTTATTCGTCATTTGCATCCAAAAAGAAGTTCCATCGGACCCTTTCTAGTTTTATCGGTCATCTCATTTCTCCCTTTTGCCAAGTACCTTTTCTGCCACTTCACTCACCTTTTTGAACTCATTTAATCTACACTGATTATCCTTCTGTGTGTAAAGTCTAACAGTAGAGTTAGATAAGTTATTGAGATCGATCCCATCTTGCAGTTGAAAACAGAAAACCCGAGCAATTTGTTTAGTGTCCTCCACTCCTCACACTTAGATGACTTCACTTGTTTAAGTTGATCTCTAATAGCGTCACTGTTTGAAAATACATTATTGTCTTAATGTTGGATTTATGCCACTTCAATATTAAAAAAACACAAGTGGATCGTATATAAACAATGAATGGGAAATCCTCCCACCTTGTTCCAAAACCCCTCAGGTAAAACACTATTGCAGCTTTACATACTTGATTTTTTTTATATGTTTTACTTGAACCGAGGTCTATTTCAAACAACCTCTCTATTTTCACAAGGTAGGTGTAAGGCTTGCTACACAATGTGGATTACACTGGCTATGTTGTTGTTGTTGTAGTTCATTAAATAGCAAATTTCTTTGTAAGTTCTACTCACTGCCCCGGTTTTGATTTTTAATCCAATATCAGTGGAACTGGAGGCCTACTATGGTGAAGATATTGTATGATCTTGTTAGATTGACAATGTAATGTATGACCTGAGTGATTTAAACAAAGTTTAATCCAGGGTTTCATTAAATGCTTTAAGATTTTGGTTAATTTTGTGGCAACATATTCTGCTCTAGCTATTAGACCTTGAAGATACCTTGTCAAAAAGAAGTAAACCTTGAAAATAATTAGGATCTCTTAAAAGCATCTTCATGAAAAGAAACTGCTAAAAGGAAAAAAAAAAAAGAAACTGCTAAAACTGCACTGTTCTGGTACACAAGTCACTTGAACTTTCTGAGGATAGAATATTTGTATAAATTAGTTATGACATTACTACTATTACATGTGATGCAAATTTAAACTCTCCCAGAAGTATTATTGAATCTTGCTGTGCTAATAATTTTGATATTCCATCTGTAGTACCACTGTATTTGGAGTGTCAACAGAGTCCATGCAATTGTCATTTGATTCCCATGGGAATAGTGTTCCAACTATTCTACTTCTAATGCAAAGGCGTTTGTATGCTCAAGGAGGTCTACAGGTACATACTGCGTGTTGTCTCGGTCTTTAGAATAGTTAAAATCTTGCATTTACAATCAAGGATAGGTGCTGTCACTTATAATTGTTCATTATTATATCCGAGTTGTTTTTTATGTGAGCAGGCAGAAGGGATTTTCAGAATAAATGCTGAAAACAGCGAGGAGGAGCTTGTTAGGGAGCAATTAAACCGTGGAATAATTCCGGATGGCATTGATGTACATTGTCTGGCAGGTCTCATTAAGGTATGTCTCTTCAACAACACTCTTTGTATTAATCTTCTCCAGTATATTTCATCCTTTGTATGCACACTGAATAATGTTGATGTAGGCATTCATTTCACTTCATAAGTTATCATTCATGCTTTGGTAAATCTGCTATGTGCTACAAATTACAAACTCATGATTAAAAGAAATACTTCGATTTGAGAGCATACAATATGGGACCTTGCTCAAATTATGCTGCTGATCATGGTTGAGACTAGTATAAATGTATACTGCTTGTTGCATATAAGGCACATCCGCGCCTGGCAAAGTAGTGAGGATCCTGATGTGGCTTTTATTTGTTAAATATGCCCCCATTCCAAAACAGAAGACATGAAGACAATTTATACACATGCAATTTTATGGAGAGTAGGCTAGAACTGGGAGGGGGGGTTTCAAAATCAGTTCATAAAAGCATGACACTTCTAATCCTCTTAGGTATGAGCGGTTATTGACCCACTTATTATTAACTCAGCTCATCACGTAGTCTCGCGGGCAGACTTTTATAGTGAACCTTCGTGGCGTACCTCATAGTAGACTGAGAGATCGGTTTATTTGTATATAGAGATTCATAGACATATGATCATGTGATATAAAGCTCTCAAGGCGGGGAACTCATGCTTCTCATTGTTCTTGATTTTGTAATAGAATGGTGGTGAGCTATTTGTACTGAGATATAGTCAATGTGAAGTTGGTTATAAATACTATCCTGATCTTTTCTTGACCATTTGTGGGGGGCAATACACACGTAACTCAAGGCATGTGACTTTTGATCCTATCCTAGAATTGATGAATATATAGAGATTTAGATTTCTGTTCTGAAGCCTTGTGTTGATGATGATTGACACAACTTAGCTTTTCCACAAAATTGCCTACGCTTGCCAGAGGTTCACTGAGAAGAAAAGATAATAACCTTGAAACCTATGGCCAAAGTGGTGGAAGAGAACAAATAATCAGGGATCATATTTTGGAGTTCTATAAAAGAAATATTCAGTGAGAAGGAAAAATTGAGGCCAAAGTGGATTGGTGTCAATTTATAAAAATGTCATTCCTTTTCTCCTCTTATAAAAAAAAATCTTAGCTTTTTATTTGCTTTTCATATTTTACCAATTGGCTGCTTGATCATGTGATGGATTAGTGAAGGCAAACATTTAGACACTTGTAATTCTTAATATGCACCTAATTAGTAAAAGGTGGACATGATTTCACCTTATGATGGTGTTGCAAGTTTCTCTCACTAAAGTGAATGTGGTATCACAGGCTTGCCATTAGAACTTCCTTTTATGTCCTTGACGTTTATGGTTATTCTGTGAAGAAATGTCCTGTGATGTTCTGCTGTAAATGTTGCCGTTACGTTTCATGGTTTCAATGGTGTTAGAGTGCTTGCTTCATCATTGCCACGATTTGGATGTTTCTTCTATTAGATCCTTCTCTCTTTTTGGTTTGTTTATCCTTGATCTGACATCATGTAACCTAACAGGCTTGGTTCAGGGAACTCCCAAGTGGGGTGTTGGATACCCTTTCTCCTGAGCAGGTCATGCAATGCCAGTCAGAAGAGGACTGTACTGCACTTGTGAGACTTCTGCCACAGACAGAAGCTGCTCTGCTGGATTGGGCTCTCAATCTCATGGCTGATGTTGTCCTGGAGGAACACCTGAACAAGATGAATTCGCGTAATGTCGCAATGGTGTTTGCTCCTAATATGACACAGGTGGGGGCTACTGGTCTCTCAGATACATTGTTTGCATTTTCTCTTGGTAGTCGACATAATTTTATTTAGTAAACCATCAACTCCCCATCCCAAAAAGAAAAAATAAAGGAAGGAACAAAATAGCAAAATTATAACTAACAAAGGGAGGAGGAGGGGGTTCACTCCTCAATACTCGTGTAAAACATCCATGGGGCAATTTGCCATCCATAAGCTGAGATTTTATTGCAAAAAAACAAATAGAGAATGAGTTGAAATCTGCCTTCCATAAACTGTTCTGATTCTGTGGATATCTGGCAACCTATTCCCCGCTAATGGCTGGATCAGTATAATAAGTAATTTTTAGCTTCTTCCTTGCAGATGGCAGATCCATTGACTGCACTGATGTATGCTGTTCAAGTAATGAATTTCTTGAGGACACTCATCGAAAAAACTTTAAAAGATAGAGAAGATTCCCTTGTTGAACCAGATTCTGTTTCTAACCTAGATCGACCTGATGAGTATGGTCATCAAAGTCCACCACAATTCTCTCTGGAGAACTCCAATGAATCAAACGAACTGACTGAGCAGGTGTTCACTGTTGAAGAACCTGATTCAGCCAGCGCTTCTGAATCTAATAGAGTAGATAACATCACTGATGATGAATATCTTAGTTATGCAACTTCTTCAGAGGAATCCGATGACAGTGTGTCTTGTGAAACTCCTATCCATGTTAATACGAAGGCAAGAAAAGCCTGTGTGACAAGAACTCCAAATCTTGAAGAGGACACACAAAGGATAGGCCAATCGAGTGATTCTAATCAGACAAAGGATGTTCTGAAACTTGATTTAGAGTCAACCGCGGTTCAGTCTCTGGGAAATGACAGTAAATCAAAAGGAATAAGCAACTTGATCCGTATAAATTCAATGACAGAGAGGACTGAAGCTTGGCGGTGAATAGAGCTGAACTGAGCAGCTTTCTGTGCTGACTAAGATGGTAACAGTTTCTGTTTGGTTGTGATAAAAAATGTGAATGCTAATAGTTCATGTATGTTGATCTAGTTTACTGTGGTTGATTTGTTTAACTGGTTACGGTTTGATGTGTACATTATACTTTCTGCTTTTCTAAAAACTAGAACGCGAATATGATTTGATCTTCACTTGCATAATGTGGATGTCTATTTCCTTGCATACCTCATTGTCTAATCTGTTCGGAGGATCACTCCTTTTACTTTTCTTGTGATGAGTTGTCTTTGGTATGCATGTTAGAAATGTTGATGCTTTCAGGACCACAACCAAGATAACATTTCTGAAATTCAGATGCTATAACTTTCTCATATTAGCAAAATCTGATCGACGAAAAACACCCTTAACAAAAGGGAAAAGTCATTGTGTTGGTTGGAAGTTGGGACCAGTACTTTTGTGGCACTATTGTAGTTGCCTCACATTGGATCCACTGGGAATATACTCAGCTAGTTGAATGTGAAGTATGCAAGTACTAGTTTTAGGATGTAACTAGAAATCCAGTAATTTTGCCAATCAAGTGAGAAATCAAACGCAGGATGTGCTAGTTGTAGGTGTATAATCTTTCAACAATCACATCAAAGTTACTTATGGATCACTACTTCAAGTTGCTGAGGTCCTGAGCTTTTTTTAGTGGTCTTGCATATATATGTAAGTGGCTATGGATCCATAGTAGAGACCACTTGATTTTTCTCATTTGATGTATCTTGTAAACAAATAAATTAGTGTGTTTACTTTTAGGTCCAATATGATTTATATGATAGTAGAAAATATAGAGAACTTCCAGATTTACTCAAATGGATCGATATGGACAGTGAGGATCATACAATTTTGATTCTAAATTTACTTGAGATTAAGGTGTAGTAGTTAAAAGTATTAGTTTTTTTTTATTGACAATAGTAGCCTTTTAGCCAGCTTGCGTGTATTTCGATATTCTACCGGCTATTTGGCGCAACTACTTTACTGATGACTTGCTACCTCTAACTAGTGCAAGTACCATTAACTCTAACCCACCAAAACTTAGGTAAATGAGAAGAAATTACCTAGTGTTTTTTTTGTCACCTCTTCAACCCTATCTCTAAGATTTGCACCTAATTTATTGACCACTAAACCATATCTTCGGATGCGTCATTGAAGTTACAAATATTAGAGTTATGCTGTATTTGGTACAAAGGTCTAGAAAATGTATTCCAATTTTTCCATGTTTTACTAGCCAACATTTCTGAAAATATAGTCTAGAAAAAACAAGTTTCTTTAAAAAAAAAAAGAAAAGGAAATAACTTTCCCAATAAAAATAGAAAAAAACAAGTTCCATAAATGACATTCAACACTAATTATCTCCTCCTCGCCCTATCCCTTTGCCTAGACTATACATTCATACTTCGATACAATATTTTTTATTTACTTACCGAAAAAAACCACTCACTAGAAAAAATATTGTCCATTCATACCAAAAACACCCTTCATACAAGTTTATCATTCACAGTCTGTAATCCTGTTAGACTTGTATATTCCAAACGCGTAAAAAGTAGTTGAAATCATATGTTATATATACATTACTATATCAATGGTTACTAATAAAAAATAAAGGAGAGAGAAAGAGAAATAAAAAATACACAGATTTTTTTTCTTTTTCACAGTTTTTTTGGACACAAAATTGAGACCATTAAATAAACAGAAACATTTATAACCACCCATCCTCTAAAGTTAAGAGAAAGGTGCTCCTACAAAACAGCAATTTTCCCTTCCAACACAAAAATTTCACTAGCATTGTTCAATTCATTTGTTGGTCTTTGTGCCAACCAACAAAAGAGCAAGAAAAAAGTACAAAGAAAACACCAAATGTCTGCTGCTTGTGGAAGTTTACAACATATATTTGAGAAGCCATTACCTGAAAAACCATCACTGATTGAATCCATTTCATCTTCATGGAATCAGTCTAAATCATTGAAACCTATAGATGACTCTTCATTTACTGAAATTTTCGGCGAATTACATTTCAAAGAAAACAATTCTGTTACCTTGTCTACGTCCTCCTCCTTTTCGTCCTCGTCTGTTGGTTCATCTTCATCTTCTTTTTCTTCTTGTCTACCTTTGTCATCTGCATCATCATCGTTCTCTTCTACTTCTTCGTCGTTTTTCCTTGATGCAATTCATCAATCTGAAATTGAAGGGCTTGACAATAATAAGGACAAGTATGAAAGATATAACAAGAGTCCTGTGTCAAGTTACTCTCCAATTACAAGCAATAAGAGTAAACAGGACAGGCATAGTGATAGCTTGTCATCAAGAACATCAGAGAGCTTATCGATGTGCACAGAAGGACTTGGATTCGAGAGCTCTGATGATATTGAGGATCTAATGAATGATTTGGGAAACGAAGATCTTCCTCATAATCATCATCATCAACAAGAACAAGAACAAAAACAAGGTAGGAGGACACGGATATCTTGCAGGCTAGAGAATAGAGTGTTTTTCAATCAAGATTATAATTCTAAGAGATCAAGAACGAAAAAGAGGTCGTCATTTCCACCTCCCATTTCTTGCATAGGAAGAAGTGGGAAGCCATGGGTTTGCTTTAAATCATTCAGGGAAGATGGAAGGTTTATACTAAAAGAAATTCGAATTCCCACTCAGGAATTCCTACATGCATGCAGAGAAGATGGACGTTTGATGATGCACGTTATTCAATCCGATGATGAGATTGTAGACGAAGACGAAGATGATGAAGATGAAAACGAAGATGATGATGGTGATAATAATGATGAAAATAATGTTGAAGAAGGACATGATAATAAGCATGTATAGGAGTTAAACATCATCAAAAACATGCTGTTTTTGTTTCATAATTTTTTCCTTTTCCTTTTTGTTTTGGTTTTCTTGTGTCTTTCTATATTCCAACGTTGCAGGAAGCTGCAAGATGATGTTTCAAAGCTCTGGTTTTTTTTCCCCCTCTTTCTTTTATCTGCAAAATCTGCAAATAAAGAGAAACTGCAAACGGAATTCTTAATTCCAATATTTCATTGTATTTTACTTCAGATTTTTGTGTGTCCATTTTTTTTAATCTCCTACTCAGTATTCTGTATCCATATTAGGGTCCGACTAAATCAAGATACACGCCGGAAGCCCCACACTGTGGGGTAAAGTGCTCCCACACCTAACCAAATTGCTGATTATGTATAAACATAGTATTTTGGTCCACTAGACGTCTAGACCTAGAAAAATCCAATCCCTTAACCACCATTAATGTAACTTAACTTGTTATAGCAGGTAATTTTACTAGATTTTTCGAGTTTATCAATGATCAGGTGGTTAGTGATGTAGGAGGAGAACCATGAATTTCCAAGTTCAAATTCAAATGGAAACAAAACAAACATAAGTGATTTCTTCCCATCTGACTAAGGTGCCCGCAAATTGACCTAGACTCTACCGTCTTTCAAAAAAAAAAAAAAGAAGAAGAAGGTTTTGCATTATGATAGTTTTAAACTATCTATACAATCAAGCTCAATTAACCTACAATATAGATAACTCTTCTTAGCAAGTTTGATATGGTGACTTAAGAAATAGAGCAATGACCTACTATAAAAGGTTAGAATTGAACTGATAGTATAAACCTTTTTTTACACTTATCACTGTAGACAACTTAAACTCACTGTAAAAAATTACATGTAGCTACTTCTCAAGTAGCGTGATTTTATAAATATTTTTTACACTACCCGTTTATAGAATTTGAACTCTCAAAAAACTTGTGAGTGGGGAAGAGATGTAGGTAAGGTCTGTGTATACTCTACCCTCCGCAGATCCAAATTGTCGAATTACATTGGGTATGTTGTTGTTGGAAGGGGTGCGGGTAGGATTGTAGGGGGGGGGGGGTCTAGTGACATAGGACAAGGGAGGTAGCTCAAAGACACATTAATCTTATGTTTAGATGATGATAGATTGCAAAAGATCTATCCTTCCAACTTTTTTCCAGCCGAAAGTATATGAAAATGACCTAAAGTAGAAGACACCTATATTCTAATTTCAAATAGACATATGTAACAGTCTGGACCACAAGTTAGACATCCTCAAATCAACTTGTGTCCTTAGGGAAAACAGAAGAGACACTATATTAAAAAAAGAGCTCCATGTGAGTTCACCAAACAACAATATCAGTTTAACTCATCATCACAATGTAAAAATACAGAAGCATCATCACATTTCCAGTTTCAAACACATACACATGAGTATAACAAACAGATAAACTTTCCCTCTGATAAGATTCTGCATAATAATGATGCCTTTTTCAAGCAAAGAACTGGTATATGGTATTTTGGATGAGAAAAGATAATTGTTCTGTGCCAACTTAGGGCTTGAATCATTTCACTTTTTATGATTTAGGAGAATCCTCACCTCTTGAGTTAAGCTTTTGGGTTGAATTAGGCTCAAGGTCCATTTTCTTATCATGATATCAGAGCTAAGCTCGTTGATGATTTACCAAATGTTGAGCTCCTATCTTATATTAGCCACACTACCCGGTCCTATGAGGCGGGCGAGTGGGCAGGGGAAGGCGGAGGGAGGGGGGTATCCAGTCCTTTAGTGTGTAGGGAAAGGGAGCTCTTATATTATCAATGCTAGAGATGTCCAGTCCTGGACGTGATGTGCAAGGAAGAGGGGGAAGAGGGATGGTCCAGTATTGGGCAGGTAAAGATCATTTGTTTCTTTGTATGGTTTTTTGGACAGTCCTCACCTCTCGAACTAGCTTTTGGACTTGAGTTAGGCCAGGGTCCATTTTTTTTAAATCAATAAAAACAAAGATAGAATAGAATCATCACTAAAAGGGCAACCCACAAAGAGGAACTGTTACAACTTACAATGGCTCCCAGAAACATTTGTTTGGCTGAGAAACAGGTTCTTTTACAGATAAAAGGGTTAGAAAGAAAAAGGCATCCTTTAGCACTAAAATTATAGATGCTTTCACTGAGATGCTCTCATTCAATTGATGGAGAATCTTATGATCTAAAGAATATGCATACATTTCTATGACAAAGGCACAACAAATTATCTAAAGTTCTCTGAAAAGTAAAACCAATCTCCTACATAGAAATAATCTTTCATCAAATTATAGATGCTTTGTTACAATGCAGATTATTTGTGGCCACGGGTGTTTCCGAGTGGCTGTAGCAATTGGATCATTTATTCCCCGAGAAATAGTTCCAAACTTTTTTTTCCTGATAAGGTAAATAAATTTATTGACAGAAGGGGAAATTCTAAACTTAGTAGAATGCAACTGAACATAAAGCAAAGAAAACTATCATTATCTTAGTATAACAACATACTCACTGTAATCCCACAAGTCCCAAGTGGGGTTTGGGGAGGGTAAGGATGTATGCAGACCTTACCCCTACATTTGTGGGGTAACATCACGGTATCAGTAGAAGCATAAAATATGTGGTAAAGCACATTGAAACGTACCTTCTGGCAACAAATGGCTCTGGAACAGGATTGAGAGACCCGAAAATGCAACTATCCTTTCTAAATATCAAGAAAGTGATAAGAGGATAGATATTTGTGGACCACCAGATATAGCTCCAGTGTTTTTCAGAGATATATTGAGAAATTGAAATCCCAAGCTTTATGTCTGGAAAAGGTTCTTTAAGATGGGATCTTCCAGAACAGCCATACACCAATGTAAATGAGTACAAATCAAGGTCCCAGTGATCAATATGCTTACTACTACTTGAATGTGACAAAAAACCATCAAACTTGCACATTGATGCTACTGATGAAACATTGGGGATCCAAACTCCACAAACTCTGTCATTCATTACATAAAATGTAGAATGCGGCAGATTACAGAAATTGAAGAGTTACATTACAACAGAACTCAAATACAAATTTCTCGTTTGAGTCCTCATCTCTTTATTGTTATGATTTAAAAAAAAGGCAGAAAAAAATCTGCAGTACTTGACCATCTTGAATCACTTGACTGGGTTACTGCCATCTAATGTCAAAAGAACCTTATATAAATCAGGACGTCGATCACGATACACCCCCCAACCATGCCTTTTGGACTTGATATTGTCCAGATCAAATTGTGCTACAAGAACAGCTTCTTCTTTATCACCAGCAGCTGCTACCAACTCTCCAGTGGGCCCTGTTCATTTTAAAACCAGGTTCACAGCCTCCTTAAAACACAAGGCAGTAGATGTTTTTCATTTATAAGCTATAGTTTTCTATCAAGCTTACCTGCTATGAACGAGTAGCCGTAGAATGTTATCTCACTATTCCCATGCTCTGTCTCAATTATCTCCTTTCCAACGCGGTTTGATGCCACTAAAGGTACCTGAACACAATAAAATTTAAGGCTGTCTAAATTCTGACTGAACAATTGTGAATCAAACCAAACCAGCAATTTAAAATCATTTTCTTGGTTTTGGTCTTGTAAAATGAAAACCGACATTTGAGTTTGGCAACAACTGGAATGTCTGAATTGTCATACCCCTAATAAAAATTTCACTTTCTTAGCAGACACCTACAATGTTAAGAATTGGCTAATTACAACGGCACAGGTCCATGTGCATGTGTAAGATTAAACAAAATATAATCCAAATGGGATTGTGTAAGATTAAACAAAATATAATCCAAATGGGATACAGAAATGTCAGCCATTGACCTATACTTCTGGAGAAGAAACCCATTACTCTATCCCTTTCATGTCAGCATAAACTTCCTTTTTGACTTATCATTCTTAACCAAAAAAGTCAAAATGAAAGAGAAGAAGAAAAAGAAACTTACCACATTAGCACCAGCGTGTCCTTGCATCACCCTCCTCCAGTGATCCCGAGAATCAAGTCCATCATCTTGAGGTTCAGAACCAATTGCAGTAGGGTAGAACAATACTTCTGCACCTTGAAGTGCCATAGCTCGAGCAGCCTCAGGAAACCACTGATCCCAGCAAATTGCTGGACAGAATTTAATAACAGTCAATACTATGTCAAGTGTATTTTCTGTCTTCACTGTATTTTACAACAAGAGAATCTTTGTCCTCTTTACTAAAATTTAAAATTACAAAGTGAAGCCTGTCTAAGTAACTTTTGGAGATTTAAGGTTTTTTTGTCACAGCAGCACAACTTTTATTATTCTCCTATGTATCCAAATGTTCATCAAAGGTAGAGAACATAATGAAATCCAAAGAACAATGATAAAAATATATATTTCTTACCAACTCCAATTTTTGCATATTTAGTCTGGAACACCTGTTTATGAACACCATAACATCCATGAGGAAAGGGGAAAGCAGGAAAAGATAACTGTCAGAATATGTTAATAGGACTTCAGTCTCTTGTATTTGTTACCTTAAAACCAGTGTCACCGGGATTGAAGTAAAATTTTTCCTGATAACCTGCAGAAAGAAACAGCTAGTGAGGATGAAAAAGGAGTATTAGAGAAAGTGCTTGAAGGAAATCTAACCGAAAAATGACAAGTAGCACAATGAATTTGGAATGTTCTTCCAAGTTTACTAACCAGGTCCATCAGGAATATGGGACTTCCTGTAAAGTCCAAGATCTGTGCCATCAGCATCAATTATAGCCACAGAATTGTAATGCGCATTATTTGCCTCTTCAAAGAAACTAACTGGGATAACTACTCCAAGCTCCTTGGCAAGATTCTGCATCCTAAATACATGCACATAGAAAAAGAAAAAATCAAGTTGTTATTGGAATCTTGACATTTAAGCTAATGAACAAGACTCCGGAAGCAATCATAATTCTCACCTGGCAATGGTTGGATGCCCTGGATATGGTTTTGCTCGATGAAAGAACTCCTCCTTTTGTGCTTGACAAAAGTAATAGCCCTCGAACAACTCCTGAGACGTAAACCAGAAAGTATCAATGAAACTGGACTGCAGACATGGCAGATGAATACCAAATAGCCTCAGAAAGTACAAGTTCACAGGACAACGAATTTCAAGTGCATTACCCTGACTCCATAAAAATATCATTTGCAACTCGCTAATGAGAGAAACAATTTTTTAAAAAGTAGATGTATTAAGGGGCAATTTTTGAAGATAAAAAATCTGACTCATGGTAGGTAGAAAATACATGAGATGAAGTTTAATTCGACTGTCTAGCTTGCTCACTTGTGTCAAAATAAGCATAACTGCCAAATGCTGAGCTCAAGAATTAGTTGGTAAAATGATAAGTCAGTTCAAATTGATCTGAAAACTCCTGATGGTAAACAATCACATACAACTGTTTACCTCATTCTATAGGTATTAGTTACCAACACCTACATAAAATTGTCGACACCTTATTGAATCTTAGAGGGCACGTCCAACTTTTCCGTTATATAATATCATTTTCCTTTGCTATAAGTATCTGTGGGTGTGAGGCTAACAAAAAGAACATAATTTATAGCCAAGGTGTTGACAAATTTTTTTTTCACCTTTAAAAAAATTGTCAACACATTGGCTATAAATCATGTTCTTTTTGTTAGCCTCGCACCCACAGATACTTATAGCAAGGAAAATGATATTATATAACGGAAGAGTTAGACGTGCCCTATAAGATTCAAGAAAACCAGTACACTCTGCTGCATTTATAATTACCAACACTGCAAACATTTAATTCATTTTCATAGCTTTAACTAATCTCGAATTCAATCAGTCAGCACACTACTCTTGTTCAACTAGGACCCTCATTGATTG
Organism: Solanum pinnatisectum; assembly: GCA_035578085.1. Lineage (NCBI taxonomy): Eukaryota > Viridiplantae > Streptophyta > Magnoliopsida > Solanales > Solanaceae > Solanum > Solanum pinnatisectum. The sequence goes on from CM069086.1 coordinate 36,200,180, forward strand.
TGTGATGATGAAACTTTGGAAGTGAACAGTCTTGGACCAACTTAAAAGGGGAAGATTACTGACGAAAACCTTTGGTAAATCTAATTACTTACTTAATGGAGGAAACTGGAATATTTGCAACTGTCTCCGACTTGAATTTGTTATAAACCAATTTTAAGTTCTTCTCCATTCAGTTTAGCTAACTTTCCAAGAATGTTCTCTTGAATCTAATAGCTAAACCAAATGAGCATTCCTAATTCAAGGCTGTTTGAAGCAAAGTTGAAATCAAGTCAAATACCAACCACATCTTCAGAAGATACCTCCAATCTGGAACAGAAGTGGCACAGATTTCTTTTTTGATGAAGAGAAGTGGCACAGATTTCTTAAACTATTTTGTTACGCATTAGTATGAAAAAGAAAGTAGACAAGATGAAATTACAAAAACGAGTTTCTAACTTAAACGGTCCTCTAAGTTTTGGGGCAAGTTTATCTTCGTCCTTGTAGTATGATCTTGAGCATATTTAAACTAAGATCATATTTGAGCTCCTACGTTTAGTAGCTGAGGGACCTGCCCAACAAGTCTACAGTCTATATGTCTTGCTTTGATGGCAATCGTTGGTCGCATACTAAGTTTACAAAAAATTAAGTGTGTTTGCTATAATTTAACAAGCTCCATTAAATGTGATGGAACGGTCGATGATGCTCCCATGGTTGCTCCATCTAAAAACACCTTCCTACTTCCGAGATTATCCTTCATTCTCACATCTGTCCACGAAAAAGAGCTAGTTATATAATATCAGGACAAATCTGTTGTGACTGTGAATGATACTGTTAGAATCAAGCGCTTACCATTATGCCAAAAGCTATAGCTAATAGCAAAGGCGCAACTTTATTTCTTAACTAAGTCTACCAAGCAAGCGTCATGTTCGATCATGACTCCGACCCGGGCCATCCAGCCCCTCGTGGGCCTTGCCATAGGCAGGATGTTGACATTTCTCAACAGATACTACACTATTAAAGACCTGCCATTGTTATCCGTCTGTCCTAGCCATCAAATGATACTTGCTCTCTCTACATTCAATTAAGTTTCCACACTTGCACTGTATGGACCAAGAAGCACACAAGAGCTATGAAAGAGGTCAAGAAGGAGCTAGGAACTATCAGGAAAAGGAAATCTTCGAAATTTCAGGCTAAAGTATTAAATGCTTAAAAGAAGGGGATGCAAGAGAAGGAAATGATTAGATAAGCAACTGAAACAGAAATCAATTGGAGGAAGAGAAGGAATTTTTACACAACACAGACGATATATTTAGACAGAGAAAAAAATGGTTGACAGGGACAACCCAAGGAGGATAAGATGAAGGACCAATAAGGAGAACCATCGTCCTACCGTAATCGATCAATGAAACTTCAGTTCTGAAAATCATGCCTTTTGATTCCTAGCAATTCCTATCGACTTACTTATCAGTTTCTTCCTTTCAATCCCCCTTACTCAACTTATATATTATTATGTGAAGATTTTCATCTAGTTTTGGGGCAAGCACATGTCTCGTGCTAGTCACGCTAAATACTTATTTTAGCTTAAATTTTAAGCATTTGCTCATTATATTAGTATAATGGTCTACTCTATAGTTGTTATTTATCTCCTCCCTTTCTCTGTCTATGTTTTTGGGTTTAGGTATTTTTACACTGTTCTTGATATCCTGAATAAAGACAGTTCTCCACTAACCAAGATTATTTAGCTGCTGTTTCATTGGACTGATTAAAACCTTTATGAGCAGAAAATGTTGAGGTACTTTACTATTTGGCTAGTTGTAGCTTAGGAATGATACTGACAATATCAATTGTACATACAATTGTCTATACACACTTGAATTGCAGAATTGTCACACTGTTAAAGAAAAGATACTTTTAGTTTGAAATAACAAAGCTCAATGACTATTCTGTCACATTTAACAGAGTTTGTAAATGGAGACCAAAAGTGCTTAGAGTCGGGGGTGGAAACTTTAGCCCATTTTGACCCCACCCAATTCAAACCATCTAAGAGGCTGACATGTAAGCCAATGTGACCCATGAGAAACCAGGTCAAAGTAATTTTTTAAAAAGACATGTTTTGTTTGATATGATGTATATAGTCATAAAAAAAGAAAAAAACTATTGGAAGGGTTGGGTTATGACCCCTTTTTTTAGCCCATTTCAACCCAAATAACTTTTGGACGGGTCATTGACACAACCACTTATTAACAAAGCCCATTTTCACCCACCAAAATTCAGCCCAACTCGCTCAGAGTTATATTATATTACCGGAAATAAATCTACTCCCAAGCCTAAGGGACAGTTGGATTAAGAACTGGAATTCAACTAGACGACTAGCCAAGCAACCCCTAGTGTCATTTAACATGATGCTGACATGACTAGATTCCATTTTGGTTACATTCTACCAATGCATAAAACAGACCAAATGTCTCCACTTCTCCAATCCATTACAGACCACTAAAGCTTTTGAAAATAGCTTACAAGAGCCTCAGCATAAACTACCACATAAGGAGGCAATAAGACAACTCGAAGGAAAACAAACAGCTAGAGATAGAGTTTCAGCACGTGATCAAAGGATAACAACGCTGATGAAATGTTCTCACCGGGAGAAGTGAATATTGTTGCTCAAGAAAGTCATACCTAATTAATAATTAGCTTCCGCCCAAAAAAGAAAATGTATTTCACCCATGGTTTTTTGTGTAGTAGCTAGATATTCCAAAGTTGGGCTGTTTGTTACCTGTATGAGGATGATATTTGCACCCTTCTGATGAGCAGCTCTAACCAATCTGCATCAAAGGAATATCTTAGAGCCAGAAAATGTAAATGCCACCAAAAAAATAAATTTGATTCCCTTTTACAAATCTAAACAACACATAGATGATCAATCTTTTTTTTTCTTTTCTGGATAACCATGGTGTCGGTACCAACTTGCACACACCTCAACTAATTTGCACTATACTTGATACTAGATAAATCTGTCCACTATGACTTGAACATGGACATCTGACAAGAAATCACCTAGTAATTTTGCCTCCAGTAAGCACCCAAGGGTATGGCCTAGTAATCAATGAAATGTATTAAGAACCATGAGGTCTCAAGTTCAAATCCCATCAAAGATATAAACACTAGGTGATTTCTTCTCATCTGTCCTATCCTTGGTAGACAAAGTTACTTGGTACCTATTGCTCGTGAGAAGAAACAGATATCCTGTGTAATTAGCGAGCAACTTGGCCCCGACACGGTTATCAAAAAATATAAAAATTTCCTCCACTCAAATTTAAATCTGAGGTTCTCAAACCCACTAAATTGACCACTAAGCTACATAGATGTTCAATAATACCAGATCCCAACCCCTTTATTTCAACGAGCTATAAAAATAAAGAAGCCTAAAAACTCAGAACATTAAATCAACCTCTTAGATTACATAAAACAACTCTACCGACGAATAAAACATGAGGACACAACATAAGTCTTCAACTTTATTCTATAATCCCTAATTGTATTTCTATTGGAAATGAAAAAAAAAATTGTCATAAATTAAACTCAACTAATACTTATTATCTAAAAAATGCTACTTTCTGACATAATAACTATTAGTTAAGCGACCGTATCAGGAATCAATTCAACTATAATCACAAATAACGCAAAAAGTGCAACGAAAGAGAAAAACAAAACCTCTCGGCGGTAGCGACGTTGGTGGAGACATCGTCGGTACAAGCAAACTGCAGAGCAGCAACGGTGACTAATCGATTCTTCTCCGCCATTTTTGGCTCTTTGAAGCTTTACACTGTGAGCTGCAAGTTTTGCAGAGACGAGTAAATATAATGTATTATTATAAAGTGAAATAAAAAAATTTTATATTGAAAAAAGGAATAAAAGAATATTTAAAAGTAAAGGTGGTTAGGTATGGGCGATTCTCATGTTTATACCATATCTCGTAAATTTAAAATAATTAAATGATTTAAGGCAAAAGTAGTCGAGTTGATATAAATATTGAGTATGAATAATTTCTTCATAAGTCAATTATAGAAGAGATATTTATTTTTATTATATTATATTAATACTTAAATGATTTAAAGCAAAAGTAACTTATTGAGTTGATATAAATATTGAGTATGAATAATTTTTTTATAAGTTAATTATAAAAGAGGTATTTATTTATATTATATTTTAATAGACATAAATTTGTTATAACGAAAATCAAATTAAAAGTTTTTTATTCCATAATTTGTGCCCTAACAATTTTAATAAAGCAAATTTGTTTAATCTTTTAGAATTTGAAATTTATAATAGGATAAATTTGCAACGTATTACTCCTCTTTTCATTATAATTAATTGATTTGTGCCCCTCTTTAATTACTTTTTGTATCCTAAAATATACTAGTGATAATTTAAAATTTAAACATTGTTTGAAATCATCACAAATAAATAAATACTTAAATAAAAAAAATTTATATTGAAAAAAGGAATAAAAGAATATTTAAAAGTAAAGGTGGTTAGGTATGGGCGATTATTTATTGATTCTCATGTCTATACCAAATCTCGTAAATTTAAAATAATTAAATGATTTAAGGCAAAAGTAGTCGAGTTGATATAAATATTGAGTATGAATAAATTCTTCATAAGTTAATTATAGAAGAGATATTTATTTTTATTATATTACACTAATACTTAAATGATTTAAAGCAAAAGTAACTTATTGAGTTGATATAAATATTGAGTATGAATAATTTTTTTATAAGTTAATTATAAAAGAGGTATTTATTTATATTATATTTTAATAGACATAAATTTGTTATAACGAAAATCAAATTAAAAGTTTTTTATTCCATAATTTGTGCCCTAACAATTTTAATAAAGCAAATTTGTTTAATCTTTTAGAATTTGAAATTTATAATAGGATAAATTTGCAACGTATTACTCCTCTTTTCATTATAATTAATTGATTTGTGCCCCTCTTTAATTACTTTTTGTTTCCTAAAATATACTAGTGATAATTTAAAATTTAAAAATTGTTTGAAATCATCACAAATAAATAAATATTTAAATAAAAACGTTGATTCTCTGATAATCATGTCACATAAAATAATGCAAATAAAGTATATATAAAAATAAAAACTTTAATTCTCTGGTAATCGTGTCACATAAAATAATGCAAACAAAATATATATTAAAACACTACAAAACTTTTAAAAAGTTCTGTCTCTGATTCGTTTATCATTGCTCAAGTTGGATTAAATTATTCCAAAGCATGGGTGATTTTACGATATAAATTACGGATTCACATGAATACAATAAATTTTATTGAAAAATGATAGTCTACTACATATTTTATTTATTGGAAAAGGGTCAAAATTATCCCTAAACTATGCGAAATAAACCATTTATATCCTCGGTTACATTTTAGGATAAAAAATGCTCCTGTCGTTACCTTAAGAGACCACAAATACTCGTAAGACTTAACATAAGTGATTTGGCAAGCCACATGGCACTAATTTTGCCACATAGGCTTGCCAACTAGGATACCCACTAAATACTTTGACCCAATTAATAATTTAACCCTAACCCATTTTTGCTAGACCCAACCCACTAAATTTAAGAGGGAAACATCATCTTTTTCGCCTCATTCCATTTTCACTATTCAATTCACCTTTTGTTATTTTGTTAAAGGAAGAAAACTTGAAGCATAGTGTGGATGACATGATGAAATTTAGTCATTTGTTCTTATTTACATTTGTGGTATGAAGATCTTATGCTAAAATAGTAGTCTCTATCGTGACCAAAGAATATTTACATTTAATTATGTTGCTTCCTCTTGTTGTTGGACATAACTAACTGGATTCAACAATTATATTGTAGATACAAAATCTGAAATAGATATGCAAAACACGAAATATATGCCCTTGAGGCAGAAGAGGCAGGTCATGTGATATATGCAGCATCGCGATTACTTACAAGACTGCTAGATCCTGGAGTTTGAGCAATTCTGTCATAAAGTAAATGCATCTCATTTCACAAAATTACTGTGGAAGGTTCTGATATCTCACATCCCTCTACACCACATAGACTGGGTTGCTGCCTGTCTTGTGAAGCTCAGCTATCTCTCTGCCTGTGTCTCTGGTTCTGAATAGTGAAAATGGAATTAGGTGAAAAATATGATGTTTCCCTCCTAAATTTAGTGGGTGGGTCTAGCAAAAATGGGTTAGGGTTAAATTATTAATTGGGTCAAAATTTTTAGTGGGTCATCCTAGTTGGCAAGCCTATGTGACGGAATTAGTGCCATGTGGCTTGCCAAATCACCTCTGTTAAGTCTTAAGGGCAATTGTGGTCTCTTAGGATAATAGCGGGACAATTTTGATCCTAAAATGTAACGAAGGGAAAGTGGTTTGTTTCGCATAGTTCAAGGGCAATTTTGACCCTTTTCCGTTTATTTATTAATAAAACAAAAAGGAATTTTGTTACATATTTATGTCATTAATTTCCTTTCATAAGATTTTCTTTAAAAAAAAAAAAACATAAAGTCGCCACTGAAGTTGTCCCAAAATTTCAAAAAAAATCTTAACTTTGCAATCGTCCTACTATCCTACTAAATAATTTTGAACTGATATTATTATATCAGTTTTCAATCAGCCCCAGATTTTAAGAATCAAGTGTTATCACACACCAATCATTACATGACACGTGTTAATTTAATGATTTTTTTTTCATTTTAAGTTTTTTTTTAATCTTTTTTTCTTCATCTCTCTCTCTCTCTCTCTCTCTCTCTCTCTTACTTTTTGACTTATTTTAATTTTGATTCATCTTAATTTCCACTTCATTCCCCCTCCCCCCCTCCCTTTCAAGCTGATCCATCCCTCAATTTTCTTTCTTTTTTTTCACCTCCCACCCTCACCCCACCCTCCATGTCAAGTTGAACCCCTCTCCCATTTTTTTTTTTATCTTTTCCTTTTCTTCTTCTTCTTAAATCAAATTCCTTTCTTTAAGTGATTTTTTTATATTAAAAAAAAATCATACTATTTTCTAGATTTTATTTAATTATTGATAACAAAACTAATTATTTTTCTAAGAAAATTTAAAATTTTGCAATTATTCTTTTTCATATAACTTCAAAATTATAAATGATAATTTAAAAAAAAATCAATGAATTCCCCGAAAATTGAAAGAACTTGATTGAAATCGGATAAAAAAACTATATGATACCTTCTAATCATCTTGAAATCTAATGGGTTTATCAAATAATTCGAAATGTAAGAAAATATTTAGATAATATTTTAAAATTAAAGAGAGTAAAACTAATAGTAGAAAAAAAAAAGGAAGGTGAAGTTGTGGTAAAAATGGTGATATTGAAAGTGAGAAGCTTCAATGGAGATGACAATGAATTTTTGAAAAAGAAGGAAGAAAGAAGAAAGAAAGAGAAAAAATAATAAGGAAAAAGAGTTAAAATAATAAGAAAATATATTTTATAATAAAATACTTGTAAAAATAAAATTATATTAGTTATTTTAGGTTGCTTTCTCTATGTCAGGTGGACAAAAAATGATGTAATAATATCAATTCAAGATTGTGTAACGCCCGCATAATTAAGGTGTCTTTTTAAAAATTCGAGACAAGTTGAGGTATCACTTTATGTCTTTTCTCTACAAAAATTCAAATTCTGCGAGTGTCCTCTTTACAAAATTCCACAAAGCCATTAACACCGCTTATGTGGAAAACCCATTAACTTGTTTGACCATGCGATATGATATGATAATATGGTATCATGATATGAAATCATGAGATAAAATTGAAGTTTTGTTTGGACATGCGATATGAAATTTTTGTGTTGTATATTTTCTCATAAACATAAAAATCTCGTTGTAAAACTATTAAAATAGCCCCAATTGTTTATTCAATCTTATCAAATAAATAAAAATTTATAAAATCGCATAATAAATTATTATAAAGCTATTTGTTCTCCACTTAAGTAATTGTTTCATCTAACTTTAATTTGATTAAAAAAATTGAACATAAATTGTAGTGTACTAGTCTTTAATATAATTCTTTCACATAGTACAGATAATTTCCTTACGTTGAGCTTGCATTTCTCGATCATGTGACCGAAAAAAGGAACCAACATTGTTACTTTGAGTCATTTGTTGGTCAATATCATCCGCAACTATATTTTCATGCCCATAGACCATAAATATTTCATCACTTTAACAATCGGTTGATGTGAGTTAAAGTGACTATATGTTGGTGAGAATAATAGATTTTATGTCGGTGAGAATAATAAATTTTAAAAAGTAATGATGTGATTATAAATTTTATTTACATATGAAATAAATAGTTAGTAGATATAAATGTGGGGTTGTTTTAACAAAATATAAACTCGTGAATCAATTTTTGTATTAAAATATCTCAAATCATGATATGAAATTACCATATAATTCCATATCATGGTTTTTGAAAAATATGAAATCACATCTCATGATATGAAATTATGAGATGAAATCAGCATAAAATTGCATGTCTAAATGCTGATTTTATCTCACGATATTATATCATGATATGGTATTGCATGGCTAAACGCCTACTAAATCAAACTCTACTTTGAAAAATGAAAAATGTGTTGCAAAGGCTCCTTTTGAAATTTATTATTATAATATTTATATGATTATAAAATGATAAGCAGTGTTTGCAAAGGATCCTTTTACTTACTAGGGAAAATTGTTTTTGATAAATCCTCATCTAAGAAAAAAATATATAACGACGCAATTTGTGAAAAAAAATAAATCAAAACTAAAGAAGTCTCGATAAAATCCTAAATATAGTAGATATAGCAATAGAAATTAAAGAACAAGAAATAATGCTATAAACTACTAAAACCAAAGGACTTAAAGTAATAAAACACTCAACTACCTACAACCCTTCTTCTCTAATTTATGTCCTCCACATCTTTTGAAGTTAATTCATGTCGTATCCAATCACCTCGATCTCTCCAAAATACTTATTCAACCTCCCTCCCCGTACATCTCATCTCTTCAGATGCCCAAATCATCTTATCGAATATATAATCAAACTTAAATATTTTAATTACTTGATATGAAATACATTTTTAGTAGTGATCAATTCAAATTAAACCGATACAACACAGTGAACCGGGCTGAACCGTTATTTAACAAAGACCTCCAAAGCCGATTTATTTTCCTGATCAATAACGTCAAGAAAAACCGGGTCTACAGTCACGTGACTATCCACGTGCACCCGGAATTTATGGTCCCACCACATCACCTTAGCAAAACCTTCTATATCCACCGTAGCATCCAGCAACATCTCCCTCTTCGCTACATCGGCGACGAATTCCTTACCGTGATGTGCAAGTTGCAGTCCGCTTAACGTCGCCGGAAGACGGAGGACCTGACAGGAACGCGGCGGTTGAGATCCGGCTTTGACACGAGCGGAACCGAGGTGGTCGCCGGAGTAGAAAATCGACATTTCCGTTGAGGAGTAGTTGATTGAAGTAACGTTAGGGTTAGTAACGTGAACTGTGAGGATGAGTTCCGCGTCTACGACGGGGAAATTGAGCTTGAAGGAAGTGAGATCGATGGAGATGAGATGAAAATGGGGATCCCGTGGCTTTGAAGAGAGTGCCACCACCGTTGCTGCGGCAGCGGCGGCGCCAACGAAGGCGGAGGTCCAGCTCCATCTTACTCCTCTTCTACTTCCTTCTTTGCTCATTGGTCTGAAAAGACACTGAATTCTGATTGGGGCAAAAATGGAGGAGAAAACAAAAGTAGTTGAAAATGGACTGGGAAATGTTTATGTCCCTTGCTGTGGTCCTAAATACAGCAGAAAAGTTGGAAATAATGTCAGAAGTTAGGTAATTTTGAATTCCCCCATACTTTCTGCGTGTTTTTAGTGATCGTATTCGGAAGTCTCGAGTTTGAATTATGAAAATGAAAAAATACTATCGAAAGCGCTATCTTCAAATGGACCTTAGAAAGTGCGATAAAGATATAATGGTACGGATACAATTGATTAACTTTTCTTTGTTTTGATACTTGGATCTAGTCCTAGAGTTGTGTATACGGTTTGGTTTAGTTCAATTTTAAACTTTACCAGTTATCGATTTATAAATATGTTAAATTGTTATAGCATCATTAAGATATTTGTTTATCTGTTATTGATTTATCGGTATTGGTCGGTATCAGTTTAAGCATTAAGATTTGACGCAAAAAAAAACATTGAAAATCACTTAGAAATAAAGAGACAAACCAAATGAATCTGCACATGAAATGACATATTACATCTTGCTCAAAAAGTAAACACTATCACATTGTAGAGTAACCATGAGTCTGAGATAATCAGAAATAAAAGTATGAAGCTAAACTCTATGTCAAGGATTTACTATAAATAGAATTAATTGATTTACTATTGGTTATCGGTTAACTTATTAAGAAAAAACCTCAAACCGTTAAAGAATCGATAATCTAATATTAAAAATATTAAAACCGTTATCAAAATCGCTAATTCAATAACTCATTATCTATAAATTAATAACTTTTTTTCGATTCAAACTATCGATTCCGATTCGATTTTAAATAACCCTGTAATTATGCCCACTTGTTGAATGAAAGTTTTTCATTTATTTGACCAAGAAAATAAAATTCATTAACACCTCATAGGATGTTAATAGCTACGTATAGACACTCTTGTTATGTTATAGTTACATTACTTCCCCAAGTAGTGTGAGAGATTTAGAGTCCGTTTGGATTGACTTAAAAAAATATTCCTTTTAAGTAAAAAATGAAAAGTCAAACTTAAATGACTTTTAAGTCAAAAAATAAAAAGTAGGGGAACTACTTTTGATTTTTGACTTATTTTAAATCATTTTAGACTTATTTTAAGTTATTCTTAATCTTGTCAAACACTTCCTAACTTATTTTAAGTTATTTTTATACTTGTCCAACACTTCTAGAAGTCGAAAACTGACTTAAAAATAAGTTTGACCAACTTTTAAGTCAATCCAAACACCCTCTTAGTAGGTCGGACATTTCAAATTGAATATAAGAAATTACTATAAAAGAAAAATTTATTTAAATATCAAAATCCGAAATACAACATAAATTAGATAGAAGAGAGCATATTATAGATCACAATTTCTTAAAAAGGTGCTTGCCGTGACTATTGCAAGTGTTGTATGACTATTGGATGTATCCCTCTATATATATATATTTATGACATTTATATAAGATCGTCGTACTTCAACTAAAAAGTGGGAAGGAAGACATCGGTTTTACACTTTCCATTTTGAAGTAATGGGCAGCTAATGAAGCGAGTCAATTTTGTGTCAAATGAAAAATGCACCTACTTAAAAAGTAGTTGATAGTTTTTTCGATTGATATAACTTGAGAGATATATGTCAATATTATTTTCCGCTAGTTTGGAAAGAGCTGCCCTTATTTTCAATTCCGAATATGGTACATGATTTGATGGTTGTACTCCTCCTTGTACCAAATGGTTAGTCAAATTTATGCTTATACCATTTAACACACACAAAAAAAAATTGATGTATCTTTTCGAGAAAATAATTAAATGCCCCTTTAACCTATTATCGAATTTTCAACTATACACTTATGTTTCACGAAAGTCCTCTCACATCCCTAGACTATTTTAAAACGGAATAATTACACCTTTAGATGCTGACATAGAGTGTCCTCACTCTCTTGGAGGCATGTGGAAGTCAGAAGAATTGGTAAATAATATTATAATAATGTTTTAATCTAACTTTTTGTTAAATATAGGAGTATGTTTTTTTACTTTTGTCTTTAAGTTTTTTGTTTCTTTTTTTTTTTTCCCTCTCTTTCTCATTACTCAACATTCATCCAAACCACTATTTCCTCCATCTTGAACCACCATCACTACACTAAACCATATTTTTTTTAATCCATTTTCTAATATCTTTTTTACAATTTGCTTCACTAGTTTCTACAACTAGCGCTGCAAATCATCATTAAAATCATCAAATAATCTTAAAATTATTACTTATATTGTTGGAAAAATCTAATTTTCCTTAATTATCTCACTATTCCAAAAAAAAAAAATCATAGAGTAAAGACCAAAAAAAAAAAAAAAAAAAAACAGAAGAAGAAAGATAGGAGAAACAAAACCAAAAAAATAAATAGAATTATTAAACACCTTCCATCATAAAAATTCATTCTATGATTGATTTTTTTTTTAATTAATGGAGAATTCCAGTTAATTAAAACAATTATGACTATAAAATAGATTTTTTCGATCATGAATTTTATAAACTAAACTAAACATGAGTTTTGGGTATATGATCTGGGTCATCATCCAAATATTTTTCATTTTTATCAATCTAAAGTTAGTTCAAAATTTCAACACCGTTAATCTACTTTCTCATCGATTTTGGATCAGTAACATACATTAACCATCATATCCTATCTTCAATCTCTATTGTTGTTTGGTGAAGATCAAGAATTTAACCATCGACAATCCGTAAATAAAATATTACAAATTTGGTGTCATGGATACAAAAAAATAACATAATAAAAAAAAAATTTCAAAAAAAGAAAAGAGTTGAGTAATCAAGCTTGTCAAGGTGCCTGAAGAATGATATAAAGTGGTGAAAAAATGATAATAAAAATAGCTTCATTTTTTTTTTCCGTGGGTGAGTGATTTGGAAGAAGGGAATGAAAACAAAAGAGAGAAGAAGAAGAAGGGAGAGGAATAAAAATAATATACATATTTTTGTAATTAATGAAAAAAGGGATAAAGAGAAAAAATATATATAAAAAATAAAAAATAACAGCTGGAGCGAGTGTGCATCACTACATGTTGAGAATGTGGTTGTCGAATTTTAGGGTGGTATATATTTTGCTTTTAAAAAGTTCGGGTGGATAATAGAACCCCCACAAAATATAAGTGTGTAGTTGAGAATTCGATAATAATTAGGGAGGCATTTGTCTATTTTCTCTATCTTTTCTGCTGCTTGAAAGTATTGAGTAGTTGTGAGTGATGGCCCAATACAACATCCATGATTTACCCATCCATGCTTCCACAACCAATCATATGGACTACTAGCTTTCAAATTTGGCCAAATAATGTGAAAAAGATTCAAGTTTGGGTTGAATTTCATCTCTGCAAAACATAAAAAAATTACAATTAGTTTGAGTTGTTATTTATCGAATCAATTCACTGAGAAAAAAAAAATATGATAGGAAACAATTTTCACTGAAATAGCGAAGAATCTTTACTGTTTTTTTCTTTTCTCTTCTCACTGATTTATCAAAATATTTATTAGAATAACTATTGAACATTTTACGTCAAACCAATTCACTGAAAAAAATACATGATAGAAAACAATTTTCACTGAAATAGTGAAAAGTTTTCAAATATTTTCGTGTGAAACAAATACTGTTTTTCTTTCTTTTCTCACTGATTTAGTCAAAATATCTATTAGAATGCGTACTGAGCATTTTTCAGTCAAATTTCAATGAATAGGGTTGGGAAATTAAAGGAATAAGCGAGTGAGGAAGAGTCTGCAACAAAATCAATGAATACACAAATAAGTCTGGTAAGCCTATCGAGGGCAAGAAGACTATAACATAGGGGATTGTGAGTCTGTGACTGTTATATTTTTTTACATAAATACCAAAATTCCTCCATTACGGATGGACTGATTTAAAGAGCGAAAACTTGATTGATATCAGTGAAATGTTTTTCATCTTTTTTACTCTTATTAAGTTCACAATATACAAAGCAGTCATTTAATTTAATTATCTTTCCGATATTTATGATTTTAAAATCAACTAAAAGATTGATTAATAAATCTTTCCTTATTTAAATGATGTATGAAGTGTTCATATTTAGGAATACTTCAAACTCAACAAAAATTTATCTTACATAAACTTAATTTTATTTAACACTTTGACACACTTACCACTTCATTTACATTTTTTTCTTCCTTGATAATATCAATGCATTTGCAAGGTATGCTATGTCCATTACCATATGCTGGCCAAAGGCCATGGATAGAAATTTTTTGTGAAACACCTCTTTTACAATTTGATATTTGACAAAATGAAGGAGACCATTGTAACACATATTGCATAATTTGATATTGTTGACTCATAGCTTTGAAGCAAAACATAGTTAAAACTAATATGAAGATAAAATTATGGTGTAGGTATTCCATGCTAATTATTTCTTAGACTATTTGACAAAAATATTTTTAGTTATATATAAACTATTGAGAGTGGCATTATACATGGCACTTGGATGCACATGGGAGCCTATTGTCACGGACCTAGAGTCTCACTAAAGCTCCGTGAATAGTGAAGTGGCGGGACATGACACTATGGCTAGTTAGTTAGTTGGGTGGGCATGATATTTGGTACGGTGATTTTGGTTATCAACATCTAAAAGTATTATATTATTACCATATCAAATTAGCTCGTTATGGTTCAATACTTTTAATTTCGACATTTTACGGTATATATAGTTGTCGATAATTATAATTTGTTTGACTTCAACTTACCTATATTCATATAATAAAAAATTATAACTTTTTTTTTAAAAAAAATATCTCAATCATATTAGATTAACAACTTTATTTGTTAAATAATGCACAAAAAGAATATTTCGTTATGGTATTCGGTGGGGAAATCAAACCCTCGTTAACACAGATGAAAATTCAACCATCTAAATAGTTGAGCTATTAAAAATTCCATCCTTATCCATGTTTTACTCAACGATTGCCAAGATATTTTAGCTACGTTTTTGTATTTAGAACCATTGGGTGATATTATTTTATTTTAAAAAAATTGTATTAATTTCTTTTTATCCATTCTTCCATTCAAATACAATGACCAAAGTTTAATTATATTTCCTATGACAACCAACAATAACTAAGCATCAGTCTCAAACAAATAGAGTGACAATCATTTTTTCTAAAATTAGTGTATTAGGTATATAGTCTCTGTCAATTACTTACTAATATTAGAAGAAATACTATTCTAATGTACATATAAGAAACATTTTTCACTCTGAATACTATAAATGCTTTCATTACTAAAATTCTATTAAATGTATACATATGGTTGGAATACTGACCCCCAGATTTGCCTAAGGAACATGTATATTCTATCTGTTCCTTGGCAGATTACAGCAGTTACGTTATGTAAATCAAATAAAGTAATGACACAATATTTTATCATGGAAAATCCCGGCTCATAAAGGGTAAAAACCACGACATACATCTCTGTAGTATTTATCTCTACTTCATTAAATTCTGAGCTTCAACAAAAGATTACGAACCTATGCAACCTAAGGAATTATAAACTCTAATTCCTAGACACCAACAACCAACTAGATCGTCGACCCACTTCAAGTTATGAATTCGGATTACAACTCTTGCAATCCTAGGAACTTACTCTAATTCCTAAACTTCAACACAAACCCCCCAAGGTTTATGTTCCCAATTCTTTAAGTCTCCCCAACTTGAAGACTCTATTCCTACTCCAGTTTATACTTCACTGGATCTAGAAAGAATTAAAGATACAACTCGATAAAAACTCAATACAAGCAAACTTGACTTAAGAACTATAAAACATAAGCCTATGAATCAGTTCTTCAATTCTTATTTCCTTGCGTTGGCTACACTTCATAATCAGAAATTACTCAAATATGAACTCCCTCTATTTGATTGTATTCTGCTTGTAACTCTTTGTTTAAGTGCGCAATTTTCTCCGACGAAAATATTGCCCTATTTATAGATTTGAACTCCTCACAATCTCCTTCTTCAAGTTGAACTCAACTATCTTCTTTGTTCTCCTTATTTGACTTGAACTTGATTTCCTCATCTGATCATGCTTCTTACTTCATTCCAGATTTGAAACCACATTCACGTTATTATACTTCTTTCTTTGCTTATGCTTCCTACTTCATAAGGATTTATTTATGAAAGGAAACCTTTTAGCACTGATTTCTTGTCGAAAAAGCAACTCTTTCACCGCTTTATAGCTTCTAATTCACGTGGTTGACGTTCTCCTTATCCCAGTCGGATTCGATCTGAAAGGAACATGTCGGCGCAACCGGTTCCTTTCATCTGTTCCTCTATCTGTCAATTATCAAAATCTTTCTCGATCTAACACAAATGACTTAAGAAGAAGAAAAAATACATATATAATCACTTTGGCATTTTTTCTCATAATGATAATTCAATGCAAATAGTAAAAAGGGTGACCACACTGATATTGGAGTAAAAGATTGCAAAACACATTTAACAAAGCAAAGGGACAATTACATGTCCTTTTAAAACTTTTTGACTCTCATATTAATTATCAAGTTTTAATTGCAAACTAATCAATGCTTAAAAGATAGAGATAATATCAAAACATATCTTAAATATCATTTAATTTTTGGGAGTTTCATAACTGGTGTTTGGATTTTTTACCTGAAATATCACTAGTTGTTTATCAAACACAATTTAAAGATGACTAGATCAAGTGTTTGAATGAAATCGTCAAAAACTGGTAACAACTTAATTTGCCTATAAAATTCCGTCCACAATAATATGCATCAACTAACTCATTAGTTTCAATGTTGTGTTGTGATAAATACTCCCTCCGTTTCTTTTTTGTTGTCATGATTTTCCCTTTTACACTCTGTTTGGATCATTGTAACAATGGGAACACACCAAATCGATTGTTCCATTAAATGAGGGTTTTCATTGTTACGGAACAACAAAATTTAACAATATAAAACAATACATTTTAAGTAACAATAAAAACAAACATTGTATGTATGGAAAAATACAATACAATACAACGGGTAACAATGATCCAAACAGAGTGTTAGAGTCAAACGATAAGAACTTTGATTAACATTTTAGAATGCATTTTGTTCATCATATTGATATGCAAAAAAAATGCAATTTATAGATCTTTTTGTATGGTTTTTGAATATCTAAATTTTTAGTTTAAAATAACGAATTAATGTACTCTAATTTAACTTTGTAAACTAGTCAAACTGATTTTTGAAAAGCGCAACATGACAACTAAAAATGACAAATTGATAATAGTTCAAATAGAAAACATAAATACTTGAGATAGAA
Organism: Solanum pinnatisectum; assembly: GCA_035578085.1. Taxonomy (NCBI): domain Eukaryota; kingdom Viridiplantae; phylum Streptophyta; class Magnoliopsida; order Solanales; family Solanaceae; genus Solanum; species Solanum pinnatisectum. The sequence goes on from CM069086.1 coordinate 36,217,314, forward strand.
AACTCGCAAAAAGAAAATAATATTTTAGATATGTTTCTGACTATTATCTCTAAGAAATATAATATATATAATTACAAAATAATATTAACAAATATGCTACAAATGATGAAAACTAAAGTAGAAAAACAAATGCAATTGAGGGTAATTCCGTCATTTGGTTGGTGATGGCTTCTATTAACATTATTATTGTGATGGTTCATAGCTCCTGCTGCATACACTGGAATTACACCTGCAGTAGTACTGTAAGGTGACCTTGTTGATCCCCCGCCGCGCGATGCTCGTCCTCCGAACGAGCTGCCGTGGGCACTAGCGTGCCCACTAGCCGCGCCACCTCCACGTTTCACAATTTCATCATCCACATGCACTAAAAAAAATAGAACTTTTACTAATCTGTCGTTAAATAGACCAGTGGACATATTAAAAATATTTTTCGTTCGTAGCAAAATAGTAAAAATTACCTCGAGGAAGGAGAAATCGAGAAGATAAGGAGAAAGCATGAAGAAGATGGATGTGAAGGAGGAAAATAACAATTATTAATGTCAATCTCATTGTTGTACGAGATTTATATTGATGTATTTACTTAATTCGTCAGGACTGATAGATCTCGAACTTGCAACTTTCGTCTTGATAGGGTGGTATCATGACCAATTGAAATATGGAATCGATTTCTAAGGTCCTTCTTTAATACTAAGTAAATAATATATTCATATATACATAAAAATCAGTTTTTTTTTTTTTTACTTTTTCAGCTTTAATATAAGGGTATACTTGATAGTAAAGAAAATTAAATGCTTACTTTACTTTACTAACGTGAATTGTTTCCTTTTTGTAACATATTTTGTTGTATTGATGGGGACAAATAACTAACTGAATTATTTTTATTTATTTGTAAATACAAGTCGGTTAATTATTTTCCAATTCTTTTTTTTTTTAAAAAGAAAATTACATAAATCTCATAGTGTTAAGCGCTAACCGCGTCATGTCTCTATTCTTTTCCAAATTTGTAACACCCCATAATTTTTTTTCGAACTGAGACTCTAACCATCCTTCATTATGAGTAGGATTTTACCGAAGAAATTAAAAATTTCTTGAGTATTAAGGTCACTAGATGTAGCACCTCGAGTTTCAAGAAGAACTAAAGAGAGTTCATTCAAGTCATTCCTAAGTTCCTTTAAGTTTTAGGTCAATTTCAAATGAGTTAGGTGGGCTACAAGGTATCCAATGAAAGATCTTTGAATTATCTTTCCAACGCCGCCGAGTTTGCTAAGTTTCGAGTTCGGATGAGTGAGATATGCCCTTTTGAAGTTAAGTTGTCCAGTTAAGGAAAGTTACCCGAAAATAGTTAGGGGTATTTTGGTCTTTTCCTTACCAAATCAGATTTAGTTCGTTTTTAGTAAGGTGTTAAGGGTCTAATCCTATTAGGTTTAGTTTTATAATCCTAAAATACGCCTAGGGTTTTAGTTGAGAGTTCAAGAAGAGAAAAGAAGATTCAAGAGGAGAAAAAGTTCAAAGTTTCAAGCGTTCGTTTAAGAAATTCAAGATTTCGCCAAGAACCTACTTCTTTGAGGTATGTAAGCTTCCATAGTGTTGGGTTCGTTCACCCACATGCCAATCATGATTTATTCAGCGTAATTTTGTTCTTGAAATTTAAGTATTTAAGTTCTTGATGAGTTCTTGATAAGTGTTCTTGAAGTTTCCTTATCGATTAAGTTTTGATGTAAGATTCTACTTTGGTCAAATTCAAACGACCATATCTCTTAGAATATAAAGGGTTACGTGAGCCATAAACTATTAAATTAAAGGTATTTGAATCTACTTTCCAACACCACCAATTTCACGTCAATCCAATTTCTAAGTAAAAAGTTATGACTTTTTTAGTAACCTATACAGTGTTGTTACGAATTTAGCAGATGGGAAAACATTAAAAAGGGTTGTTTTTATTTTTTTTACCTCCAAGAAAACCCTAAACGAATTTCTTGACTAATAAAAGGCTAAAAAAAGAAAAAAGTCAGATTTTCATCTTTTAATCTATCATTCTCTTCTCTCTTAAACCCTAGGGCAAAACACTAAGGAAAAATAAATGTAGAAAACTCCATTCAAGATTTTGTCAATCTTTTTCAAGATCCTTCTTTAAGGTAACTCTTTCTCCAAGAAATCCATTCTTTTTAACTCAAATTCCTCCATACAATTATGAATCACTAATGAAAATCATAAATCTTGGCCTGATTGTTTACCTTCAAGCTAGGATTTCAAGGCTTCTAATCAAGTTCTTCTTCAAGATTATTCAAGATTGTTCAAGAACCTTGTTTTTTTCAAGTATGTAAGGCTATCATAGTGTTGGACTAGTTCGTCCTCACGCCTACATTTTCTTTCAAATTAGTAAAAGAGAAATCTAGGATTCTACCCCTAGATTTGAGTATTCTTGAGATAAGTTGATTTGAGTTCTTGAGTTCATGGTTCTTTTAAAAATACTATTCCTAATTATTGAGTTTTAAACTGAGCTTTGAGGAAGTAAGTATGAGAATGAGAAGAGTCGTATACCTGAGTTACATATTGTTATTTAGACCCTTGAGTCGAGTCGTTTATGCTCATAAATTCTGCATGAACTCCATCAATTGAGTATCTTCGAAAGGAATAGCATCTTTGAGTTCTAAGTCTTTGAGCATTGAGTTCCTAATCCTTTTGAGATTATATTCCTACTGATGGGACTACTACATGTTACATATGAAGCCCTTGAGTTGAGTTGTTCATGCCCATAATTCTGCATGAACCCTATGAGTCGAGCAGTCTAGAGATGAGTAGTATCATTGAGTTTTGAGTTCTGAGTACTAAGGTTCTTTATTTCTATTAAGATCCCTAAGTTGAGTCGTTCATGTCCATAATTCCGCATGAACCCTATGATTTGAGTTATAAATTTTAAAAAGCTTTTTAAAGCCAACACTTGAGTTCTTAAACTGAGTTTTGAGAAAGTAAAGATGAGTTTTGAGAAAAAAGTTTTCTAAAATATGATTAGTATGACAATCGAGTATGCCATCAATGTATGAGCAGTATGATATCTTGATATACCATCAATGTTTATGCAGTATGACTTCGCGAGTCATCAATGATCATATTATAATATGATTTTGAAATGTTTTTGAGAAAGAGCAGAGTTGAGTTTATTTTCTTTAAAATGATATATATATATATATATATATATATATGAAAACTAAGTAGTCCAAAGAGTAAATGTTTTCACATTTAAGATGAGAGGAAACTGAGATTTCCAAAAGAGTTTTGAGCGTATCATCTCTTTTAAGAGAAAGATTTTTGAGTAATTATCTCAAACCACAGAAAGAGTTATGTTTTTAAACATATGAGTTAGTATATTTTGGGAGTAGTATTGAGCACCGATATGTGGGAGAGTTGAGATAACTCATAGCCCCCATAAATCATGTGGCCAACGGGGGTAGAAAGGGTCATACTTTTTAGATGATTCCTTAATGCTTTTTAGCATAGACTAGTGGATCCACTTAGTGAGTAGGTCTTATACCCTAGCAAAGTATAGGACAGTTCTGGCAGCGTGGGCAAGACGTTGTATCATCACATAGCCCATAGTGATGGTTGTCGGTTAGAGAAACTCCCACAGAGATATTTGTATTTTTATATACACAGAGTTTACTTGTATTTTCATATACAAACATAGTTTATATTGTATCCTTGCATACAAATTGAGTATATTGTATTCTTAAATATATTGAGTTGCTTTCTACTATTTTAAAAGCTTTCCATATATTGCATCTCATATTGTTGCTTTATATTGAGTTGAGTATCTAGAGTTTGAGTACCAAGAGTCGAGTGTCTTATTATTGAGTTGAGACTTATTTCACTGAGTTGAATATCTTATTATTGAGTTAGTCTTATTTCAATAAGTTGAATATTTTATCTTTGAATTGAGTATCTTATTCTTGAGTTGAGTTAGTTGAGATGAGGTAAGTATGTTTTCTTTTTTATCAAGTTCAAGCCTATGTTTATGCTTTAGAATTCCCCTTACATGCTCGTACATTCCACGTACTGAGCCATTTGGCCTGCATCGTTTCAAGATGCAAATATAGGTATTCAGGGTGATTCACAGGAGCTTCGTTGATACCACATGGAGTTTGAGTTATCTATGGTGAGCCTCTTTGCTTTCGGAGGGCTCCACTTGTACTTGCGGTTATATGAGTTGTTAGGATGTCGTGGGTCTTGTTCGGACTTCCATCTTTGTCATTTAAAGGCTTCATAGATAGAAAGTAGAGTTTGAGAAGTCTGTTTCATTTATCTTATTAAATGTTTTAAAGACTTGAGTTGCCTATTATTGGCTAGTTGAATATTTTATTTATATTCAGAGTAAATCATTTGAGTTAAAGCTTTGTATTTGAGTTTCATGAATTATATTCAGTCTTTAAGCTTTTGTATGCTTGAGTTAGTCTTCCGCTTGTAGTCAGCCAGGATGAATGTTCGCTTGGGAACCAACAATGGTTCTCGAGTGCCGGCCACGTCCAGGGTGTAGACTCGGGTCGTGACAAAATTACAAATATCACTTCTTAAAATTATAGAATCTCAGATACATCACGAAACCTGCAAATACATAGCTCACAGATTGCGAATAATACATTACTTAATAGAAGAGATGTATCCGAGAGAAGATAAAGATGTATCAGAGAGGTGAGACATGCATCCAAGAGGGGATATGATGTATCTGAGAGGGGAGGGATGTATCCGAGAGGGTACCGGGATGTATCTACGAGAGGACAAGGATGTATCCGACCAAGAGGGGATTTTTGTAATTTTTTAAATGGTTGAAAATTTTAGAGATTATGGTAAAATAAGATGTGTACTTATGTAATTTTTTCTAAAAAGAATAATAATTTCAGTCTTTGGTCACAACAAAAGTTATAATTTAATGGGGAAAATGTCTTATATATTCCTCAACTTTGCAATTTAGAGTTGATGTATACGGCCGGACAGTTACAAAAGTGGCTCACAATTAATTATTTATTACATTGCAAATTGAAAAAAAAGAATGGAGTGAAAAATTACTCTTAAGCTATGTGGCTCGGACTCTCTAAAAATATTGTCACGCCTCAACGCTCGTGTAGGATCATAGAAAAACGCACTACTTTTAACATTTTTGAATAGTCCAAGCAATGTAATCTTCAGGCTAGACCTGCCTTAATTTTCTGAATGGTAATGATATCAGTCTTGAAAGATTTAGCCAAAATGTTATCAGGAATGCTTGTATTGAACACAGAGTTAGGAATAGAAACAGTGCCTGCATTTGCACTTCCAAAGGCAGATATACCCCAAGCACAATTTTCAGCATCAGCATTGTATTGGTAGTGTACTAGTCCTTTAGGGAACACGAAAACGTCTCCTGTTTGCAATGTTTGAGTGAAAATCTTGTTCGTGGTATCGATGAATCCTACTTCCAATGTACCTGACATGAGGAAAAGTAGCTCAGCAGAACGTGGATGAGTGTGGACAGGGTTGACAGAGCCTGCAGGGTACTGTAGGATTGCATAGGAAACGCTTTGTCCGTTCAGGGCTGGAAATTCAGTCATGCCTGCCTTTGTCACCTTGAATTTTTCGGGTGGTGGAGCTCCGATGAGCCCCCTTAGGCCTGAGAAGGTGAAGTAAGAAGCGTCAACTGATGGAACCTCGAGTGGCATCACAAAGTCTGTTAGGATGTCAGGGTCACCAGCTGATGCCATTTGGAAAATGACTAGTGATGTTGCTAGAGCTAACAGAACTATGCAACTTGAAGTTTTTGATTCCATTTTTTTTCTCTGTTTTGGTTTATGAGTTTGAATGATTACTTGAAGGACTAAAGATTTTATAGCTATACAAGGGACATATCAAACAAGAATCGAGATTGAAGTCTCCGATGAATTGCCAAAAGCTGAAGGAATTGTGAATATAGGAAACTGTTCCAGAAGTTTATTGTGTCAATTGAAGAAACAACACAATTATTCACCCCTTTCCAGTTCTGTCTTTCGATACGGACAAGAGAAAACAGCTAATTTTTTTCCTTTAAAAATTGTTTATGTTTTCGACTTTAAGCACTTTGTTTATATAACAAGGTCAAAGAGTTCATAAAGATATTGTCTTGAAGTATATCACTGATGAAACCTAAGGCATATTGAGACGATTTTCGAATTATATAATCTTTAAATGTGGTTTCCAGGTAGTTTCTGCAGCTAGAAAAACAAAAAATAAGAACATGTCAAAAGCTTGGTAAACATCAATTACCAACCTGGCTTATCCTTCAGCCACTTTGTTCCGCCTAGGGGCAGAGCTAGAGGGGTAAAAGGGGTTCATTTGAATCCTGCCTCTGCCACTGGTTCCGTCTTTGTTCTTCTATAAATTTATGGTTAAAAAAAACTGATCAGCATTATCTTACAACTAATCTATATTCATTTACCTGTATCATTAGCCTCCTAGGAAGAGCAAAAAATGGTCTCATTTCTCTTGAAAAGTGTCCTTGTTGTTGTAGCCGTCTTTTCCATTTCTTCGATGGCTCAAGCTAGTGATCCGGATATCTTGTCTGACTTCATTGTTCCTGTAGGAAGCGCCATAGATGGGAACTTATTTACCTTCAATGGTACGCGTGCTATTTTTGGCAGTGTCATTGAAAAGTTCTCAGTGACAAAAGTTGGCAAGGCAGAGTTTCCAGTTTTGGATGGCCAGAGTGTTTCGTTGGCAGTGCTTCAGTTCCCTAGAGGAAGTGTAAACCCACCCCACACACACCCTCGTGCAGCTGAACTGCTATTCGTCGTTGAAGGTAGTCTCGAGGTTGGATTTGTGGACACCACTAACAAGCTATACACTCAGACTCTCCAAGTTGGTGACTTGTTTGTGTTCCCTAAAGGGCTACTGCATTATCAGTACAATTCTAATTCGAATGAATTAGCTACAGCCGTGTCTGGTTTTGGCAGCGCGAATGCTGGAACTGTTTCATTTCCTACAACATTGTTTGCTACTGGAATCGATGATCAAATTCTCGCTAAGTCCTTCAAGTCTGATATTGCCACAATTCAGAAGATCAAGGCTGGTCTTTCACCTTAGTCAATTTTTTCTGTATTTTCAACACTAAAATTTTGTTTCTTGAGGTGTCGACATTAGCACCGCGATCTGCATCATAAAATGCAGTACTACTACTTCTGTTTAGTGCTTGACAGACTGTATTTTTTTGTTTTAAGATTTTGACACAATAAATTGTTCTATACTTGACATTGATTAGTCTTTAACAACTCTCAGAAATGCAAGCAGTCATGAACAAACGTGTCGATTAATCTTTTAGCCACGAGCGTTGCATTCTGAGATGTACAGTCTCATGTCCTGTTGTTGATTTTCAAACATATCAAACACCAAATGACTAGAAACCAAATAGAAGTTACTATTTGGAATCAATAAGAAGCTTCATATCTGCAGCCTAAGATGAAAGACTAGCCTTGATCTTCTGAATGGTAGCAAACAGTGGCGGAACCAGAATTTTCACTAAGGGGATTCAATATATAAAGATGCAAACACATTAAAAAGCCAACAGGATTCAATATCTACTTTATATACATAAAAAGTAATTTTCCGGCAATGTAAGTTCAAATGTTTGTGTAAATGTTTGTTGGTCTATTGTCATAATTCGGCTTGTTAGTAAGTCTGAGTCAGTGACAACGCTCGTTTTAAGGCTTCACCTCATGTCTCAAATTGATATTTACGTTGTATTATTTTTAGACGGAGCGAGCCTATTATATGAGCAATGTACTGTTTGTTAGAAAAATATTATTGAATGTCCATAACTGTTATTGATCATGAGTAGAAAATGTTATCCTTCATTAGAGGAAACTGTGGACTAATAAAATATGCAAATCGCAGTACTGTCTTGTAAGTACATGTCAAGACACACAAATTTAGTAGTGAAAATACAGAAAATTGCCTAAGATGAAAGACCAGCCTTGATCTTCTGAATAGTGGCAACATCAGACTTGAAGGACTTAGCGAGAATTTGATCATCGATCCCTGTAGCAAACAATGTTGTAGGAAGTGAAACAGTTCCAGCACTCGCGCTGCCAAAACCAGACACCGCTGTAGCTGATTTATTCCAATCAGAATTGTACTGATAATGCACTAGTCCTTTAGGGAACACAAACAAGTCACCAACTTGGAGAGTCTGAGTGTATAGCTTGTTAGTGGTGTCCACAAATCCAACCTCGAGACTACCTTGAACGACAAATAACAGTTCAGCTGCACGAGGGTGTGTGTGGGGCGGGTTGACACCTCCTCCGGGGAACTGAAGCACTGCCAACGAAACACTCTGGCCATCCAAAGCTGGAAACTCTGCCTTGCTCACTTTTGTCACTGTGAACTTTTCAATGATGCTGCCAAAAATATCACGTGTACCAGTGAAGGTAAAGAAGTTCCCATCTATGGTGCTTTCTGCAGGAACATTGAAGTCAGACAAGATATCCGGATCACTAGCTTGAACCATCGAAGAAATGAAAAAGACGGCTAGAACAACAAGGAAACTTTTCAAGAGGAATGAGGCCATTTTTCGTTGTTACAGGTAAAATGAATATAAATAAGTTGTAAAATGATGATTATTAGTTCTGTCACACCACAAATTTATAAAAAGACCAAAACCAGAACCAAATTTTGCTAAAGGATAAGCCAGTTGGTAATAGATGTTAACTAAGCTTGACACATTATACTTATTTGTTTTTGATAGCAGAAACTACGTGGAAATCACATTATAAGATTTCATAATTCGAAAAATCGTCTCAATATTCCTTAGGTTTCATCAGTTATATGCTTCAAGATAATACTTTTATAGACTCTTTGATCTTGTAATATAAGCCAAGTGCATAAAGTCGAAAACATAACAATTTTTAAAGGAAAAAAGCTAACAGTTTTCTCTTGTCCATATTGAAAGCCAGAACTGGAAAGGGGTGAGTAATTTGTGTTGTTTCTTCAGTTGACACAATTAACTTCTGGAGCAGTTTCCTATATTCACAATTCCTTTTTGTTTTTGCAATTCATCGGAGACTTCAATCTTGATTCTTGTTTGATATGTCCCTTGTATAGCTATAAAATCTTTAGTCCTTCAAGAAATCATTCAAACAAATAAACGAAAACAGGAGAAAAAATGGAATCAAAAACTTCAAGTTGCATAGTTCTGTTAGCTCTAGCAACATCACTAGTCATTTTCCAAATGGCATCAGCTGGTGACCCTGACATCCTAACAGACTTTGTGCTGCCACTGGGCGTGCCATCAGTTGACGCTTCCTACTTCACCTTCTCAGGCCTAAGGGGCCTCGTAGGAGCTCCACCACCCGAAAAATTCAAGGTGACAAAGGCAGCAATGACCGAGTTTCCAGCCCTGAACGGACAAAGTGTTTCCTATGCAATCCTACAGTACCCTGCAGGCTCTGTCAACCCTGTCCACACTCATCCACGTTCAGCCGAGCTACTTTTCCTCATGTCAGGCACATTGGAAGTAGGATTCATTGATACCACAAACAAGATTTTCACTCAAACATTGCAAACAGGAGACGTTTTCGTGTTCCCTAAAGGACTAGTACACTACCAATACAATGCTGATGCTGAAAATTGTGCTTGGGGTATATCTGCCTTTGGAAGTGCAAATGCAGGCACTGTTTCTGTTCCTAACTCTGTGTTCAATACAAGCATTCCTGATAACATTTTGGCTAAGTCTTTTAAGACTGATATCATTACTATTCAGAAAATCAAGGCAGGTCTAGCCTGAAGACTATGTTGCTTGGACTATTCAAAAATGTTGTCAGATGCTTTCAGATCCTCTAAAACTAGTGCAACTTTGGATGATCCGACACAGGTGTGACAACATTTTTAGATAGACCGACCAAATAGCTTAAGGATAGTTTTTTTTTTTTTTTTATCTATTTCATTTTCTTGTTTTTCAATTTTCATGCAAAATAATTAATCTTCAGAGAATCTTGAATAAGAAGATTTATGCTTTATATATGGCATGACATCAAAATGCAAAGTATAATGATAATTGACCTTGTATATTTTGAGAAGACTTAAAAAAGTTCTCATTTTTTTTCATTCCTATTCAGTAATAGAGCTAGAAATTTGAAAATACAAAGTAGTAAAAAACAAAAAGAAATCATGGAAATTCAACATATACGAAGATAAAATAATTTGACCTTATATATACGGTATGTAATGAAAGGGGTTTGCATGAACCCCTTCACCCCTGCCTCAACCTCCGGTATTAGTAGTTATAAAAGAATTCCCACACGTGTGATCAGTGGCGGATCCAGGATTTCTGTGGAAGGGGTTCGAAATATAAAGAAGTAAACATGTGAAAATTACAAAGGTGAAAAACTGAGCGAGATGGAAACTAGTAATCTGAATCCAATAAGTTTAACTTGCCTTGTAATGCCGCGTTTAATTTTTTTACTTTTACCTTATTTCATCAAGCTTTTAAAAAAAATATTTCTTGTGCTTTTTTCTCTTTTATATTGCATTGTTCTACTCTATTTTTTGATTTTTTTTTTTAAAATTCAACCACTAAGATATTATAATATATATATTCATAAGATAAATAATTGACATCATCGATTTTTTAGTTCATTTAATTCAATTTACTAGGTTAGTCATTCGTGAAAAAGACAAATGATGAATAAAACAAATAAGTTTAGTTTAGTTTTCATCTTTTTAAAATCGATCTGAAAAAAATAAGAAAGAAATACTATAAAATTAAGGGGGGAAATCAATTAATTAGATTTTATTAAAAGATTATTCACAACTTTTAAATTTCTTCATTTGATTAACTTTAATTTAATTTATTTTATGTAAGTAATATTTTTTGTAAATCAATTTCAAATTTAATAATAATTCACCGTTAGTACATGAAGGAGACTTATGTAGAAATAAAATGAGAAGGATAAATCATCTTGTTACGAAACACTTCATCTACCAAACTTCATTTTAGAATTTCGTGAATTAATTCTATCGAGAAATCATATATTATTATAAGTGGGAAGATCTTAACTTCAAAGTTGGATTACGATTTTACCCCTTCACTAAATTTAAATATTGTTAAAAAAAACTAATTAATAAAATAGTAAATAACAATTATATGGTATTAATCCATTATATTTCAAGATAAAATTAATTTACAAAATTCTAAAATGGAGTTTGGTAGATGAAGTGTTATTATTAAAAAAACCAATTAATAAAATATTAAATAATAATTATATGGTATTAATCCATTATATTTCTCAATAGAATTAATTCACGGAATTCTAAAATGAAATTTGGTAGATGAAGTGTTTCGTAACAACATCCTTAAACATTAAACAACAAAATATCCTTGGAATTACCAGACATCTTAATATGACACACATATTTAGATTTTAGTCAGAAACTTTACATATCCCAACTTTAACCAATCTGATTCTCATAAATATGTATATCATCAATTTTTAAATGACTTTTATAATTCCTGACTTATAATTATACATACCAAAAAGTTGTTTTCAAAATCACTTTATATTAATGCATACACTTTGTTATTCTGATGTATAATTGTTGATGAATGATTATTGGTGGATGTAATTATATTGCTCATGTTAATGCATACACTTAGTTATTCTAATGTATAATTGTTGATGGAAGATTGCCGATGGATGTTATTGTTCATCACATATGCAACAAAAAAGAGGTAAATCTATTTATGCTTTTGTTAGTTATGACGAAGTTCCTCCATTCTTTTAAATTGGAATTGTTTCTCTCTTTAATTTTTGTTATTTAAAAGTTTTAGAATGCATTAGCTATTTACTGTTTTAGTCTACTCTATTTCATCTTATTTTCGAATATTTGTGGGATGAACATAATGTTCATCTGAAGTTGTGTAATTTATTGTGATGCTATAATAATGTAATAGATATTGATAAATTTTTATTTATTCTCTTCAAACATTATATGACATCTTCACAACTAATAACTCATGTGAAATCTACGTATCAAAATGATACAATTTCTTAAAATTATTTGATATGATTGTCAAACTGTTCATTTGATGTTAAGCTTTAATTTGGTGTTACACTCCTTCTCTTTTGATTACTTAATTTTATGAATAACTATTTATACATGTTGTAATTGTATTTAAATCATTTACAAATATTTATACTAAGTAGTGTGAAATGTACACATATTTTCTATTATGAAATTCATTTTTTTTAAATTATATATAAATCTTGTAGTAATTACAAGGGATAAACGTGCAACAAACGTTCCCAAAGACTAGTAAGAAGAATAAAAGACAAAAGTATCTAAAACATGTCTAATAAATTTAAACAAAGATAAATTGAGAATAATAAATAGCATAGAGAGAAAAATAACGATAACAGAAATAATAAAACTTTATATTGAACAAAAAACAATGAGGTATTTCATTGAGTTGGGATTTGACCCCAAAACCAGAGCCCATTCAGTCTTCCAAAAACAATGAAATGGAGTTGGATCTGAGCCCAAAACAAGAGCCCATTCAGCCTTTCAAAGGAAAAAAAACAAAAAAAAACAAATGGGAAAATGTTGCAAGCAGGAATCGAACCCAAAGAATTTTGGTCAAAGCTAAACCCCTTAGTCGCTGAGCCATGGTTCTCTTTGGTTTTGAAGGGGTTCATTTTAATATATATACTCATAAAATCAGAAATAGACCTTATATATACAATGTAATTTTTCGACGAGGGATTCGGGTGACCCCCTGACCTCCACGTGGGTCCGCCCTTGCATGTGATGGGTCGAAGACATAATAATTTTATTGTATTGTATTGTTCCATTATATAACAAAGAAAATTTTCATTTTATGCATGACCGATTTAGTGCAATCGCATCATTATTTTTTTCCTCATCTTGCCCTTAGTTTCTTAAATTAATAATTTTATTTTATCATTTAAATAAAATTTATTGGTCAATTTAGTTGGTAAATATATTTGATAAAAAATAATGAATTTAGTAAATATAAATGGTAAAGTAAAAATTGATTTAAAGTAATAATAAATTCTATGTTAGTGAGAATAATCAATATATATGAGATATAAATGGTTTAAAAAATAAATATATGAATTATAAATTTTATTTACCTATCAAATAAATAGTTAGTAGATATATATGTGGAGTTATTATTACAAAATATAAATTTGTGGGTCAATTTTTGTATTTGAAAAATTCCAAATCATGATTTTCAGAGAATTCGAAATTTCATTCCATGGTATGAAATAATGAGATGAAATCGTATGTCCTGAAATATCATGATTTCATATCGCATGTCCAAACGTCTACTTAATAAAAAGTCGAGAGAATTAAGTGGTGAAAACACTACTAAACTTGATGAGAATTTAGCCATATTTCAATCATGTTGCAAAATCAGAAATATATTTAAGTTTAGTTAGTTAAATTAAAAGAGTATTTTTAAAGCGTTAATAATTCGAGAATAAAATTAATAATTCACGGGATATTTCAATTTAGGAAAGATATGTGTAACAACAAGTGATTGATTTATTCAATAATTCTTACATCACTTTTCCCACTTGAACAAATTGACAAAAGAGAAATCAAACTTTTAATAACAAAACTTCATCAAATTGTCCATTCAAGATTCTTGATTTCTGTTTCTTTCTAATTTTTCTGATTTTCAAAGAACCCAAACTGTGAATTTGTTGTGTGAAAGAGATCGATGATATTACTGCAATCTCCCTCTAAATATCTCCTTCAGATCTTGTACAATCGCGTTCAGAAGTAAGCTTCAATCCATTTCACTTTTTTCAATTTTCCCTCTTTTTAACACTTTTTCCGGTCAATTTGTGGTTTAGGGTAGTCTGAATTTGCATTATTGCTGTTTTTTTTTTTTTGGAGTTGATTGATGTTTGCATAGTTTTAGCTCATTTCTGTGTGTGATTATCTCCTGGAATTAGCATAAACATAAAGTTGCAATCTTTTAGTATTTTAAAAGAAAATTGGGGTTGGAGAAGGGGAAAGGGATTACAAAGTGGGGAATCGAAAGCTAGGTGAAAGTTCTGGTAGCCAGCTAATGAACTGAGCTAATAAGATTAAACCTGGTTAGGGAAGTGTGGATTACCTTATTGTTTATTATTATGGGTGCTGATTGAATTGCAGCTAGAATGATTGATGCTTGCATATTTCTAGATTATTTCTGTGTGTGGTTATGAAGATGAAAGAATTTATATGCATCAGCTGGATTAGCATTTGTTGTTGCACTTTCTTAAGCATAAAGTTGCAATCCTTTTTTTCCCCGATAACCATGGTGTCCAGACCAACTTTCGTGCACCTCGACTAAATCCACGGGATACATGCCACCTCCCTTGTGCACCTTGACTAATTCCATGGGATATCCGCCACTTCCTACCAACAACAATTAATAGGTAACTCTTGTCCACCAAGGTTAGGACAAATGAGAAGAAATCACCAAGTATTTTTCGTCTCTGTTGGGATTTGAACATGAGATTTCATGATTCTCAACCCACTTCATTGATCACTAGGCCACACCCTTTGTGCTATTACATGGATTTTGTATGTGGGTGAATAATTCATAAGGACCCAAGTAACTGTTTGGAATGAGTATGTCCGATATTTAGCAAACTCTAGTTGATTGAGTTACAGCTAGTATAGTTGATGTTTCTGTGTAGTTCTAACTCATTTCTGTGCTTGAGTACGAAGATGAAGCACTTATATGTGTCGCTAGGTATTAGCATTTGTTGTTGCTCTTATTTAAGCATAAAGATGTAATCTTTCAGTTATTAACACCCGTGATACATGGGTAGATGGGTGAATATTCTGTATGAGTATGTCCAATAGTTGGCAAGCTCTTGATGAGCACTATACAGTGAAGCACGGAAATACTATGTGAATAAAGAACCATAATGTTGTAATGTGCATTTCCAAAAAATGCAAAAGTGTTTCAACTTTTTCTACCTTTTGCATAACAGTTTGGAGAGTTGCATTTCCTTCCTCACATCCCAGGGAGCTGGAGTAGAGGATGAACATGAACTGTCTACACTTATCAGTTACCGAAGTAGAATCAGCTAATCAATTCAAAAGTGCTGCCAACAAAGTCACAAATGTTCAAAATTTGATTAATTGTTCAAGCATTAGCTACCATCATATTAAAATTGATCATTTTAATTTGTCTACTTCCATTTAGTGATTTATCATGGGAACCCTTCCCTGTTAACAATATAGCATAAATTTCCGGTTCCTTTATTTGTCCAATTGCTCTGAGCTTGTTCTTTCACTAATTGGTGTATGCTAAAAGTTCTAAAATATGACATACCTAGTCTATTGATCCTTGAATCTTCCAAAAAAATTGGCAGCCATGTATGGCAAATAGAACCGATGCCATTCTGTCATTTGTTTGAATAATCTGTAGTAGATGCTGACAGCACATCCTTATTTTGCAGTCTTGAGAAAGGAGTTGAACTGGACTGCCAATGGGTTGAATTTGATGATATCCGTTACCATATTCAGGTGAGTTATTATCATACAACAGTCCACTTTGATGATTTTTCTTCTTTTTTTTTCCCAATTTTTTCCCTTCTAAAGAAAAATTAAAGAACCACTAAACACATCATTATTTTTAAAATGTTAATTGAGATGGTCATATCTTATTTTGACATGCTGTCATCTATGATACATCTGGCTGGCTAATCTGTAACACATTCTGCAGGGTTCAGTGAAAAATCCAAATGTCCTGCTTCTTTCTGTATCATTGCCCATACCACCTCCAGAAACTGTCCTCTTTGGTGGACTTCCACTTGGAGCGCTAGAAGCCATAAAAGCAGCATATGGTGTAGTTGCACAAATTCTTGATCCTCCAAGAGATGGGTTTAATCTCACACTTAAACTAAACTTGTCAAAACTTCCCCCAGATGAAGGTTCTGCAAGTTTCCTCTTTAAGGTCATTATGAGCTTGCTATAATTGTGCTGGATGGTATAGGATATTAGTCCAAACTGCATTACTAGAAAATTTTCGGGGGTTCTTACTGTCCTAAGGGTAATCAAGAAATAAATGTGATTGTGTCCGCTTCATGTTGCATGTCTATTTTACCAAATTCTTTTCAATCTAAGTTGAGAGCACTCATTAATAAGCACACATTCAGTACACACACATGAAAAAAGGGTTTTCATTCTTCTCGGTTTCTCTTCAGTTGAAAATTTCAGTGTTTCCTTTCTCTTGGAGTTTTTTTGCTTATGTGCGTGTTTTCATTATTCCTAGAACTAAAAGGGAAATTGACAATTTTTCACTCATTCTTCTAGCTATGAAGAGTACAATTTATTGTCTGAGTAGTGGCAAAATATTTCAAAGATATAACTGTATATTATACTAGTATGCAGCATTCACTGTTTGCTCGAAGTTGGGCCTCCAAGCTTCTGAATCTCTGTTTTTGAATATCATAGTTCAGTAAATAATCTCTTAACAAAAGGATACAAGTCCAATGAAAGATCTGTACAGGAAACAATTAAACAAGCTAGAGTTTTTCTCTACAAACGTCACATATTCATCTGTAGAAGTTGGCAACCATGTGTTGCTCATACGGAAAGAGCAAAGTCATCTGAATGTTGAGTATAGGGATCAAATTAAAGAACCAGTTGGTTCTCATTATCGAGAAAGAAAGTTCAACTGTGGCTAGCAATGGTGAATCAAACTTATCCATTTTCCTACGAATCCCAGTCTTGTTGTCTTGCACTCGAGAGTTTTTTTAACTTGATCTTCAATTGGTGGCTTTAGAACATTTGTTCCCCAAGAACAAATCTTGTACTCAAAGGAGAGACGTAAGCGCAAAACAATCAGAGATACTCAACGAACTCAAAAAAAGTATACAAGCAGGGGAATAACTCCCTTTGAAATAAAGAATAAAAAGCCCTTGCAAAATTTAACTCTGTGTGCCATGGTTCACTTGGATCTGTGTTATATGTTTGGATGCACCTTAGGTTAAATCTCTTTGTTATATACTTCCTCCATGTGCTTTCCTTTCAGTCCATTGTGTCCATTTTCTGTAATGGAGAATTATATAGCTTTACTATTTACAACTTTTTGAATATTGCACCACTAAAAGTCTCATTGGACCTACTCTTAGTCTTATAAAGTATTTAAAATTACCTAAGAATAACCATATCTGTACTGCCGGTGGTATTATGAGGTATCCACCAAATCCAGGAGGAAAATATCCTCCTGGATGTTGCTGGTGCGTAAAATAAAAGACCATATTTCTACTTTCAGCACACCCCTCCTCACAATCCAATGTAATTTCAGCTTTGCTGTTGATCTTTGAGCTTGTCAAATTCGAGCTCCAAAGTGCAAACTTGGGATGGTAGTACAAGTCAATATGTAGCATTACACTTCTTTTTTATGAGTTGGTATACTTATTATTTCAGTTCTCTTTAAATTTGTGAACAGTTCTATGTAGTGTACTAATTTTCAGAAAATCTTTGATACTTCTGAACCTGGGTGATTGTCTATTTTTGCTGAAAGTTTCAGTTACAATCCTGGAATATACATTGCTTATGATATTTCTTTCTGATTGTAGAGCAAAAACATGCACTCCTGACAAAGATTGCATCGGTGAGGGAGGTAGTAATGGGAGCCCCACTGAGGGCAGTTCTGAAACAACTTGTTACAAGGACAGTTCCTTCCGATCTAGGCAAGCCCGTTGCCCTGGTTCATCGTCCTAACGAGTCTTTCTTCCTTGTACCTCAGGTGAGTAATTTTATCTACTTTATAACATGCACACAATGGTGAAAACTATAGCTTACCTCTACAGGCTTAAGTTTAATAAACATGAATCCATTTCAAAATGCTGTGGTGAAAAGTCAGCTTTTCACTATGAATCCATTTCCAAATTCTGCAGTGAAAATTTTCTTTTACCTTGTTGAGCTTGGGTGCCATAGTTAATCAACCAATTCTTTTGACAATAACCCCATATGGATACCTGCCAGCCTACTTTGCCTCATTGACTCCAGAGTAATCCTGCCATATCCAAGCTCTGCTAGTACTTGTCTCCTCATTTCTTAAGTGTTTCTGAACACACACACGCCCGCCCCCTCTCATTTGTTTCTTAATAGGCATGAACTTTCTTTTGGAATGCATAATTACTCTTTAATGTCGGCATGAATTTGAGTCCCTCAGGGAGTCCAGTTCTATTCTTTGTATATTGCTATTTCTTCTAATCTAGCTGTATTAGAATAATCTTTATTTCACAACCTTTTTGCTTGACAATTAAGTACTGGGTTAATTCTAGCAGTTGGTCTTTCATCCTCGTAAAAAAAATTATCTCCTTGCCATACTGAAAGGCACATTGTAGTTATTTTAGTATCTATCTGTGAGGAGCCTATAAAGTATTCAGATTAAATGATGCAATGTACTGCCTTATTGCAGGCAGACAAAGTGACCGTCATATTTCCTATGAGATTTAATGATTCCATAGATACTGTTCTAGCAACATCTTTCTTACAGGTAAACTTATACACGTTTTAATGTGTTCTTGTCTTTATCTTTATATCATCCCGATCCAAGAAATGAAAAGGTGTGAGAACTAATAGCTTCCAATAATAGTAGTATTATAGAAAAAAAAAATTCATTTTGTTTCATACTAACGGATTACTGTGGTAAACATTCTGATATTTGAACATCCAAATTAAACCTTCAAAATGTTAAGACCTAGAACTTAGGCCTAATTCAATTCCAAAAGCTAACTCTTGGGGGGAGGATTGCCTAAGACCATATAAAGAGACCACAATCCTTTCCTCAACCAATGCGAGACTTAACACTCCCCGACATGCCCAAAACTGGACAACTGAAGCGTGGATAACATAACATGGGACCAACATTGAGAAACACAAGAACATGGATTGATGAGTTTGGCTCTGATACCATGTTAAGAAATGGAACTTGGACCTAACTAAACCCCAGAAAAGCCAGCTCATGGGGGAGGATTGCCCAAGATCTCATCAAAAGACTATAACCAATTCCCTCGACCAGTGTGGGACTTAACATATCCTATTAGTTTGAAGATTGTTTTGAAATTGGATACACTATGATTCGTTTCTTTGTAATCAATTTGCTTGTCACCTTCTTATCATCTTCAAGTTAGATTGAGCTTTTTATACCATTTGTGATACCAAAGAAACCGTATGTCTTCCGGGAAGACTTGAAGGTGCAATGAGTTGTATATAGGTCATTGTCTTTGAGAAAATAATCTAGTTCTTTCATTTGATTTTCTTGCAAGATTTTTGGTGCTCCCCTTTTCCATGGGGATATTAATCTTCATGTGCCTGAATGAGTAGGGTGGCTCACTCTTTGAAATTTGATTTTGGTCAGGAATTTGTTGAAGCAAGGCGAACTGCTGGACTTAACAATGCCCCTCCTTGTTTGTGGTCTCCATCTCCTCCTCAAGAACTTACCGAAGCTTTTACAGAAGCATTATCTGCTAATGCCGGATTTGTTAGTTTTGGTATAACAGATTTAACTAGTTATTCCATTGATATTTTGTGATTCCCATGACCAACTTATTTTCTGACAAACACAGTAATTTTTTCTCGCCACGTGGAAGGCAGAAAGCTGGACAGAACTGTCTGGAACCTATCAACCTTTCATGCCTATGTAAATTATCATGTTAAGGTGAGATTTCTAGACCAAAAGTTTCTTGTCTATTGACTTAATTATGTCACATTAATGTACTTCCATACTTTATGCAACAAAATTCACAACGTCTTATGTTCAGAAGGTCTCTAGTGAATCTTGAATATATGCTTTGAAAGATTTCCGTAAATGGTGAAGACCTTCAACCTTTTAGAAGGCTTTGCTGACTAAAGATAGAAAGCTTCATTCATAATTATGTTCCTGTATTTTACTAACTACTTTCTTCTATATTTCTGTGACTATAAAATTTTAGACAAGGATTCTTCATTCTATTAGAATTTTTTAAAGCTCTTCATTCTTTGAATCCATGAAATAAAAATGTCCCACACAGTGGATGCTTGGCATTATATATATATATATATATATATATATATATATATGTTACCTTTTATACATTTTAGGAGAATATGAAGACTAAATGCCACACATATATATCCCAATAGCTAAAGCTGTTTGTAATGATTTCTAATTCAGGCCTTTGTAACCTAACTTGTATAGTGTTCCTGGATATTTAGTACTGGAATCTGTAGATCCTTGAAGCAGTTTATCTATGGAGGCCTTGAGCCTGTTAAAGTCTTGCAACTGCACCCACTGGGTTCCTTGAGTATTTACTAACTTGGATTATTTCAAAGAAACGATCTTTTTCAAGTGAAGTGATCAATTTATGGCACATATTGAGATTTTAATAACCATTGCGGCATGCCTCAAAAGCTTTTAATATGATAATATTATTTCTGTCACTTTATATCCGAAGTTTAATCACTTCGATTTTTTTTTCTGTAAACAGTGTTCTGAATGTTTCATGCATACTCGGATGAGGCGTCAGGTGGAGTCATTGATACAGGTAATTATCAATCTTACATGATAAATATAGGAAAAATAGAATAGCATGTTTATGCCATTCTGTAATACAAATGTGTACTTGGCAATGACCACCTACAAAGAATGCTAAATGGCAAGTTTGCTAAATTTTTTATCCGTGGTTGCGTTTTTGTTTACTTTTTGCTGAAAGAATCATGGCAACTGTTTACCTTTAGCAATAAGTTCACGCTTGTTCCGATGAGGCTGAATGTAGAGGTTTCCTAATGGTTCTTCGTGCAATCCTATCAAAATGTCTGAGTTTGTTTCTCTTGGGGCATTAAGTGATTTCCATGAAACATGTTCATCAATGTCATTCTACGAAAAAGCTAAATGGTTAATGTCCAATCTTGTTCTTGTATGACGGCACATTCATCTTAGTATCCGCATCTCTGCAACACTCATCTTGTCGATACGGTGGACTCTAGCGGCCCACATTCACTCTCATATAACATTACTGGTTTTACACTATATAATACATGTTGTATACATAGCGTCTATGTGACCTTCCGAAACACGATGCTTGATGACCCTAGTGCCTTTTAAGGACTAAAGTCCCACATGTATATCAGCTTTAATTCAATTTTCTGTTTTGACATCACATTCTGCCTACTCAACTGCATTGTTTCGTCTTACTGCAGTTCCTTGTAACTAAAATGTCTCGGGACTCATTTCTTGAATTATTTTTCTTGTTTACTTGCTGATCCTAGAACTTACAAGTTTGTTGTTTGCGGGTTCACAACATTTATAACTCTTCTGCAGGCACTTGACCGTGCCAAACCAGATCCCGAGAAGGCCAAGAAAAATTCACCAAGCAGATCATTTAAACGAATGGTGAGTCATTTGATTTGTTTGATCTCTACACCAAATCATTTCCTACCATCTAATTTGTTTTCTTTCTTGACATTTTTATAGAGCCTCAAGGATGGCAATAACAGTCTGGGTTCGCGAAGTTGGAAGTAGAAAGTTGGAGAATTGAAGGTTACTTGGCCTGAAATTATTGTAAACACAGCCTCTTCTCTAATAAACTCCATTTTACTTATCGTGTTCATGTTTATAGTTGTCGTTGTAAATCTTATTGAATTGTCTTCGGCGTTAGATTTAAACTTTGCCATCTTGCTGAAGCTTCAAGTTTTGGTTAGCAGATTGCATTTGTTTAGGTTCATGCAAATTAGTGTAAGGTTTGCTCTGTAACAACTTGCAATATTCCCATTTTATAAAGTTGCAGCTTTTGTTTATGCTCTAAAATTTCAAGCTGTGGAAGTAGCCACTAATGCTTGCATTAGATTGTCTTCATCACATTCCTTGGGGTGCGGTCCTTCCCTGTACCCTACTAGAGTGCATGATGCTTTGTGCATCAAACTGCCCTTTTAGACCATTGAGAAATTGGATCATGTTATCAAGCATCTTAAGGATGAAATTTGGCTTTATTTTTGGGGTTAACTGATATTTTTGTTAGTGGACAACAAGTATGAAATAATCGAGATACATGCAAGTCGACAATAAGTATCAAATAATTGATCAAAATGTGCAATAACAATTAGCAAATATATGAAATAGTTGAAATGCACGCAACACCAATACTTTACCGAATCAATATTTACAAAGAGACTAAAGTTCACACGTTATGCATTAATTGATTTGATATAAATATCAGGTGCAATTATTTCTTTTTCCGACAAAGGAAACTGTGGGACCCACAATTAATCAAGGTTCCCTTCCCTCTATTCTCATCTTCCGTGACTCTCCGGTCACTGTACCTGAAACCCTCTAACATACTGCACCGCTTCGTACGGACGGAGTTAGGGATGCAAGGAGTTCAGCGAAAAACTATATTTTGTATATAAAGTTAATATTTTCTATGTATAAAAATAGTAACATATATCAGTGGTTATTACCTATTTTAATGATGACAGACTCACTTTATATAACAAATGATTTAGTGTGATCGCATGGTTTGTTACCTTATTATCTTTTTCATTATGCAATTACTTGTCGTTTAATAATTTTATTTTATAAATGTTATACATTCACAAAATAAGACAACACAATACAATATGAAACAAAATAAAATGATACATTATGAAACAATGAATAACAACCATCTATTATTTGTATTCTTGATTTCTCGGGTGTTCATTCTTCATATTTTTTTACTTTCCTTTATAAACCTTCTAACTATTGATCAATATTCAACTAAAGTCTCTATTTTCTTTTCAAATTCTAAGGATGAACAAGTCAATCCTAACATCATTTATAAGGAACCAAATGACGAAACCTCCTTCTCAGATAAAAATGTCTTTGACATAAAATTTATAACTCTAGATCCGTCAATCAGAGATAATCCATTGATATATATTAACCAAAAGACTAAAAGGAGAATAAGACTTCAAGAAGACTTTAAATTCAAGACAAAAAGACTAAAGAAAACAACAAAATTTTCCAAACTTAATTGTCATATCAACAAAGAAGTGTTGTTTTCATAATTTAATGTTGCACCTAATTAATTAACTAATCTTGGCAATATTGACTAATTCTTTCATGTAAATTATCAAATAATTAAGCAGACCACACAATGCCCAAAAACTTCCAACAAGTTTGTGGAAAATAATCTAATAGACAAAACACAAACACACCCATACACACAATGTTTTATTAGTGTCTTCAGAGCTCTATCTATAAGTTTACCAGAACTCAATAGCTTTTGTTTAATCATTATTCTTACCTTCATGGCTAACTTTTCTATGTTCATAAGTCTACATCGACCTCAAATTAAAGTTATTTTTTTCTTGATTTCAATTTTTCTTAACAAAGAAAGTGAATATATAAGATAATAATTAGTTAAATGATCATCTGATGAATCAATCAATTTAAATAAAATCTACAGAATAAAAAGTAAAAATGAGAATCGAACCGTCTTTATATATTTCATCTATCTAATATGATAACTTATAAAAATAAGATGATTTGATTGGAGACAGATTCCAAATTCAACATATATATTTACAATTATTTGGTAAATTTCTTATTATGCTCATGTAATTAAAATTTAAATGAAAGTTACTAAGTTCTCGTAAATTTGTTGTCTGGAGAGTTATTGCGCTATCAATCTGTCACTCAAGCCCTATTTAGGATTGACTTTCATTTTTGTATCGTCGTCTTGCACTTGTAACATCGAATTTGATTTTCGTCACTAAATTTGATAGAAAAAAGCATTGTCATTGATAGTGACTTAACTATTATAGACTTGGTATAATCACCATATTTTATTTTATTTTTATTTTATGTAAATAAAAAAAAAAAAGTGATAGCAAGTTGGAAGAATGACCAAGTCTTTGAAATTGACTTGAAAAAAGACTAAATATTTTTAGTGGACATGCTCTCATGTGGATACCAAAATCTTCCAAATTCTATGTGGAAAATATTCTCATCATAGTATTAAAAAATATATTATTGTAAATAATCTTTTTTAATTCATCTGGTGTTTGGTGTTTGATGGAAATCTCACATTTACAACTACAAATGGAAATTTCCTCCCTTTAACATGTTAAGATGATGGAAATTTTCCGACAACATTTTCTCCATTTTCAAAGAATAATATGACATTATGTCTGTCGCATTTCTCTTTCACGCGTTTTTTTGAGAAAATGTTAATTAAGAGGGTTTTTATTATTTTATTGTCATTTTGACTTAAGGTATCATTTGTATTCATTGAATATTTACTTGAGGTATTTCAAATAGTCTTCAATAATAATTGATACTAAAGAGAGATGAAAGAAACATAATTAATTTTATCTCAAACTCTTAAAATGAATATTTCTTCTCTTTATTTTTAATCGTCCAATTTAAACTTAACATATTCTTTAAGAAATAATAATTAATATGAGTGCTTTTACTGTTTTACCACAATACATACTTATATTAATTGATATTTAGTCTTGAAAAATGATTTAAAAATAAATAATTAATGATCTAAAATTTTGAAAATGATCTAAAAATACTAATACTCCTATGTATGTTTTTTTTTTTATTGATATGCCAAAGTGATAAAGTAAAGACGGACATCTATTTTTAATATAATGACAAATAGAAATAAAGAAAAAGAGTAACATAATATAACTATTTTTAGAAATCACGATGGATAAGATCGGAAGAGTAAGATGATAACTGAAAATTATGTCTTTAAAAGTGAACAAGTAAAAGTGATTTATTTTTAAATAAAAATATATTAGATAAAATAAAAAATGACAAGTAAAAAATAATGAACAAATAAAAACGAAATAATTAGCTCATGGTAATTATTCCTTTTTTGGGTAGACACTTTCCACGAAAGTTGCAATTAGATGGAATAATAATTTAATGAGTGCTGTTGAAGAAAAAGAAACATATAGAGTCAAATTTCTCTATAAGGATATTGTTTGTTTCGATATTTTTTTTCTAGCTATAACAATAAATATTATTATAAAAAATATATAACATAATATAACATAACACGAAATATTAGTTTATAGAAGATATAAATATTATAATAAAATATTGTTATCAAAATATATAGTACAATCACATGTTTGATTTCACAATGAAATCATCCTAATATTTCCTCTCTTTTTTCCTATCTTAACCCTTCTAAGATGAAATACAAATTAATTTTACTATCAATAGTTATAGATGATAGATAAAATCCCTCTACACTGTTGTTTCGGGTTCAATTTCTGAAAAAATCATAATATTGAGTGATTCTTTCTATAATGAACTTTATACGAACATAAATCAACTTAGCCAGGTCCCAGACCAAATATCGAGTTTACATCCAGTTAAATTGTTCCCAACCACTAATTAGAGTCTCATCATGAAGATTACTTTTAACCCTCTTATTGTTGTGTGAGTTGATGCTAATTTCTTGATTAATAATAGGGATTTGATCATTATGATGAAGATTAACATAATCTTGTTCTTCCATAGCTAAGCTTTCATCAGGGGAACTTATTGCCTCCATTTTAGTGACATTTTCCATAGAAATTCCACCTTGATTTATAGTTGATTTTGATGGTTCCCTTGTTATTGTTGGTGCAATTGGTCTCCGATCGAATGCTCGAAAACTTCCCGATATGACGTAAATTCGACATAAACTCATTTCGTGCCTTAACTGCAATAAACGAGTGACAAAATTAGCTCATTAAATTACAACATGTCTAACTCATATAAGTTTGAGAAAAATAACGACTCATTGATTTATTAACTCAGCTTTGACCTATTCAAATCTATCTCATCTAAAAATTGAGCTTGTTTAAATAAAGTACATAGCCTAAATTGACACATGAAAAAACAATACTGTTGAAACATTATTAATATTATTATTATTATTATGTAATAAATAAGATTTTTTTAAAACTTAAAATTTTGTTAAATAATTAAATAAATCATAAGAAAAAAAGGATAAATTAAAATTTTATAAGAGTTAGGGGTTGGGGTGTAATATATAACCCAACATGAATGTCTATAATTCATATAGTCAATCTTAATTTATTTGAAGTCGAAATTATTATTTTTGTTATAAATATTAGTATGCAATATATATATCCATGATGAAGATTACAAGTATCTTTATTGAAGATATAGAAAAGAATTAGTTTCCTTTCAAATACTATAACATAACAATAATATACTTGATATAATTATTCAAAAGTAAGGTCTGAAGTCTAGAGATGATAATAGTATATACACAGATTTTACCCTTATTTCTGTGGGATAGAAATGTTAAATCCTATAGACCTTCGACTTAAGAAAATCATTTTCTTTACCAAACAAATTTAAAGAAAATACAAGAGATATCGAAGAAAGAAAAGTACTAACAGTATAATATAATATTACCTTAGGGATAGAAATAGTTGAATTAATTTCTTCTTGAATAGCTCTATATTCATTCATTTTCCACTTAGTTTTTTTACCAGTAGGTGCTTTTCCTTTATAAAATACCATACTTTTTTTAACTCCAATAACTTTGCTATTTGATGAATAAACATAACTTGGTGAACCAGTTGCTTTCCAATAACCACAATTTGTTGTTCTACATGGTCTTCCTCCTCTAGCTTCTCTTTCTTGTCTTGGCACAAAGAAAAACCATTGTTCTGTATCTCCCATGCACAATTCCCCATGAAATTCTACATAAAAAAATGTTACACATCGTTTAAGTTCTAGAAAAATAAAAGTCGATCGATAGCATAATCAAGGCATTTATAATAAGGTATATTTTCTATCTGTGCTAATTTATGTGATAGAGTCGAACATGTTTATACAACAAGGTCGTTTGTTCAGATATAGTGTTATAGAGAAATGTTGATATTGTAACCGGTTTCAAAGAGAACATGAACAATTTTGTGTCTGGTTTTAAACTACAAGTTTGTAATAACTTTTTATTTTCTCAAATTCTGTGCTCAGTCAAGTACCGTCATACAAGTTATGATAGAAGGATTATAAATCTCTATAATATGCATTAAATGATAATTTTATGTAACATATTAAATTACATTGATAATACCATTAGCGTATATAACTTAAATTCAAATATTGTAACCATTAAAATTGGTTTATTAAAATGGTGATCAAGAATGAAGATAAAGAAAGAAGTAGAAGAAGATAGTTTGTGTATACTTGGTCGAAAATGCCACATAAACTGAAACAAATGAAGCACTAATCCCAAATAAATATTTTCTACAATAAGCACTAACTTGATATAAAACGACACTAATACTATCGATTGATGCATATAACTTAAACTCCAAAATTATAATCATGAAAAATGTGAAGATGAAGAAATGAACAAGAACTAGAAGAAGTGTATTGGGTATACTTGAAAGATGTCACATAAACTGGAACATATAGAACACTAATAAATAACTTTGATAAAAAGGATAATTAAATCAATATAACATGTTAAACTATACTGATACTATCGAAGTTATACGTACTTGGAAGATGCCATGGATCAAAATCATAAATAGTAACAACTGGAATTACTCTATCAAGCTCTGGCCTTTTTCCTTCAAGCTTTTTATGTAAATAAAAAGATATTAATTCTTCTTCTGTTGGATAAAATCTAAATCCTGGTGAAATAATTTCCACCATTTTTATCCTTTTTTTTTCTTTTAAATTAAAAAAAAAAATCTACTTTTTTTTCCCTTGTTTTGTTTTTGTTTTTGGTTTTGTATTTGCTATATATTTATAGTAATTGTTCCACAAAATGGGACAATAGAGTTAACGTGTGAATGGAGAATTTTGTTTTTATTTGATTGAAAAGTTTCCACACGGTTTAATTAGTTGTCCCAATAATAATATTTAGGTTTATTTGTACCCTTTTTTTTATCTCATTAATAATCATTTCTTATTTTGAACAAGTCAAATTTTTTTTTAAAAAAAAATTCTGTTTTTTTCAAGTGATGTCTCAATCAAGCCTTTTCCTTTTTTGTACTTGCAAGTAAATTTTTTTCTAAATTTTAATCTAAAATAAAGATGTACGGTTCATAAAGTACTATTTTATTTGTTCATAAAGTTAATTAATTTTTAATTCTACAAAATATTTTCCTTCATATCAAATTTGCTTAAAACATATTATTTTGCATGTATAAACACTTAATTTAAATTTTTTAAACTCAAAAAGAGTCGATGGACTCTTCTATTCTACTCTTTTTAGAAATTCGAAATTATGTGACCGACCTGTGAGTTATCTTATGAAATATTTTTTTTCCATTTGGTAATGTAACTAATTCATTTAACCAAACCAACCTATAATTCCAATCTATAGAGACTTTGAGAGGATAAAAAAATATTATAGAAAGCTAAAGTGGAAACAAAATTGATTTAAAATAACGAGAGAAGAAGCAAGTTGCTACAAATTTATTTCATCACATATACTTATTGTTGACACCCAATTTTGACCCTCCACAATATGAATTAATCATCAAGCTTCTTCGATTTCTAACGATATAAAATAATTAGCTTTATAAGATTTCAAAAAAAAAAAAATAGTGAAAGTTATAGTTTTGTCATTTCTACATAATGTGTACGATTTAAATAACTATGTATATAATTTGTATATATTCGAAATTCGTCTAAAATAACTTTAGCTTTAGTTAAATATTTTGTCAATTAGTTTGGTCTAAATAATAGTTTATATTAATTAATTTATAATTAAATTAATTATTTTATTTTGTTAAGATTAAGAAGCTCGATAATTAATTAATGTTAATTCATTTAAATTAAACCCAATATTTTAAAAGGATTCAACCCCTTTCCTATTTGGGCCATTTGGAAAAATGGCCCACATCAAATTCCCATTTCTCCAATTCCAGCCCAACCCTTTTGCAGCCCATTCCAACACAAACAACAGCCAAAAACGACCCAGCCCTCTTCCTAATTCCAAAACATTCCCAACCCACCAAGAAACCCATACATACAACAACATACGATACAACAGCAAAACCCACCGCCCCAACTGCATCTTCTTCATCAACCCCATTGCCCTGCGTCCCTCGGTCCGGCAAACCCGGAAAATCAGAGCAGCACCAAACCCGACCCCACCCCTGCGTTTTTCCCTTCTTCTCCACGTGAACATCACAGCTTTCTCTGCAACAATCGCCCCTTGATATTTTCGTCCAGATTTTGGGGGATTTCATTTGAATTTTGGTACAAGCCGCAGCTTTTCCCCATCCCTTGGGGAAGAAATTTTGAATTAAGAATGGAATTTCAGAATTCCGACTCTACCCTTTTCCCCTAATTCCCTTTCTATAAATACCCTCTACTTGTTCTTGATTTGAGGGGGATTTGAAATTTGAAGGTTAGGGAATAGTATTCTTCGAAATCAAACCCACGAAGGTTTAAGCCTTGAATTTCGATATTCCTTTCAAGTTCTTTGGCTTATCTGATTGTGGGTAAGTGGCCGTCGAAATATTTCTCAGCTCGTTTGCCTCAGTTTGCTGCTCCAAAGAAGGTAATTTCTTTCAATTCCGATTTCGCCTGCTTAGCTCACTAGCTTATAGTTGAATTATTATAGGTTGTGTGAATCGATTACTCATTGTTGTTTTATCCCGGTATTGAATGCTATAGGCTTAGTGGAGACGTAGTTTCCGAAATGATAATAAAAATACTAGATTGGCTCGATGTATTGGTAATGTTCTGATCTATTGGAGCGTTCCATAGCACCATGTGTATATTGTTTCACTTTGATCTTGCTATGTATGTCTTGTTACATCTTTATCTTGGTATGTTTTTGAGAATAAAGTTTCCTCGCTTATGTTGAATCTAATAGTCTGGCATGATTTGCTTTAGCCTGCGGATTATTTCGAGACAGCTCTTTGATTACTGTCACATTGAGGAATGCATATTTACCATTTATTGCTCTTAGTTATCATGTTTAAGAAACTCTAAGCTATAACTTTTCATGCCTATCTTGTAATTTGATCTAACAGAGTAGTAGCATTATTACATAAAAATGAGTTTGGTCTTATTCTTTTAGCATGTTCATGAATGATATATTTCATTAGTTCATGATTGTTACTTTAGTAAAGCCATAAGTATTCCCTTTTTAAGCATCTTAACTTAGAGTTATTAAGTAGTTCAATGAAATCATGTTTTTCCTCATATAATGCTTCCTTTTATTTTACCTCTAAATCTTTGGCGGGATATTGAGACTTGAATCCAATTTGGTTGTCTCTCATGTTGTATGCTTGTTTGTTGGTTAGTCACGGATTCATAAAGATAGGTATTATAGAAGTTATCTCGTGGTTTTGACTTAAATTATTGTTTGGTAGTTCAATTTATTTACAAAATAATTGTAGTTATTAGTGATAGGTTTATTGGTACTAGTTTGCATAATGTAGTTGTTGTTGGTTATAACTCTATCTCTTACTCTTTTGAGTGATTTTACCGTATGTGCCTTCCATCCTTAGGATTAAATATGCTTTGTCAATATATATGCCCCCTTATTTGTGTACAAGAGGACACTCCCTAATTTAGGACTTTAAAAGCATAATTTTGTATTTCCTTAACTTAGACAAATAAGATTCTTATGTGATTTTGTCTTCTTCTTTTACATGTGACATTCATCCGAGTCCATGTTGGACTCCACCCTCGCATTTTGTTGAGTTGAGGTCCATTATCGAGTCAGCCAAAATTTGAGGCGGTGAACAGGTTGGAGGCAGCAAATAGGGCTGGAAATTGAAAGTTTAAGTGCCCGAAAAATCCCACAGGCTGTATGCTTTCCCATATACAGCAGTATACACCCCGAAATGCTGATCTACAGGTCCAAAACGTGAAAAATACAGGGCTGGGCAGTATACAGGTGTTTGGAAGCAAGAAACACGTGAAAAGAGCTGATATACATGCTCGTATACACCGATATACAGCCCGTATATACCCAAAACGGGATTGGGCAGAAGTCCAAAATTTCCAGCGAATTTGGCCCAAAATGAGGCCCAAATTCAAATTTCTCCCTTACTCTTTAATTATTTAATTGTGATTATCTATTATTGTTGTTTAACTCTAACTTTGCAATTATTAATTAACTTAATTAAATTCCCCAAAAGATGAACCATATTCGTTATGTTAGTATATTTTTCCATAATTCATTTTTATCAAGTCTTATACTTATTTTGAATGTATGTAGTCAAAACTTTTACTTATTCTTCAATTAAATCAAAATAGTTTTCATAATCTAATTAACCAAATCGGTCTAAATTATTCTTTAAAAAATGATTCAAATAATTTCTAATTAATTAGGTTTTTGACAAGATCTTAAACACAAGCATTTTAATTTAAGTGTTTCATTTTAGGTCTCTTTCACTAATAAAATATATATATAATATATGTATATGTATATGTGTGTATATATGTGTATATATATATATATATAAAATGTGTTATTTATTTAATTATTTTCTCAAGGTTAATCAAGTATTAAAAATTATTACATTTTATGTTAAATCATTTCTTTAAAGAATTAGTCATTTCAGTCAAGTCGAAGGATAACTTAAAAACCTTCTTGAAACGTAAATAAGAACTTCTTACCCATTTTCTCTAAATTTTAAAGACTTAATCTGTTAGAGTCTTTTAAAATTAAGTTTTCTTAATTTCTTTAAAAAATTAAGTGGCGACTCTTTTCTAAGTATTTTTCTTAAATTGTTTTATACTTAGAACATTTCAAAAAGTAATTTTTTCTACAAATAGAAAAATTACGGCGCAACACTTATACCAACATGGATTGTGCTACACTTCACCCTTATTCGAGGTCTCGCGTAGTCGCGTTCGAATTTTGGATATGGAAAAAATCTTGTTGAAAGTGTCACCCTCAAATAGGCCATGCAATATGTGATTCAGAGACGGTTCGATGCACTAAGCTCCAACTAATCTATATGAAGGCACCAAAGTGAAACAGAGAGATTTTCGATTTTCAATATTTTAATTATGGTTTATAATCTAAAGTCGTCAAATTTATATCATATATGCGTAAATTAAAAGAGTTTACGGGTCACAAATGACAACTACAAACTATAAGGGTGTAAAATGTAGATAAAAAAATTAGCAGGCCGACAGTTCGAATTTTATTAAGCTATTTTCAATGGTTCTGGCAGAATTTAATTAGTCCGGTGACAAGAAAAATGAGGGTGATAATGCGTAAATTCTACATATATTTTATCTCGATTTTACTTATGTATACCTTATTAATAGGACACAGACAAATATTAATGGTGGAAAAAAACACTATATTAGGACAGCTCATTTAAGGGTGTTTACTTGTCTTTGCTATGCACACACGTCACAAAATCGATGCATAAAGTAAAGACAGCTCGATGTACGAATCATATAAATCATGCTTTAAAATAAAAATAGAGCTTCATTTGGAATCTTTTATTATTTACTATACTAATTCTATTTGTTATTATAGGTAACCTACAATTATTTTTAAGTGATTTGATAGTGTTAAATATTTACACTATTAGTATATAAAAAGTAAATGAATTTAATTTAGAACTCACACTTCTAACCTTTTACCCTAAATTATACTTTTTCTGATAATATTTGTCCATTATTAACTTAACACACATTTTAAGAAATAATAAATAATAGGGGTAATATTACTATACTACCCTTTGAATATATTAATTTTAATGCCTTGGGAAATATATTGAATACTAGTATTTAATACCAATGGTAAAATAGACACAAAAGGACAAATTATCTTTTAATTTTTCAAGTTAAACAAGTATTGTTGGACAATTACTTTTAATATAATGGACAAGTGAAGATATAATAATAGTATTATGACAAAGAAGGTATCTCTTCATCAAAAATTGTACTTACATTTATATTTATAGACATGTAAAAATAATAAAATATTATACTTAATGTTTGATTTCAAAAATAAAGTGGTTAAAGTTCCATTCTCTCTTAATAAGGGCCCACATCATCATCATTGTATGATATATTTTATTGGAGTAATTTGCTGGACATGAATTGGTAATGTATATGGGTTCCACTTCAGTATTTTCTCAATTTTAATTTATTTATTTTTACTTTTTCTACATTTGCTAAAATATTTTAAAGTTATGATAAAAGTATTTTAACAATAGAACTTATGTCTAGTGAGCCATAAATTTTTTAGAAACTAAAATTATTTTCGAACCTGACTTGTGAAATATTTTGATATAAAAATATAAACTTTCATTGCCTAAGTAAGTTATTTATCGTAAGAGGCATAAATTAAAAGCCAACACCAAAAAGAGAAAACAGTGCAAATGACACACGAAATGGTCACAAATCGTTTTTGTTGCTCCTTTTATTAATGAACATATCAACCACTTCCAACTATGAAATTACATAACTCAAAGGCTATATGAAATTTCATTAAACAAACTAGGAACAAGTTAATAGGAGGAACAAACGCATTAAAACAAATAGTGCTGGATTATTCCACTTTATATCACATGTTTCTTTTAGAAACATACGTAATACAATTGATACAACTCCAGCTGTTACAAGTAGTTTTATTATTCATTTAATAGTAACCAGAAGGTGGAGGATTTCCATACCCTGGTGAGCTTTGGGGTGGACTTGGTGGAGGTTTGTAGATGAGAGTAGGTGGTGGGATTGATGGAGGTTTATAAACGGGAGTAGGTGGTGGACTTGGTGGAGGAGGCGGTGGGCTTGGTGGAGGAGGCGGTGGGCTTGATGGAGGTTTGTAGAGTGGAGCAGGCGGTGGACTTGGTGGAGGTTTGTAGACAGGAGGGGTTGGTGGGGGCGGTGGAGAAGGCGGTGAACTTGGTGGAG
The DNA here is from genome assembly GCA_035578085.1 of Solanum pinnatisectum. NCBI lineage: Eukaryota > Viridiplantae > Streptophyta > Magnoliopsida > Solanales > Solanaceae > Solanum > Solanum pinnatisectum. Next base: position 36,251,212 of record CM069086.1, read on the forward strand.
GTTTGTAGACGGGAGGGGGTGGTGGTGGAGGCGATGGACTTGGTGGAGGTTTGTAGGCAGGAGGGGGCGGTGGAGGAGGCGATGGACTTGGTGGAGGTTTGTAGGCAGGAGGGGGTGGTGGAGGAGGCGATGGACTTGGTGGAGGTTTGTAGGCGAGAGGAGGTGGTGGAGGAGGCGATGGACTTGGTGGAGGTTTGTAGGCAGGAGGGGATGGTGGGGGCGGTGGAAGAGGCGATGGACTTGGTGAAGGTTTGTAGGCAGGAGGAGGTGGTGGGGGCGGTGGAGGTGGAGGGGGTGGTGGAGGAGGTGATGGACTTAGTGGAGGTTTGTAGGCAGGAGGGGTGGTGGGGCGATGGACTTGGTGGAGGTTTGTAGGCCTGAGGGGTTGTTGTGGGCGGTGGAGGAGGCGATGGACTTAGTGGAGGTTTGTAGGCAGGAGGGGGTGGTAGGGACGGTGGAGGAGGCGATGGACTTGGTGGAGGTTTGTAGGCAGGAGAAGGTGGTGGGGGTGGTAGAGGAGGCGATAGACTTGGTGGAGGTTTGTAGGCAGGAGGGGGTGGTGGGGGCGGTGAAGGAGGCAATGGACTTGGTGGAGATTTGTAGGCAGGAGGGGGTGGTGGAGGTGGTGGGGATGGTGGGGGCGGTGAAGGAGGTGATGGACTTGGTGGAGGTTTGTAGGCAGGAGGGGGTGGTGGGGGCGGTGGAGGAGGCGATGGACTTGGTGGAGATTTGTAGGCAGGAGGGGGTGGTGGAGATGGTGGGGGTGGTGGGGGCGGTGGAGGAGGCGATGGACTTGGTGGAGGTTTGTAAGCAGGAGGGGGTGGTGGGGGCGGTGGAGGAGGCGATGGACTTGGTGGAGGTTTGTAGGCAGGAGGAGGTGGTGGGGGCGGTAGAGAAGGCGATGGACTTGGTGGAGGTTTGTAGGCAGGAGGGAGTGGTGGGGGCGGTAGAGAAGGAGATGGACTTGGTGGAGGTTTGTAGGTAGGAGGAGGTGGTGGGGGCGGTGGAAGAGGCGATGGACTTTGTGGAGGTTTATAGGCAGGAGGGGACGGTGGGGACGGTGGAGGTGATGGGGGCGGTGGAGGAGGTGATGGACTTAGTGGAGGTTTGTAGGCAGGAGGGGGTGGTGGGGGCGGTGGAGGAGGTGATGGACTTGGTGGAGGTTTGTAGGCAGGAGGAGGTGGTAGGGGCGGTGGAGGTTTGTAGGCAGGAGGGGGTGGTGGGGGCGATGGAGGTGATGGACTTGGTGGAGGTTTGTAGGCAGGAGAGGGTGGTAGGGGCGGTGGAGGAGGCGATGGACTTGGTGGAGGTTTGTAGGCAGGAGGGGGTGGTGGGGGCGATGGAGGTGATGGATTTGGTGGAGGTTTGTAGGCAGGAGGGGGCGGTGGAGGAGGCGATGGACTTGGTGGAGGTTTGTAGGCAGGAGGGGGTGGTGGGGGCGGTGGAGGAGGCGATGGACTTGGTGGAGGTTTGTAGGCAGGAGGGGACGATGGAGGAGGCGATGGACTTGGTGGAGGTTTGTAGGCGGAGAGGGTGGTGGGGCGGTGGGGGCGGTGGAGGTGGTGGGGGCGGTGGAGGAGGCGATGGACTTGGTGGAGGTTTGTAGGCAGGAGGGGGTGGTGGGGGCGGTGGTGGAGGCGATGGACTTGGTGGAGGTTTGTAGGCAGGAGGGGGTGGTGGGGGCGATGGAGGTGATGGACTTGGTGGAGGTTTGTAGGCAGGAGAGGGTGGTGGGGGCGGTGGAGGAGGCGATGAACTTGGTGGAGGTTTGTAGGCAGGAGGGGGTGGTGGAGGAGGCGATGGACTTGGTGGAGGTTTGTAGGCAGGAGAGGGTGGTGGGGGTGGTGGAGGAGGCGATGGACTTGGTGGAGGTTTGTAGGCAGGAAGGGGTGGTGGGGGCGGTGGAGGAGGCGATGGACTTGGTGGAGGTTTGTAGGCAGGAGGGGACGATGGAGGAGGCGATGGACTTGGTGGAGGTTTGTAGGCAGGAGAGGGTGGTGGGGGCGGTGGGGGCGGTGGAGGTGGTGGGGGTGGTGGAGGAGGCGATGGACTTGGTGGAGGTTTGTAGGCAGGAGGGGGTGGTGGGGGTAGTGGGGGTGGTGGAGGAAGCGATGGACTTGGTGGAGGTTTGTAGACAGGAGCGGAAGGTGGACTTGGTGAAGGGGGCGGCGGGCTTGGTGAAGGTTTATAGACAGGAGTATGTGGTGGGCTTGGTGGAGGTGGCGGTGGGCTTGGTGGAGGAGGCGGTGGACTTGAAGGAGGTTTATAAACGGCAGTATATGGTGGGCTTGGTGGAGGAGGCGGTGGGCTTGGTGGAGGTTTATAAACAGGAGGGGGTGGAGGAGGCGATGGGCTTGGTGGAGGCTTGTAGACAGGAGGCGGTGGTGGACTTGTCGGAGGTTTGTAGACTGGAGTGAGTGGTGGTTGGTAAGTAGGAGGTGTTTGAACAGGTGGTGGAGATGCTGGAGGAGGTTGGTCATAAGCTGAAGTTGGTACAAGTTTTAATAGTGATCTCCTATAGACCTTTGGTTGAGGATAATTTGCATAAGACACTTTCTGAAAGGGCCTATATGCATGATAAGGATATTTAGGAGGTTTTCTGTGCGATGAAGGTTGTGGAGGTGTGTATACATATGCAGGCTTAGTATACACTGGAACAGATACTCGTGAATTCAAGGTTGATTGTCGCACAAGGGATGGAACAAAATTGTTATCGCTAGCCCAAGAACAAAGGTAACTGGATCCTCTTCCCTCCTTACATTTCTTGGAAACATCTCCATTAAAAAGAAGCTCTTGCGCTACAACAACAGAGAAAAACAACACAAGAAAAAATAGAGAAACACAAAATTGCTTGTTAAACAGAGTCAATAAGTTTTTCATTGTATGAAAGTTAATAGTCATAGAAATGTACTAACATTTCTTCACAGTATATTACTTTGATTGAACGTAGATATTGAGATGGTAAGTCCCTGCTTTTATACTAAAAAAGACTATTATCAAATACGAATTCGTGTCAAGACGAGGGAGGTTTTAGCATTGGATTTTTCTGCATGTTCTAAAGTTTTGTGAAGACGAATGTCAAGTTTTCATGGTGGGAAAAGTAAATTTCCTTTGTAGTAATGAAAGAGTTAATAAGTTTGTTAGTTGGAGATAAGATGGTAATAAAGATATTCACCTATTTTTGGCTTGGAATTACTACTATTTTAGCTTTTTGTAGAGTTGTAAAGCTTTTGAAGTTTCTTGAATAAAGTAAAAATAAAGTATAAAAATTAATGTTGACAATTTCTTAAATTGAATTGTTACATCTTTAAATCAAATCTAACATTGTTTTTTGGATTATGAGTCGAAGTGGTGGTAAAGTGTATACAGAATAAATTTTTACGTATAGATAGATACTCAGTTTGTAATAATTATGAATTTAAGATGATCAAATGATATCTTAATTAAAGATTTACCTAGTTGTATTTCAAGATAGCGAATTGCATAGGTGTTGGTTGAAATGTATTGCTCATGATGGTGAAGTCATATTCAATATTCAATAAAATATTGTGAATGTGAATAGTGTAGCTATTTTTTTTTTATAAATATTGATATGCTGAGAACAATGTTTTAAATGTGGTCGAAATGTGAATTTCCCAATATTTGCAATACACAAACTTTAGTATAGCAATTGTGAAGTTTACAATTAGTTCAGATTTCAAGATGATTAAATGATACTTTAAAAACCTTAATTAAAAGATTATTTTGTTTCATTTCAATTTGATTCACAAATTTTAGTTTGGAGCTTATCATGTTTAGTTATTATTTACTATGAAGCTTACAGTTAGTTCATTAATTATGTTCAATGTGACATTTTATGTGACATATTTTTTAATTTTAGTTTATTCCAAAATGAATATTTTATGTTCGGAAATAATTTAATTTTAAATTTATCATTTTATCTTTAACGAGATAGTTTATGATCACATAAACGCTTATGGCTTATTTAATTTGTGAATTTCAAAAGTATTTCTTTTTTAAAAAATTAAAAAAAATATATCTGAAATCAATATGCAAACATGGATTTTAAGGTTAGTTAGGGAGGTAAGAAGCTAGTAATTTAAGTCATTAATAACATTCTGTTTTGGAGATAAATATTTGTTGTAATCTAACATGGATTTTAAGGTTGGTTAGGGAGATAAGAAGCTAGTAATTTAAGTTATTAATAGCATTCTGTTTGGAGATAGATTTAGCAAATTACTAGAATCAACTTTTTTGTACTATCTTGCTAGCTAAAAGTCTTTTATTTTCATCGAGTTTTTGGCATTGCTTTGTTTTTTTCTCTTCCGATTAGCAAGTTCCAACGCACTTATTCAAAGTTTCTCCATCGCATACGAATTAATGAATGATCATTTTACAGCTACACATAACGTTTTTATTCCATTCTCTTTCTTACAATTTCCCTCATCTTTTATCTACTAAAAAAAAGTGAATTTAGCTATGGATATATTTTGTAGCTAAACAGCAAAATCGATCGATAGTCCTACTTAGTGATGAATTAGCGACAAATTTTCTTTACCTACAAACTAAATAATGACAGACCAGCAAAGAAATTTATAATTAATTATAGTGTTTTTTTAATTGTATATTCTCAAAAATGTCTTAGTGATCTTTTACTTTTCAGTAAGTCAAAATAATTTTTTACTTTTCATTAAGTTATACATTAAATTTATTGTTCTCCTTGTTCTTTTCTATCTACTCTATATTTACTTATTTTTATTCAACTTTTCATGAGATAAAACAAACATGTCTCTTCTCAATTACTTTATTTTCTTCGTAAGCTTTTAAAATAGATATCTCCACCATGTCTTCACTAGAATTTTTTTTATCTTTTGTTTTGCTCTTCTTTTTTTCATAGGTTTGTTTTGAATTCATATATACCACGTTTGGAAATTAATTTAATGTACAATTTTGTGACATACATGTGATTTGTTGTGTCATGAAAATATAAAAAAAGAAGAATGTTGATGTATGCTGTAAGTATTTGCCATAGTGAGATTTGTTAATCTAATATAAGTTAAAAGAAAAAAAATTGGCTATCAAACTGTTACATATTCCACAAGATCCTAATATCAACTATGGAGAGGAAATTAAATTATTAAAAAAAGGCTCGATAAAAGTTCATTTGAACAAACAAAAAATATAGTAGTAATAGAATTAATTTACAGCCTCAGAGTGCTTCAAAAAGGTACATAGAAATTACAAAACTGGGAGAAAAGAAATAAACTAGAATTACATAAAAACAAACTTGAAACTCATTTCAATCAACTAACTTCTAAATCAATTATCAAACCAAAATATGTCAAAAGAAAGTAAGCAAAAAAATTAATTTACTTTGGTGTTTCTATCTTTACAGAGCATATGCCATTCTTGAATAATAGCTGCTTGAAGTGCTCGATGCTCGGCTTCTTCTGCTGTCAACTTGAATAGAGTAGTCGGTCCCTTTGTTTTACCACCTTCAATGTTAAGTATGTCATCGTTCTTATTGTTCTCTTCGTCTTCATCTTCCTCCTCTTCTTCATCCTCGGATTTTGGAGACTTTGGGCGAGGTCTTGCTGCCTTTAGTAAGGCTATTCGTTCCATTGAAATCTTTAGATTTTCAGCAGCAGTCACCTTCACTTCATCTTCAGGCATGTACTCAACACCGCCATCAGTTAGGTCATCCAACCAACCCTGAAAATCTGAAGCAATCTCCTTGGTAATGGATTCGTCTGATGCTCGGATAACAAATTTGCACATCATTGTGGTTGTTTCGTCGCCAAGGTCCACATTTCTGCTCACTTCACTTGCACCAAAAACCATCATGCCTAAAAACCCTCCGTACCAGGTTTTAGCAGCAAAACAGAGCTGTTCAATACCAAACAGCAATGAGATAAAGAAAATATGAATTATATTGAATTCGAACGATTATACATTGAGACAATAGGTTACCCCCACCCCCCACGCAAACTATTGGGGTGTTCCTGTTACCCCCTGGCCTATAACTCCCTTTATATTTAAAAAATCACTGGTTGAATATAGGTTAAATGTTTGGCACAACTTGTTGAGAGGCGCGTGGGAGACGATTGGAAGAATGAGTTCATGGTAGTTTAGGGGGATCTGTGAACACTCAATAGTTTATGTAAGGAACATGCAAAACGATGATAGTTTAGGGGTTCCCAATAGTTCATATGTAAAATGCCCAATTAGAAGTGCCTGAAACCTTAAAGGTGGCTTCTAAATCCAACATAGTAAAACTCTTTCAAAAGAAAATCAAAAGACAAAAAAAACTCTTCAGAAAAGAAGTTACTGACCTCAAATCCAGCAACTGTACGGATAATGTGCGAGCAAACTCGGTGGAAAGGTTTGGAAGACAGCGATTTCAAGCCACTTAGAAACGGAGACTCCCCATATTGCTGAGCAGCAGTAGCCATGAATCCACTTCCTTCGTATGTATAGGTGCCAGTACACTCAACTATAGCAGGTAAACTAGGCCATAGACGAAAATATTCAACTGGTGAAATTTTGTGTGGCAAAAGAAGCTCAGTCAGAGGAATTTTGTATGGCTGACATCTCAAAATGACAGGTTCCCCTAATTCAGGTCTCGGGCTTTTCTTTTGTCTCATAACTTGTGGATCCTCTTCAGAGTCTTCATAATCAGCAGGACCAGAACCATAGAAAGGATAGTAAAGTACTTGAACCCAAAGGTCACAACGCTCAAAATGGGAAACGCCCACAGTAACACTGGTGAGTACTGGTTCCTGGATTCATGCAAGTCCAGTCAATTATCAATCATGAATGAAGCAGAAGCTATCAATGTAAAGAGCACAACAAATGAACATTTGGGTCCAAGATTCAATGTATACGGATAATGAATGAAAAATATAAAGGGTTATTCAAAATCGAGCAACTCTTTCGAGCCAAACGAGATGGGCATAAAAGGTTTCAGGTAAATCAGAAAAATCCCGTCCCTATTCCCCCCTACCCCCTACCCACCCCAACCTTTTGGCCCAGTCAAAGGTAGGGAACTGCCTTGAAAAGAGGCAATGTTGGTCCAAAAAACCTGGAACAACCAATACAAGTTTCTACTCTATTTTGTATTTTCAATATGGGAAATGAAATTTTAAGACTTGAAACAAGTCATTGGGATCTCTAACCATTACATATTTTCTTCTTCCTTCTCAAATGTCAAGCTAAACTAAAGAGGTGTAACCACACCAAACATGCAAGAGACAATCTAGGCTTCTAATTGTATTTGGATAGTATCTGAAGCACGAATGACGGTTTTTCTATGTTGATAAGTAGTGAATATGATAAAAAAAGAAAAAAGATTAAAAACCTCAGACAACAACAAAAAGATTCATGAACCTTGACTTCTATCTTAGTGTGCCAATTTATCGATTAACAACTGTCACTATAGCATGCCATCTGTAGCAACCTAAAATAAAATAGTTAAATAGGCATTCCTCTAAAACAGTTGAACTTTTTACATGAGAAAACTCACCCAATTCACATGATACTAGAGCATGCAGAGATCTTAGGTTTGATTCTCCCCATCCCATCGTCTAAAAGGATTTTATGTACTTGGTCTACGCAAAAAAGATTGTCCCCACATAAGATGAGGCATAGTGAAGATTTAATCAAGTAAATAATATTGTCATCTCTCTAACCGTTTAAATTGCTAAATAATACTATGTTACTTGGACTCTCCAAAGATGCAGTCGCGCCTGTGTCAGATTCTCAAAAAATGCAATACTTTTGACGAATCCGATACTCACCCAGTGACATTTTGGAAGAGTCTGACTGTCTGAGCAACATAGATATAATATGTTACACGCAATTCACTAACTACTTCAATGATCCAAATCGCTAATGTTGTCAATGTCTGTTCCAGGAACAACTGTACTAACCATAGTCATAATACATTTTAGGACAAAAGTAACAGCAGAAGATGCATCTAGAAAGTGGACAAAAAATAGTAATAACATGTTTAATGAGCAAAATAGTTTTGCCTTCTGTTAGCATCTGTTAGAAGAAGAATCAAATCCACAAGGGAGGAGAATGGGCTTCAGAGGTAAATAAGCATGACTGTCTCAAACAAGGTTTAACCTGTGAATTAAGATTCCGCAGCTGGCGTACTGCTTGAGGAGATCCATCCATGAAATACAATCCACCAGAAAGTCCAACCCGTAAATCCACCCGGTTAAGTTCTATCTCGGTCAAATTCAAAACCTGCAAACATTATGATTGTTAGTACAATGAAAACCATGTTGTTCAAGCATGCAAATACACTGTATTTGTTGCTGGATGCTGCCTCCAAGATTTACGAAAATTACAAATAAATAGTGATTCACCTGACCAATGGTTCCATACAACAATGTTAGCACATAGCATTAAGGCTGCCCCCATGGCCCACTAACCAATTATGGGATATTTGATGGATCTCAAACATATCGATCAAATTAATAATAAGTGCAGCTAGCTTCACAGGTAAACCACCATTCCCAATCATGTTATCTGTGGTTTGTTGTCCACCTCCCTTGCATTTCAGAGCAAGACACGCTAAAGAACATGTTATCATGTTATTTGCTTGCATGTTTATTCAGTAGTTCACTCCTATTTGGTAATTACTCATGAAAAAACTATAATTGGGACATTATAAATGAGACACGGCAAGATCTAAGTTGATGGGTAGGGTTACATAGAATTGTCCAAAGATATCATATGAGACTTCTTTTATAAAGCACTAGCTAATTGCCTTAATAGGGAAAAGAAGTCTTCGCAAATTATTGCTCAATATATATATATATATATATATATAATGTAGAGATGGAAATGGGGTGGGGTGGATGCATAGCAGGGCTGCTTAAAGTTTATGCAGGGCGTGGTGGGGAGCTCTTATGCCAGGGGCAGGTTTCAATTTTTGAATATTTAATGCAGGTCAGGGGTGGGTTGCTGATCAAACTTCTCTTCCCATGGTTGCTGATCAAACTGAAGATCAAATGGATGTGGAACAAATCCACCCATGCCCATGTTTGAGTTCAATGCTTATTCCGTTTATTCTTCTCTATTTTTTTCTAAACATAGAACAGCTAGGAACCAAGGTAAAATGTATCACTTGCATTCACAAAATTTGTGTTTCGTCGAACTGAGGCAAGAAAAGACATGTCGTTAAAAGTTCTTCCTATCAAAACACGATAAATTCATTTTTAAATAGTTTTACTAAAAAAAAAAATAGATATAACTTTATAAATAATTGATGTTCCTTGTTGCACTTTGTACTGGTCTATACCAGTACATTGTGTACTTGTCTTAAGCACTGTAGCCAAACTCTTCTTTCCAGTTCGAATGTAAAAAAAAAAAAAGTATCTCCACATCCCTAAAGCTCTGCAGCATAATTCAAATTGTTCGTTTAATATAGCTGGATTTGCCTTTACCACCACATAATACACCCCACCTTCCCTGCCAGCCAAAGATCCAAACTCTTCCTCATCATTTCAGTAAGAATGTAATGAGAAACTGTCCCTCCATCCCGAAATATCTCAGCAAGATTTAACTTTGTTCATCAGAAGTATACTACATGCATTCTACCATCTACCACCAGGAAGCAAATCACAATTGTCCTACAGCCAAGACATGGTTGCTAGGATGCCATAATGGCAAGAAACGTTTTGTAAATGATTTCAAAGATGCAGTGCACAGAAGAAACAAATCAACGATAAGTCGATAACAACAAAGAGAAGTAGAGATCTTGACCTTTAAGTGCAGAGTAAATCTTCCATCACTTGGATCAGTCAAATGATATGCTTCAACATAACAAGGATCGCTGCTGCCAGTCAAAGTATACGCACTAGGAGGAACCTTGAGTAAAGTAGAATCTACTCGTTTAGCCAGCAATAGAGCTAGCTCACTAGGATCAGGCCTCCAAAGCTCTAAAATAGCCTTGTGCACCAATCCTTCCAGTTTTCGGTCCTGAGCAGCAGATGCGTCATAAAACTGAACTGTTAACTTGTGATGGCTAAATGGATAATCTCCTCTTGCTTCACCAACCCCAGCCCACCTTGGAAAAGATAAAAGAAAACAAAAGAATCATCCAACAATTCTTTTGAGAATGATGTATCATCCAACAAATATTTCACAATTTTGCTAAGAAAGTTTATAACTTTTCAGATGAAGTATCCTACAACCAACTAAACCCCTCACATTTGCTTAAACAGATTATGTTATTTTAACCCCCCCCCCCCCCTGGAGGAACCGAGGGGATACTGACTGCAGAAGTTTAAATGTTTAACTAGGAATAAACTACAATCTAATCCTTTCAGGTTAACTCCCACAATCTCATAGTCATAGGAGCTTATTTTTCCAAAACAGATGAGGGATTCTGAATTGAGATCTAGAAGCCAAATGATTTTTGAGGAGTTTAAATTTATATGAAGAGTTTTCCCTTCATTTCAGTCATTTTACAGGATAATCAGATATGGGCAGCATCTGATCTTACATTATATTACCATTATCAATTGAGAGAAAAGAGTAACATCCAACTCACTTGCTTTCCGAGTGGTTGGTGACATATTTGATCCTCTGCAGTATTAACCGACACTGATGTTTGTTCACTGAGTCAGCTAATGCATTGGTCCTAAACTCTTCAAGTTCTTTTATTAGCAATTGCCCTGCCCTGGGATTACGTGATCCCAACCTCTGAGCACACAGAAGAACTGCTTGAACATCTTGAAGGCGATTTGTGTTGCTGGCAGACGAATCTATATTGAAGAGAACTTTGTGGATATTTGATATTATTATATTCAGGGGATCTTCTGGATCATCAGCCAGAAGTGGATCCAAACCTTCTAGATCAATATGCTCTGAGATAGCCCAAATAAGTCGAGTACATATTCTAGGAGTGTTCACCTGCAAGATGCAAGTTCCAGACAAATTTAAGAAACAATATATCACCTGGCTAGTGAAGTAGTACAAAAGGTTGGAACATGACAAAAGGTGAACCTGAGGCAGAACAGAAATTAATAAATAAAACACAAACGTAGAAGAAAAACACCCCGAATAACTTCAGATTATATATAGCTTTATCTTCTCCTCTTCCCTTCAGTTCAGAACAGAAATTAATAAATAAAACACAAACGTAGAAGAAAAACACCCCGAATAACTTCAGATTATATATAGCTTTATCTTCTCCTCTTCCCTTCAGTTCAGTATTATGGAGGAGGAAGGGGGACATAGTCAGAGAAGGTATAGAGTTCCTTTAGTGGATGACATGCTGATGAACAAACTCTGTGCAGCTCAATTTCATCTTAGCATAGGAAAAAACTAAGAAAAAGTTAAGCTAGAATAATCCAAAAGCATTCAGTACCAGAGATGAAAACTTCATGTTGGTTTAGGACGGCTGATATAATGAGGTAGGCTCAGCTAAACAAGAACTTCTGTAAAGACTTACTCAGCATGTGTAAACACAACATAATACTTGGACATCTTGAGTAACTTCGGTTTTGTTGGCAATATACAAAAGGCAATTAAAGTTTAAAACATACAATTCCATGGGCTAGAACAATCTCGAAGGACAAATTGCATCTTACATATGACATTAAGTAACTATAAAAGCTCAACAAACCTCACGTAGATCTTTGACAAGATCCCTTTGCAAATTCTGCAAACGCGTTTCATTCAGAATCTGGTCCTGAGAAGCCCCATCTTTGACTCTTTTCACACCTCCTCTTGTATCATAAATGTGACAAAGCCTGACAAGCAACTTCAAATAGCAGTCAATAGCATATGTTCGACCTTCACAATCCCATTTGACACATGGTCTACAAACTTCCACCACTTCCAAAGCTGGTTCTGTCCAATTTAATGCGCCATAACCAGTTCCGTAGGCTAAAGCTCCAATAACTCTGCTTTCCATACCTGAATTTTTTTGTTCAGGAAGTGGCAGTGATAACTGAAAGCAGCTCTCCACCAGCATTGCAACTAGTTCTTCTCTAAACAAGGTTTTACTTGTTACACTATGGAGGTCCTCTTTTATTCTTGCATTCTCAAAAAGTGAAGCAATATCGGTCCCTGGAACAGGTTTTTGCCCTCTTCTAACACTCTCTTTTGCAAAAAGATCAACACATAGAGCGGTTCGACAGATGCATGCTAAAGCATGCATGCGATCTGACTCTGCTCTCAGATTTCTCACCATAAGAAGCAGCTTATTAAATAAAGAAACCTGCAGAAAACAAATGTATTAGATAAGTGTTTTCTAGACAATGACTGAACAAATAATTGACAAGGCCATCATCATGAAAGTAAATCAATTCTCCTTCATGATCAGATCAGAATAATTCTTAACCAAATGCACAACTGAATCACCAAAAGATCTGACTGTGATATACCAAGATCGCAGAGGTGATGGAAAATGAGAACTGAACAATGTTTCTGCAAACATGCCCAACCAGCTAGAACAGCAAGAGGTGAAATTAGAGTCTTATCATTTTTCTCTTTTTACTTCTTTTTAAACCAACCAGTAACTAACAAGAAAAAATGAAGACTGATCTCCAAGTAGTTTGCACTGAGTTCAGAAAAAGCAAAAGAATAAAGATAGAGTATACTAAACTAAGGCCAGATGAAAAGAAGGACGAAGGAAATGAAGAGGAGATCTCTACCAACAGGATTGAAATGAAACCATTTGTGTTCAATCAATTCAGATTGAAAAGTAAAATTCTCGAGAAGGAAACTTCAAAAACAAGAGCATAATATATTCTGAACAGTAATATACACCTGCTAGATTGCTGAACAACTTGCAGCAAACATTTGCACAATGTAGAACTGAGGCAGGGGAAGTGATTATAGTAGCATGCATCAGGAAATCCAGTTATACCAGTCAATGATTTATTTTTATTTTTTTTGAGAAGTCAACAAATCCAGTATATTTATAAGTATCATCATGACAAAATTTGTGATGGAAGCCAAAACATAACAGCTACATCACACCAAGAGAAAACAAAATAACAAAAATACAATCTTTGTTCGTCTTATAAGGAGCTTAAAACATCTAAGAATGATTCCTGATCATCTACGTATTCTGATTAATGTTATACTTTTTTTTCTTTTAGATCGATAATTAATGTAATACTTGAATGGGTCATGATTTCAGTATCTGCTACTGAACAGTGAAATGATGTACTAAGAATCTACTATCATTTCAGATATAATCATCATAGAGGATCATAGAAATTACAAGGTTGCTGTTGTTAATAAGCCAAATCAGTAATTTCCATTTGTCCTCAGGAGAAAACAAACAAAAAGGCAGTGTATTCACCAACCTGCATACTGAGATCAAGAAGATGCAAATTGGTGACAACAGCTCTAACGATACTCTCTCTTGCAGAAGAAAACTCTTGTCTATCCCAAAGAGTGAGAATTGCAATGATGGATGTGGATGCCCACTCGGGTTTCCCTCCAGGAACATCAGCCAAGTATAACATGTTAATCCCCACCTCAAATATCAATGATGGATCCAATGATGATGCTAGAAAAGGTGCCAAATGTGAAACAACATCAGACACACCCACAAACTTCTCCACATTCACAGTGTCTAATGAACTTGCATTCCCACTCTTGGAAGACCTCGATAACTTCTTGATCACCTCTAACGAACCCGAAGCTACCGCCTTTACAGCATACACAAGCGGACAAACTGTAGCTCGAAAATTCTCTATGGGGAGAACCAATGACCGCGCCATTAACGCATTCCTTCTTCTCCAAACAAAATCCACCATAGAAGAAACCCAATTAGACCTAATAGCAACAGAATTTTCACTATCCACAAGCTTATCACCAGCCAAACGACTCATCCTTTTCGATTCAAACTCCTGAAACAATCTCCCTACAGACTCAAACGCCACTTTCGCAACAGCATCAGATTTATCAAGCATGTTCTGCCCTATCCTATTCCACCAATTAGAAACCCTATCCAACAAATTCATATTATTCTCACACAATGTCACTAGATCATCACGTGCAAGGATACAACCAAGAGTTTCAGTAATAGCAAAACGGAGATTATCACTCGGAGAATCAAAACAGCTAGAGATCTGCTTGTTACAATCAGAAATAAGCTTACCAAGACGGTAAGAAGGAATAGCAGCAAGTATGGACACAGCAGCAGCAGTAACGTCCGGGTCAGGAAAGTCGAGATCATTGCGAATTCCGGTACAAACAGTTTCCCAAAGGTCAGCGGTAAGACGAGTGGATCTAATTAGGTCAAATGCTAGCTTTTTCGAAATGGCAGAAGCTGGAGATGCGACGATCTCTTCAACGGCGGATTTGGCGAGGACGGAGATGTCTCTTCCGGCTGCGGATTGTTGGAGAGCTTGTAAAAGAGCTCCTGATTGACGGAGTGCGTCATTTGAACGGAGATCGGCTTGGATCTGAGCGAAAAGTATATCCATTTGAAGCCGTGGAAGTGAGCAAAACAGTAGAGATTTGTATGTTTTGCTCTGAAGCAAAATCACACCAGTAGTAGTAGGATGCTGCTTCGGAGCTCTAATGGGGGAAAGGTTACTCAACTGTGAGTTGCCATAGGTAGCTTTTCCTGATCACGGAGGGAAGTTTCCGGCGGGCCGGTGGATCGTTTTAACGGGCAGCTTTATCTAAGGATTATATTTTGCAAATATAGTCCTTATTTGACGCTCAAAAGTGTATTTTTACCATAAAATGTTCAATTCATCATCAATTCATTAAACTGTTTTTTTGTGTGTTAATATGAGTAGAGATTTTGTGTTTGGTTAATCGTTTAAAAAATATGTTTTGATAATTTTAAAGTCATAATTTGTGCTTGATCCAAATTTAAAAAAAAATGCTTATATTTTACTTGATAAAATCTTGGTCAAACAAATTAATAGTATTTTGACATTAAATATAACTTTGACTTGAGAAATTGAGCTATTTATGGAGAAATATTTATGTTTAAAAACATAATTATGTTTTGTGCAAGGTAGCCTATTGTTCAAAAAATTATTGGAGTAATGCGGAAATGAGGCAGAAATTGGTGGTTAGATCGATTTTGTTATATGGGGCGAAGTATTATTCAATCAAGAACTTACATGTTCATAAGATGCATATCGTGAAAATAATGATGTATGGACAAAATGAGGGAATCGAGATTAAAGTGGTTTGGATATGTAAAAAGAAAATGCACATAGGTTCTCGTTAGGAGGTACGATAGGTACGAGGAGAGGTACAAGCAGACCTTATAAGTATTGGGGAGAGGTGATTGGACATAACATGACTCAACTTCAGGTTATCGAGGACATGACCTTAGATAAGAATGTGTGGATTATGTGTATTAGTGTAGAAGGTTACTATATATTGGGGTGTTGTCTTGGTTTTTGAGAGTATATGCTTGTTCTTACATGATTTGCATTGCCCCTATTTAATTGGTATGTTTCCCCCATCATTTTCTTCTTCGTTTTACTTAAATTTGCTACACTTAAACCGATAGTCTTTTAAAACAACCTCTCTACTCCTAGAGGCAATGACTATGTCTACATACACTTTATCCTCTCCAAACTCAGTTATGATATTTTAGTGGACATTGAAGTTGTGATGGAACTACCAAGTTAAACTAAGTAATAGAAAAAGATTGTTACGTCAATCTATTTTATTTTTCATGTTCCTTTTTAAAAATAATTGACTAACTTATTTTTATGTAATAATATTTGATTTCAATTTAATATTGTTTATTTTTTTTTCTCCAAAAAAAAAAAAAAAAAAGAGTAATTGAAAAACCTCGTTGTCCTTACGAAATCATCAAATAGAAAGAAGAAGAAAAATCAACTTTTTTTTAGGCCTTTGCGGTTGTCTAAAGCCATCATCAGGTTATTTGAAGTGAAATCGATCTTCTACATTTCTAGGGTTTGATAACTTTTTTTTTTCTTCAATTTCGGTATAAATGAAGCCGATACGGTTACCGGAACCTCCAGCAAGTCCACGAGGAATGGGCGGTGTGCCGGATATATTTGAAGGCGGGGTTCATGGTGCGATTAGGCGAGCTGTTGTCATCGGTAATGGTTTTCCTGCTTCGGAGAATCAAAGTATTGGTTTGATTCAAGCACTCGGCTTCTCTGATAAGCACACTCGATATGTGAGCTCTTTTTTTCCCCAGTATTTGTATTAGAAAATTATTAGTTGCTCCCCTCTGAGTTTAGGAAGAAAATTATTAGAAATCATGTCCACTAATCTAATTACGGTTTGATTAGTATTGAAGTTAGTTGGCAGAAAGTACTCATGGTTATTCTAGATGTTGAATCAATTTGTTTACAAAGAGGACAGATAAAATTGCAGGAAACTCAAACTTAATAGGATGATGTTTGTCATATAGATATTGATCTGCGTGGTGTATCTGAGTGATTTCCTGTCTTACATGAACCCAGTGAAATTGAATTAGGAGAATAAGATTTGGAGTTGCTGGAGTATTGTGGTATATGGGTGCTGATTTCTGGCAATTGATTTAAATATATCTGTATCGTGCCGCTAGGTGTTGAAAATGATAGTTGAACCAAAACTTATGAAAATCGTGGGTAGTGCCAAATTTATAGACTTAGGAGTCTTAAAGAAATGTTTTGGTAGCTTATGGTTGGAAAGAGTATATTTTATAAGGGATCTTTATGAATTTATTGGGTAATAAAGACAAACATGACAAGATGTGGGCATGAAATTGAAATATTGTGTCTTGAGACTTTGGGGTAGTGGGATTGTACTGACAATGGTTAATAGTTTCTTAAATGGTAAAGGGTTGAAAAGTGTTTACTGCTTATCCAATAGATTTTGATTGCACAACATTGGGGCTTAGGGTCTTATTACCTTTTGCTTTCTTGCTTCAAATCGAGCAAACAAAACTCGGATGATAGACCTCTTCACTTTTAACTCCATTTTTCCCTAACCCTGATTTATGTCTTGGTTGCCTGTCTATTTTGTTGATCCTCTCACAATGTATCGAAGCTCGTACACTTGTTCAAAAATTTGCGTGAGTAGAGTGAATGAAACAATTGAAGGTTCTACTAATTTGGTTGATATTAGAAATTTCTTGTCTTCCTTGATTTGAACGATGTTGTTTTAAATTATTAAGTGATACAGAGAGGTAAGTAGGGGCTGATAACCTGAAAGTCCTGTATTTATTTTGGGAAAAAGTAATTGTTGATAAATCTTGTTTTTTTTTTTTTTAAATCGCTATTGATGCTTTCTATACATGCAGCGGGTTACTAGACCAAGAGGAGGAGTCAATGAGTGGCTACACTGGCTTCCTGTATCATTACACAAAAAGTTGTATTACATCATATGCCAGATATGTGGGATTCTATTCAGAAGAAGGGCTAGACAACTAGGGACTTTGCCTATGGAAAATGGTGGCAATGTAGGCTTGTCATCTATTTTGGAAGCTGACGTGAAGAGTATAGTTAGAATGGCTCGCGAGACATTTGAGAAGTAAGTTTCCACCCAGTTCCTGACTTCATCTTCATTTATGTGGTTCGTTTGGTTTCTGTTGCATTTTATGATGATTGTTTAATCATGGTAGTAATTGTTGAAGTATGTGGTCATTTCATCTGAAAACTTAAGCTGTTAGAGAATGCACACTTTTCTTACTAAATTATGTCTTCGACACTCCCCCTTATGTGTGCTTAGATTTTTTCATGGACCGAACGCGTGAAAATTCTTTTTGATAATGAGTGGCTGAGAGACTTAAACTTATAACCTTTGTTTGCTTTGATACTATGCGAAAATATAAAATCTTGTCAGACTTAATTAACAAGGTATAAGGGGTGCTTGTTATAATGGAGTCTCGATTATGTTTAATAGGGTAGGTAATTGTTAATCACTATGCTGATAAGGTAAATAAACATTTTTTAATTAAATATGAAATATTTTAACATATCTTATATAATATTAGATATGATTTTTCTTGTTCAAGTATAATGAATCTAGACATGGATGAATGTAGACCCATATTCACTTGACATTCTAACATACTCCCTGAATTTCAAAGTGGACCAACCTACTTCAGAGTGCTTAATTCACCAAAAATAGAAAGTTGACGTTCGCGGGAATAGTGCAGACTGCTGATCACCACAAAGAGAAGTGGTGTCGGAATGCTTTTCATCAAGAAGTCGTTGGTAACTCTATTTTCAACCACCAAGAAGAGAGTGTTGTAGATCCCATAAATATTATCATTTTTACGTAATTAGCATAACAACAAGAAATTTAGGGTTTAAAGGAGTAATGGGTGTGTTGTGCAAACTAGATCTTGAAAAGGCATACGATCATGTGAATTGGAAATCCCAAGATTCCATTATGCTTCAAATGGAATTTTGGGGGAAGTGGAGAAAATGGATCTATTTTTGTATTTCTTCAGTGAGATTTTCTGTGTTGGTTAATGGTAACCAGTGCAGGTCTTTTTGGATTTTCGAGGGGTTTGAGACAAGGGGATCCTTTATCTTCGATGTTGTTTATTCTAGTCATGGAGCTTTGAGCAGGATGATGGATAAAGTTGTCTTTTGTGTGTGTGTGGAGGGGAGGTTATTGTTGATAAATATGGGATTACGGAAGGGGGTTGGAAAACTAGAGATATAGAGCCTTTTGGTTATGGGGTGTGGATGAATGTCTTGAAGGGATGGGATTATTTCGTGGAGAATATCTCATTCAAGTTGGTAGTGGGGAGGAGTGTATACTTTTGGGGACATACCTGGTATGAGAATGTATTATTGAAAGATGAATTCCAGAATTTGTACATAATATCTTGCCAAAGAGACCTGAGAAATCAACAAACTAGGTGGACACAAGGTGGAAAGACCTTTTGGTAGTTGAGATTTAAAAGGGGTTTCCAAGATTGGGAAGTGAGTGAGTTTCAAAGATTGATAGACTTACTTCATAGGTAAATTAGTCTGGTGGATAATCTCGATGTTTTTGTGGTGGGGCTGGGGAAACAATGGACTGTTTGGTGAAGTCTTTTTATGAGAAACTTTTGGTTAGGGAGAAGATTGATTTCCCATGTAATGCAATATGGTCTCCAAGTGTGCCAAGGAAGATGTGCTTTTTCACTTGGCCAACCTCTAGAGGGCTGTTTTTGACAGCAAAAAATCTTGGAAAATGGAAGGTTGTCTGCGTCAGTTGGTGTTACAAGTGCAAGGAGGCAGGCTAGGACATGGACAATCTTCTTTTACATTGCAGGATTATCATGAGACTATGGCTAAGATGTGAGTAGCATGCATTGAAGATAAAATGAGATAATATCATTTGAAATTGTTTGGTCATGTCCTGCATCGACATTGACCTTCAGATGCAGGGGCGGACCCACATGGAGTCCGCCGGGTGCTCGAGCACCCATTAACCTCATCTCGGAATATATATATATCTATGAAGAAATTAAGAGGTACGTGTATAAAATCAATATAGAGCACCCAATGAACAAATGATTTATCTAGTCCATTGGCTTTGGGTGGGTGCTTAAGGCTCTTTTAGTCTTGTTGAGCCCATGTTCGAATCTCACTGTTAACATGTTTTTTCTATATTTTTGATTCCGCAACTTTCAGAGCACCTACAACCTTAAAATCCTAGACCCGCCACTCGCCACTCGCCACTGTTCAGATGCACCGATCAATAGGTGTGGAACTATAGTGAGGAAAGGTTTAAAAATGATACGAGGTAGACCTAAAATTACATAGAAGGAAATTACCTTTGTA
This sequence comes from Solanum pinnatisectum, assembly GCA_035578085.1. Lineage (NCBI taxonomy): Eukaryota > Viridiplantae > Streptophyta > Magnoliopsida > Solanales > Solanaceae > Solanum > Solanum pinnatisectum. The sequence goes on from CM069086.1 coordinate 36,270,960, forward strand.
GACCTACAATTTCTTGAAATCAATTCAGCTTAGCTAAATATAGGGCACAATAGAAGAAAAAGATTCAAATAGGAGTCTAGCATATCTGAAATAGCCACATGATCATCTCTATATTCAGATTTACACCAAAAACTAAAGAGAAGAACACAGTCCATCTCAATTTTCTGTATTGAGCTGCTCCTATCTTAATACGCCTTTCTCATAAATGACCTTCAATTTTGTAATGGTAGAACTAATCTTTGTGCTCTTGATCAAAAACTCAGTGAAGTAATGGTGAGCTAATGATTGTTCATTCTCAGGGATGGTCCATTGCTGGTGGTTGCATCTGGAAGAGATACGATCTCAATAACTAGCTCCATTAAAAGATTGGCATCTGATAATGTTTTTGTTGTCCAGGTATGAAATCTGATTTTTCTGTGGGGAGCATGTTTTTTTCTGCAGATTGTTATAGTTGAAAGTCCATTTAACCACTTCTTCTCTTCTTTTTAATTTTTTCACCTCTTCCTGTTTATTTATTTTTTAAAATGACTTTCCTGCATCAGTGGTGAAATAACTGGATAGTTTTTAGTCCTTGTGGAGATTAAAAAGTAGAGAGAAACTGGTGAAATGGACTTTCAACTGCAATAATCCCAAATCTCTGTTATAGAGGTGACAAACATTTGTAGGAAGAAGCTATCTGTCGCAACAAACTAATAGCCTCGAGGATAGGAAATATTAGTATTCTTCAAATTGGGTTGGTTAAATCATGCGTACAGAAAGGCGAAAGCTTCCTACTTACAAGCCTAACTATGAAGATCTGCAGTATATCTGAACGCTTAAAAGACAAGGTTCCAAGAAGCATGTTTCATAACACATTTGAAACCAATGATCTATATCTTGGTAATTGCCAATTTATTTCTTCACGTGGTAGATTTTAATGTCTTCTGACATACTTTTTTTCTTTCTAATACAAAAGAAGTTGTGCATTGTGACCCTTCTTCTCTATGGTTGTTTAACTCTCGCTGTTGGACGGCTTCGTTTATCTATGAACTTTCATCTACCCTTTGGGTGCACAGGGTAAAACCCCCGCTCCTATGCAATAGCTTGCAAACGACATAGGAGAGGTAACCCGCACTAGGCAAGCCTGGTGCGACCAGCTCGACAACAGTTTCCATTTCTTTAGATATACTTGTAACTTGTATGTCTGGTTATCAAAAAAACTTATATGAGAAAGATGCGATTTACTCTCGCAGTTCATTTTATTTGATAAGTTAGTTTAGGCTCGTAATTTTTTACTGGTTGCCTATTAGAGACTGAATTCTTGAGAAGCCAAAGGCATATTGAATTTTTTTGTATAGCTTCCTTTTTTCTTGTTCAGACAGATACTTGAGGATGTTTGCCTGCTTGAAAAGCTGTCTTTCCCACTTCAAGCTATCTGTATTTGGATGCACAAGTCTACATGTCAATGAACAATGTATCTGTTTTCTTTTGGCCCACTCTGTCAATCAGCTGTTATCATGAATTAGTACAATAGATGTTCTCCTGATAAAGATTACTGCTAG